>VZSE01012174.1:560571-926690 GCA_013398275.1 Promerops cafer
TTTTTTTTTTTTTTTTTTTTGGTTTGGTTTATTTTCTCAAGCAGGCAAATTTTAAGAGTGCCTAGAAATAAAATACACAAAGTGGTACTGTTTATTCTTTCTTCCAATCCATAAAATGTCTCTTAAATTACATTATGAAATAATATCAGCATCTATAGTCGTGGTTACATTAATTCTGACCAAACCCCTGCAGGCCTTGGTAGCAGTGTAATTGCACTCTTCTTATGCTATAGGAATTGTGCAGTTCAGAGCTCAAAAGCCTCCCAGAGATGGTACAGTGTTGTCAGCACTTTGAGTAAGGGATGCATAACACTGTGGTTTTTCAGGTAAGGGCTGAAGAGGGCTGCGGTTTAAATACCCAACAATCTTCTGGAGATTTGCTCAGGAAAAGCTGATTTGAAAATGTTTGTTAGGAGTAGGGACAGCTGAAAAACAAAACTGAAGAAGTGAGAAAAGGTGAATAAATTCAGGAAGGATAGAATGATTGAAAATGAAGACCTGTTTAAAAATTTTAAAAGTCCTCTGTGAGTGAAGAAACTCTGGAGATAATATAATTCAATTGAACAAGAAAGCATTGGGAAATTGTGCCAACACCTTTGATTAGTTGTGTGATAAGTGTCTCTTCAGAGGGAAATCAGATAAAAATTTGAATAGTGCTAGTGTCTTTTATGAGACATTTTAACTAGTTTTTGTTTTGAACTTAGAATTCTATGTATGTGCAAATACACTGCATTAGCAGAAAAAGACATCAAAAGCAAATATATTTTCATTGTAAAAGTGAAATTTGTCTTTCACAACTTTGGTTATGCGTGGAAATTTAAAATTAAATCAAAATTAATATTAAAGAAGTGAAGAGAAATCAAGCTGAATGACAAATAGCATGACAAGAGTCCTACTGGGTCTATTTTGCTCAATATCCATTCTCTGACAAGGGCCAGCAACAGACGTTTGGACAAGAGGCAGGAGGAGAAAAGCACAGAATAATGTCCAGTCTTTCTAGAGGGAACACTGGCAGATTCCAGAGATTTGTGATTTAGGGACTTCCTGCATTAGAGTTAGTCACTGCTTTATAAGAGAGTAATAACTAGATGCTCTGGAATCTGAGTTTGTAAATTACTGTAAATTGGTTCAGATGGGTTTTGTTAGATCAGTTCCTGCCTAGGGCACAAGCATATGTGTGAATTAACCTTTCCATTTGCAAAATGGCACACTCTTAGAGAGAAAAACAGGAGAGAGACAATTTGAATTGCTTTTTTTGTCTGCAGAACTAACACTCCTTTCAAAATTCCTTGAGAAAAAAGTATTCCTTACAGGAATGAATAATAGCTTACTAGAGGGATATGAGCTGTATTTACTGCTTAGAAAGATGATGTCTGATTGACTTGATTTGCTGTAGACTGTTTGAAAACTGAAACTTTATTCAGTTTTGGTGTAGATTAGCCAAATGATCAGCAAATATTAAATATTTAATTTAAGAACATTATAAGCTCATTGTGGGAAATTATCCAGAAATAGAACAATGGAGGGGAAGCTTGAACACAGTTAAAAACTAGTAGAAGCCAAGAGGTTTTGTTCATTAAAAAGCGTTTTTGAGTCAAAATTTTATTATCTTTTCAACATCTTTTTGCTGTGCAGAGCATGCTGGGGTGGTTCAGTGGTGTGGGGGATATTGTGAAACTTACCAGATGGTGTTTAGTATAGTTGTCTTAGTATTGAAACTGTTTTCATTTTAACTAATGCAAAGAAAGAGTATAAAAGGTATAACAATGAATAATTCCAAAGGTATAACAATGAATAATTCCAAATATTGAATTTGTAGTTCCAGAAAACAATTGTCTGAAAAAGAGATACTATATGTATATTTGCATGTTATATGGGAAAGTTATGCATTGGAACAGCAATAATTTTATTGATTTTTTTGTAACACACAACTTCTGAGGATATTTTTCTAGCTTTGAGGCTGTATTTCTTAAGAAGAACCCAAACAGTGTAATCAGTCGTAAGGATAGTTACTAGCACTGTTGTTTCTTTGTTTAAGTTCATTTATTTGTTGTGATTGCCCTGTGCCTCGATATTTTGTATGCCAGACTGTTGCTCTGCTCTCTTGGATGTACGTGAAAGAGGGGAGTACGTGCTGAGTACATTTCTTAATAATTCTGAATAATTGGTGCTCATTTATTAAGCAGACACTGCCACAATTGATGCCCAAGGGATGAGGAATGAGCTTCATGGGTGATGGGTGAATGCTTAGTACTGTGAAATGAAAATGTTTAATTCATGTCTATTACTTTTCCATTTACTTACATGAGAACCAGTGTAAAATAGAGCTGAAAAGTTACTCAGTTTGGATTGCCTGTGAACAGATTTATTCCAGGATTAATTACCTCAATTGCCTGCAGTTTTCCCTTCCCAATTTTATTGACACTGACTGGAGAATATGTCATTTGGTTTCAGTTATACACAGGAGTTAATCAGCACAAGTGCTCTTAAGATCAGGCACTTTGCCTCGATGTAGGATACATGATTATTCACTTTGATATGATGTTTATCTTCTCATCTTTGCCCCTTCCAAAAATAGTATACAGGAGGAAGCACTTTAACTTTTCAGTGAGAGGTTTGTGGCACTTTTGTTTCCCATTTCCTGTTTCAGTTTTGCCCTTCCTTCTCAGGTTCCAGGCCATTTCCTAGGTTCTTTTTTACTGTACCAATCTAGCAAATTTGGATAACTTGTTACATAGTCAAAATTTGATCGCTTAGTCTTTTGTGTTCTGTGTTCTATGACTTAGCTTTGTGTTCAGCCTCAGAGAACAATTTGTTTTTTAAGTTTCATTTTTATTATCAAAATTGAGCTACACAGGGTGATTTGGCTTTATCACTCTGATATTGATTATTCCATGAGCTTTAATGATACACTTAGTAATACATTATGTGCTCTAAAATACTGAACAGGTGTCAAGAATATAAAATGAAACTGATTCTTATTAGTTACTTGGCTTTTCCATCCCAAATAAGCGTGGAACTTGTAATTTCTTCAAATGCACAAATAGGTTGCTGAAAGTATCGGTCTTTTTCTGAAGTGATGGGCAAATAAATCCTCCTACATCATACATATGTCTTCTACAGCATTAGGACAGTGTTCTGGGTAACTAAATCTGTGCTGGCTGACCTCAATAAGCATTCTTTTAATTAGAAAAAGCTGAGTAAAATATCAAGGAATGCCTTGGAAAATGAAGTACATCAGCACTGCTTCAAAGAATTTCACTATGTGCTGTTTAGTTTGGCTGCTGCAAGGGTTAATAGCAGTAATTGTTTGTAGCATCTCCAGGTGGTTTGCTGATTGGTACCCATAATGGGGTTGCTGATTTATGTAACCTCTGTACTGAGAAGCATTTTATTGACTTCTCTTTCAATGTACCCTAACACCTTCCCAGTTACCTGGATGAAATCACACCTGCAGCACAAGAGTTGTGTGCCTTGCTGCCAGCATAGCATGTGTGGAGTCAGTAGGTAACTGTGCTGGACTCATTTCCATTACTCTGGAAAGTTTGGTGTGATGAAGCTGTCATCCTCACCCTGAATGAAGTTTGCTCTAGACTTACTGTCACTGCATCATTTTTAATCCTTATGGTTTCAGCACTGCAGCAAGATCATGTGGCAGGTATTCAACAAAGGCTTGGAGCAAGTACAGAGATGCAGGCGGTACCTGGCTCTGTTATAATTCTTTCATGTTGCAGCACCTATTGTCAAAATGTTAATAAAAAGATTAGTTCAGGTGTATTCAGATGTATTTAACTTGTTCCTTAGCAATTTGGGATATTTTAATTTTTCTACAGAAAAAAAATCAACTTTGAAAGTACCAGCAGTAATGTTGCTTTACAAATTACCTCTTTCATCCATGACTTCATTTTATTCCTGGTTTAGTTTCACCTCATGTGGAAAAAAATGGATTTAAACTCTGAAAATGTTGCTGTCATTTTCTCACTTCTCAGTTGCATTCAGTTTGATGTTTTCAGGGCATGATGTGATTGGAATGGGCTTGTTGGAAATGGCTTGTTTTGTGTCATCTTAACTCCATTTCAGCCTTAATCTCTGTGATTCCCCTATCTTTGAAACTGTTCATGCCATTTTTATAATGCTTCCTCCTTTTAACACTTAATAATGAGGCCCTTGGCATCTAAAGAAGGTTGATTTCTCTATCTGTGTTCATAATGGCTGAAAGTGTGATGATTTTTTTGCAGGAAAACCTGAGTACTCAAAGGCAGAATTCTTAAGCAATTGTTTAACTGATGGTATTGAAAGGTGCTAATATTGGCTCCTGCATTTCTACTGAGAGAAGAATAGGGGGGCTGTGCATAAATATCTTAAACAGTTTTGGAGCAGGATCTCAGCATTTAGGCAGATCCCGTAGTTTTGACTGCAGCAGCAGGAATGGTTTCAACGCATACCGAGAACAGTTAAGTCCCATGGCTTGAATGGACCTTTGCCTGTTGCTGCTTGTGCCTGCTTTTGGCTGTCTGTCTCTTCCCATCCCTTCAGCATTGTTGCAGTTCTCAAATCTTGAATTACAGTAAGTATTTGTCCTCTTAAAGCTGCCTGGAAATGGTGACAGAGGAATTACTTAGCGAATTTTCTCTTTGCCCAGGAGGTGCAGTACTAGCAAGTCTAGTTTGTTTGGAGCAACAGAGTTGGTGCAGCTCCCCTTGAAGGAGCCCATGCTGAGTTGTCCTCCATCTGCAGAGGCAGGCAGTCCTGGGACCTGAGCTTGCAGGGAGAGTGTTTTACCAGTTGGTTGGAGTCTGGAATTTTTATTGGTTGGAACAGGTTGTGTTGAACTGCCTCTAATTCAACTCATAGCTCGAAACATTAGAAATACTTTCAGTAGAAGCTGTATTTTGTAAGAATGTAGGAAAATCCCTAAGAACCTTTAGTCAGAGAGGTTTGAAGACAAAATGGGAAGAGATTGAATGTGGAACTTGAACTCTCATGAGGAATACAGGAAATGCATCATTAAACTATGAAGAGATGAGCTGTGCAAAGATGAAAGCCATAAAAACACTGTGTGGCAAGAAAAACAAAAGAAAAGTAATAGGTGCATGGTCTGACTGCCAGAGGTGCTCAGCACTTCCATCAGTCACTGTCAGAAAGCTCTGCAGCTCCTTGGCATATCCAAAGCTACCAGAGGCAGTAAAAGATGGACACAATTTTGGTCCTAATTATCAAAAAATCAAAGATAATGAAAGATGGTAACAAGTCAGGTGTCTTGCTGTCTGCTGCATGTAAAGTAGCAGGTTGCTACCTGAAGCCTGCCATGTGGGTGCTTCCAGTGCTTACAGATTTAAGAGAACAATTTGTCCCTTTGACGAGTTTACCACATACAACATCACTTCATTGTTTGGGAATGAGCATCGTCAGACTTCTCACCAAGACAGGAAAAGCAAAATCAGAGTCCTTAGAAACAGGTTAAAGCAAACGAAATAGAAGCATTTCCCTCAATTTACATGGCTGAAGGAGAGAAGATGGGGTCAGCAAACAGCAAAGGCATATTGGTAGATTTTTGTTACTTGTACAAAAGTTGTCTTTTCACTGAAAAAAAAACTTTTCAGGGCATCAGTAATAAAACTGAGAAGTGCAGTGAAAGTAAAATATTTTATATCCTTGCAGAATAAAAAAACTATTAAGAAATATATGAGCAAGGAAGATGCTAATTTTACCACTAGTACCTCAAGACTGATTATCCCATTTTCTCCCATTTCTGGGAACAGTACAAAGAAAAAGATAGACGGGACTTCTTTGATGTAAATGAAAAATCAGTTAAGAAAATTAATTAATATAAGTTGTAATTCATGTAACGGCTGCAGACTATTCAGTAGAAAACACTGTTGTACCAGAAGTGCAGCAAATAGCTCTTCTTCTGCATAGATTTTTGTTCCTCACTTCAGCTGTATAAGTCAAAATATTATTTAGACCTTACTTCGGTGAAAAACTTAATGTCTTTCTGCAATATATAGAATGTCTTTGGAGGCATTTTACAGCTTGAATTGAGCTCAGAGTGACTAGGAGGTTAATATTCAAATAAATAGAGGAGTCATTCATCAACAGAATCTATTATCTAAGATCTAACAAAACTGGAGGAAGAGAAAAGTATCAGGATACTAAGGACTGGTCATAGGGGTCAGACTTAAGGAAATATCCTTGTGCAGCTTCATGCAGAGCAGCTCTGGCAGCTGCAGGGCTCAGGTTTGGGAGTCTCGGGTATCCTGTTCCTGCAGGTGATCAGAGCTACCCAACAGGGGAAAGAATGGGGATGTACCTTCATGGCTGCATGCACTGACTGCTGTTGTGCAGGCTCGTAAGGCAAACACTGAAATCTTTGGGTTACAGAAAAAGTGGTTATAGAAGACAAGGGGAGCACACTGAACTTGGAAATAGGCGTTATGAAGGCATTTATTTTTTCAGTCAGCTTGAGCTGATAATGGAAATATTCATGTAATATTAATCAGGATACTGGCTTCTTCTATTAGACTAGAAATGCAAGTTTGAGGAATGAGTTTATTTTCTTAAATGTAACTGTCATTGATGAACTACTAAAGGTCTTTTTAAAATAGAAGAAAAAAAGCATTAAATCCATTACTTGTGAAAATACTATTCCTCTGCCTTTCCCTGACAGTTTTTAAATTTGTACAGTAACTTCACAGGAAATTTTGGCTTTTAAAGCTATGACAAATCAGAATGGGATTTTGTGCTTGTTCCATTGCTGGTAGTTTTTGTTTTGGACTAAGACTGCAACCAAGTAGTGTCCCATCCCGTTTGTGTAGTCCATCACCAGCCAGAAAATACTCATTTTAATCAGTGTAGACATATGAAAAAAAAAATTAGAGGAAATAAATAGGATTGCATGTCACCCATGTTTTAATTCTCATGTCTGCAGGTGCAGAATTGCACTTAAAATTTTATTTGAATGGAATTGTTCGCTATTGCCTTTATGTATTCAGCTATTTTTCTGTGGTCTTAAGTTTACTGATGTGATGTTTTGTAAAGATAGGTTGTACTTGCCTACTAAAATTAGGATTAGAAAGGCTGAGTGGTTCCCTTCTATTCAAATCAGTTTATTTTGACAGGCCCATAATTATTGTCCGTTTGCAAACAGTTGTAGCTTTACCTTAATGAAGTTAAACTTACTAATTGTTATGACTGGAACAGGCAGTGCATATTAAATCTTTGGAAGGCAACATTAGACAAAATGAGTTTGGTTATGACCGAATTTATTTTCAAGCCTCGTGTATCCAGCTGAAATGTTCTTCTTAGCTGAAGTAGCACTACCTCAGGTACAGAAAAAAAGCTAGCCTGTCAGAAGCTCTGTTATGAGACTATTTAGGCCTAACTTAGTCTTCCCAGAGTTTTTACTATTTACTAATATACCTTCCATATTTTATAAAGTATTTTGCTTAAGGACTGTTTTCAGCAAAAATTAGCTTCATGTGTGTGTATACTCTGCACAATCCATTGGTAGCCACTGTGATTGCCCATGAAAAAGAAATGCAGTCAATATTTGCAAAATGTTTGAATTTGAGTCAGTTTAGACTTAACCACCTGCAATTTCCCAGCTATACTGCTTTCCTCTGAAATGGAGCTAAGCTGTGTGCCTAAAGTCAACTTGCATTTCTTGGAAATGCTTAACACTGTTAGTAAATCTCAGCATGTAAATGCTTAGGTATCTTGAGAATACACTGGCTGCTGGTGTCCCTCTAGAACTGGGTACTACTGCATATATTAATCCTAGTATTTAACCTGCTGCACACTTATTTGGTAGGCTAAATCTACTTCCCCTGTGAGCACATGCACACTACCAACAGCGGTGTCAGTGGGAGAACACACCTTGCTCCTGTTTTAACAGGCAGCCCCCTGTAGAAGACTGCTAACCTACATCTGCCAGCTTGGACTCTTCATCTCCTTCCTCCAGGCAAAAGAACTCAGTTTAAAATTAACCTAGTTTAAGTTGTAAACAGCAGGTCTTTGCCCCTGTTTCATCATGACTGAAATAAAAGAACACTTTTAGGATACTGTTAGTGATACTTGCACATGGAGAAATTTCCCTTTTAACTTCAGAAATTACTTTCTTCAGAGCAAGTGGGAGCAAGCACCACCTGTTCTAAGTCTTTCAGTGAATGCCTTGCAGAAAAAGGAAACTTAGGTAAGGCTGTGACTGACAGAATCTCATGTCAGTCATGTTTTAACTACTCCCTACTGACACCAGTGGAGAGTTCTTGACAAATCTTAATGTCATAATCTTGCTTTAAAACAAACATACAGGCCCTGAGTCCAAACACACATTAAATGTTAATACGCTGATAAAAAGGAGCCTGTGGTTATCTTGCTAAAAGCTATTCATAGGCAAATAAGATGTGTTAAAAGCATAACTCTTTTATTGCACTCAGATGACTAGAACAGCTCCCTAATAGTGTTTCTGCAGAGATAAAATACAAAACAGAATTATTATACCTAATGTGCCCATAAATTTGCATGACAAAAATTGTCCCCAGCGGCAGGTATAATGAAAAAACATCCAGAAGAATGTAAAGACTATTTATTACTTCAGTGGACTAAGTATAGATTTTGATGTGGCTTATTTCCATTTGTTTTATATTGGTGAAGACAGTGTAAGGGGGCTCAGGAGAGCAGTAAAAATGATGTGTGATGGCCTGGGAAGATGAAGTGGAAAAGAAATACTTTATCCCATAGTTTTGTCTATATGGGAATTTGGACAAATACTATTAATTACAAAATTATATTGAAAGGCTTTTGAAAATTGGACAAGTTTGAAAGAAGATTGGACAAGTTTGAAAAAATGTTTGAGTTGCTGGTGGAGATTTTGCATATTTACTTACAATTTGTCACAAGCATATCTGTCATTTGTCCCATTGACAAGAGTCAATTATTCAAAACCAGAAGATTTATAGCCATGAACAAAAAATTAATTACACACTTTATAACTCGTGTGCATCACTGTTGACTGAGCTGGCTTGCTTGTACACTGGTAAAATTAGATGATGAAGTGGATAGGTTTTCCTGGTGTGTAGCATTGTGATTGAGCTAATTACCAGTGTTGTTCTAGTGGACAATAAATGTGCAGCTCTCTCCCTCAAATACTGTACCAGGGAGTAGTTAGTTGGCTTTATTGCTAGGATCAGGCTGTGTGATGGAGAGCTGATTTGTGCAGTATTCTGACTTTTCCACTGAATTGTACTGCCCAAAATCCAGGGTTGTGGCTTTGACAGAACATATGGAAGAGAGGGGTGGGAAAAAAGCCATAGAAATCCCTCCATAGATCCATGCTGCATTATCTATTCAAATGCTGCTTGTATGGGATTTTATTCATGTTGTATCACTTGGAATAAGGCTCTTGGGACAGAGAACTGTGTATTTATAGCATGCATGAATTTAAATCAATTTTGCTTTATCTTGCCCATAGTATCATGGATATGAAGTTGGAAACATGGGAAAAGCAGTAAAGCTCGTAATGGTGAAACAGCCCTGCCAGCCATTCTTCTTTCTTATACAAAGAAAGCAAAAATACTATTGTCACTCAGTAATTTCAGTCTGGGGTAACTGCAAGCAGATGCTAATTTAAATGACACTGATATAATCACAAGACCCAACAAAATTGGATTCTGACATTGTAATTGAAGTAGATTAGTCTATGAAGCACAGGAGGCGATCTTTGTCTTACTATAAAGACCCATATTACAGGAATTTTTTGCCATGCAACTACAAACCTGAGTCAGGGGAGATTTGTCCTCTCCATAAACAAAAATGCAGCTGGAATGTGATAACCTTTCAGAATAACAATCATAATGATAGGTTTGGGGGGTGTGTGTGTGTATCAAGAGCTTTCAGTGGTTAATATTTGCTCCTTTACTATTAAAACACATGTGGAAGTCAGTTTAACCAGTGAAAAAAGCTGCTGAAAAGCATTGCTATCTTTTTCCTAGGCTTCTGTTGCAAGTATAAATTCAGTATAAAGATTTGAAGGCTGGTGTTGCAGTACCAAATCTGACATTCCTCCTAAACAAAGACCACCTTACTCTTCTGGGCCACTGTAAATCCCACAAAAACAGAAGGAAAAGAGAAGATGCTTAACTGTGAAGCTCAGTATTTATGTTTTCGTAAATACCACCATTTTTATTACATAAAATACCAGAAATGTTGCTTAGGTTTTGGATAGGTGCCATCCATGCTGCTTGTCAGCACTGGCAAAACTACTCAGGCAGAGCTGGGGCTGGTAAAGTGCTTTTAAAGCACTTGAAATCAAAAGCTCAATTTTGCAGTGTTTCAGAAGCTCTGATTTAAATATATGTATGTTTGTCTCTACCCAAATACATTACAAGTTACGAATGCAAGCAAATAGTTGGTATTACTTAAATTGTTGCCAACCGACTAAAGTGTTTTCTCAATTTTCATTGAGACAATTTGGGTTGAAATGAAATCAAGGTCATGCCATATACTGTTAATGTTTACAAACAGTGCTTATTTTGACTTCCTTTTTAAATCTATTGGAAGGTTTTTTGTTTCATTATTCAAAACTGACTTTGCAGAGTTTTGTCAATAGGTTTTATGTTCAGGTTCTGCCAATATTTGTTTGTTCATGTATGCAGAGATACTGAAGTTATGACACATGTATCAGGATGAAAAAAATTCATTAGCCTTTATTATAGCCAAAGCTGAACCTCTGAAGTGATAATTCAAACTGTCATTTAAAATGCTAGCAGAATTGAGCTTATGCCTGAGGAGAATCCCATGATAGTCTGCTTTTTTGTTCATTGTTAGTAATTTACAGACTCCTGAGACTCCCTTACTCTGTGTTTAACTTTATGTATGATTTGCAACTAATACAGTATTCTCCAATGTCAAATTTTAAGGTGAGGAGACTGGAAAAGGTAATTTTTATGCAATTCATTGCTATCTGCCCCCTGTGTTTCTGGCCTTTTTGCACCAAGTTCTTTTAGATGTTTTCTTCTCCATTTTTTTTCCTGCTGTAGATGTGACTATACCATTTTTTATGGTGATGAACTTGCATGATCCAACACCTGTTCTGAAGTAATAAGAATGCTGAAAAAGTCTCTCAATAGGAATTTCAATCAAAAGATAATATATTTGGTTAAGTGTGCTCTAAAAAAGCTGGAATATGATTTTATATTTCTTTTCCTGTACAAATATTTAAATTATATATGTTTGCTTATGTATTGATGCTGTTTGTGCTATATTTAAATAATATGAAGTGGTTGCCTAACTAACTAACGCTTTCTCTAGCTGTGGTCATGAAAATTCTCCCTAAATTGAGCTATTGCCTCTTGTGACAGTAATTTGAGACAATGTTTATTAAAAAATGAAAAATAATTTTTAACTTATGTCAGCTAAAAACCCCCAAATCATGGGAATTACATGCCCATCTATCATCACTCTTCCTCTTCTATTCCACAGTCCTGCTGTAGTACAGGTGTAATACTCTGCTACTGACCCTATTTTGAAAGGAAACATGGAACACTTGCTTGAAAGGAGATCTGTCAAGAAAAACTCCCCACCAACCACAAAACCCCAAACCATTTCCCTTATCCCCATCCCGTGGAGCCACTCTGTGGTTTGAAGAGGCTTGGTTTCCATGGGGTGACATCCTGATGCCATCAGTTTGCATTGAGCATTTCTCAATGCAGCTGGGGGTTCTTAATTTGCAATGGCTGGGGGAGCAACTCGTGCCAGTTTAGAACTGGTTGTTGAATGTGATTTTACAGTTACTGTTCTCACCATTTTACAAAATCCCACTGAGATTAATTAGTGTGAGGGATAAGGAAGGGCAGAGAAGATTTACAAAGCTTCCAGCACTGCAGTCAGTATTGATGGCTAGAAGTATTGTGTTCCCCACAAGGGGAATTGATGTAATTTGTCTGAACACTCGGTGTTTGTAATGCTTCTGGGTTGTTTTCTGCAGGAGCTGGGCTCTTGCTTGGACA
This sequence comes from Promerops cafer, assembly GCA_013398275.1. Taxonomy (NCBI): domain Eukaryota; kingdom Metazoa; phylum Chordata; class Aves; order Passeriformes; family Nectariniidae; genus Promerops; species Promerops cafer. Next base: position 572,577 of record VZSE01012174.1, read on the forward strand.
GGCAGTAAATACCTGATGCAAGTGTCAGTGTGGGTTTGTCAGCTTGGCATTGTTAATATAACTGTGTAAGCAATCCAGAACCCTACAGAATCATTCCTCTCCGGTTCTTTGCCTAAGACTCCCTCAGCTGCAGTTCTCCTTCAGGTACTGTGGTCTTTAGAAGGAAAAAGTCCTTTTTCCTCTCCTTTCAAAGACCAGTGCAGGTAGATGATTAATCCTACTCCTGGAAGGTACCTTGCATGGTTTGAAACTACAAGACGATACAAACAGAATATCTTAATTATTCTGGTATGTTAAACTCTGTGTATGTTAGTCCAGCAGATGGGTTCTTATCCTTTTAGTATGTAATTACTGATGCAGGTGAAGGGCTCTGGCACCCTGGCAGTGGAGGCCAACAGTATTGTGGAGGGTTTTTTAAACAGATAAGTAGATTTTTCCACACTGTGCTTCAAGACTATTGGAGTCCTAGGTCTGTGTCCTGGAGGCTCTTGCATCACTTGTGAATCTTGCAGCACTCTTCATTAATGAGGTTAATTTCTGGGATTCTGACTGAAGTTCAGCATGTATTGAAATGTGACACCAAAGCCTTTTGCTTAGCTTGTGCTGTTACATTGCCTCCTCAAAGCTTCTGCAGAACTCAAACCACCACCAGGCATGAGAGGAGCAGTTAAGCTTTTGTTGATATTGTCACTGAATAATATTGGAATTTAGGTGAAAAGCTTTCATTTTTTTAACCTGGTTCCCATGACATGAGCTGTGCGATGACACAGCCTTTTCACCAGCTGGGGGTTTTGGGGCCAGTGTTCATTCTTTTATAGTTACTAGTTGTCCTATTATTAACTAGACATTGTGTGCACCTTTGTTCCATTGGCCCTCTTTTGATCAATAAATGTGTTCTGTTGCTTTTTCTTGCTCATCTAAAGACTCTCTGGATCTGTTCTTTGTGTGGCTTTGACTACAGCAGCCAGGATGATTTATTTTTCTGCATTTTTGGAATTTGAAAGACTTCCCATAACTCAGTGGTAGAGGAGCAACAATTAAAAAAGCCAAACCAGTACACACAAGTCATTGATTATATGCTGGGTTTTGAAAAGAGTGATTTTCATTGATACACTTCTATTTTTCTCTCAAAGATCACAAAGGGTGTGATAGTCCATTTGATTTCTTGAAGCTGGGTAGGTTGTCTTCCTAGGTTGTCATGCCCTCTTCCTTTCCATGACTTTTCAAACGAACAAGATGTCTGAAATAAGTAGAATAAAATATTCGTTCTTAACTAAACTTTTTACCTGGAGTTCAGGCTAGACAATACAATATTCTTGATTATATGTGATTATGTGCTTGCGTTATGATTATGTATTAATGGTGAACTGTGTTAATTTCTTGAACTTTTACATGAGAATTTTGAATTTTGAGTACTCCTTTTCTGTTTGGTTGGTTTTCTTTTTGTTTCTTTGTTCATTCACTTTTCCTTGTAGCACCCTGCCCTTGTAATATCCCATAAGGACAAGTGAAAAATATCAAATGAATTCCCTTCTTGCTGCTAACACATCATGAGGCATATAATTGCATTCCAGGTGCTGTTTAAAATCTGACAGAGATAAATTTAAGTTGGTGGTACAGTATAATAACAACAGAACTAGACAGATGTTTAACAAATAAAGTGAAAAAAGTTTGAGACTGCTCTGAATGGCAGAAAGGTTTTGCCTGTTTGCAGTTTCCCTTGTTGTACTCCTTACCATCTTTCTTTGAAAATTCATTTGAAAATTTCCAAGTTTACCTCAGTGAGACTCAGTCACACAAGGCATGTGGATGAGAATGTGCTCATGCGTCCTTTATGTCCATCTTGATGACTGCAGCATTAAAGTGAATTATTAGTGTAGATTGAGCACAACTAAAGGGAATGTCTTAATAAACTTGCAGTTAAGTGTTGCATGTCAGTTTTGTCATGCTTTCACCAAGTAAATGTTATGCTTTAATATTATGGTCGACTATGATCTACAAATTTTTGCCAACAATCCAGCAGAAATATCTGCTTCAGATGTTAAGTCTTGTTTTATCTTAGAAGTGATACTGAAATGCTTGAAAGCAAGCAGAACCTGAACAAAATAGGCAAGACCTTTCTTTAAATGTAAATACTTCTAAAAGTGAAAAAGCTTAATTATGGCTTTAATGTGAAAGATTTGGTTTAAAACTTAGTTATGATACAAGGATGCTGTCAATAGAGACAGTGTAAATGCAAAGAGGATATTTGGTAGTGAGCACAGACCTGTGACCTTCAGCAAGAGCTGAAAATCGTTTGTTCTCTGCCTCAGATGGGCTCCTGTGCCACACCTAAGTGGCTGGGCACCACCAGTGACCCCCTCACCTGCTTTGCTTGGTAATATTTCCACCAGTATTTATATCCAGGAAGGGAAATATAAACATAAAGAGTTTCTTCAGATATTTTCTGTCTGAAGAGTAATTATTTATCAAAAATATTCAATTATTTCTGTATGATAAGATGATATTAGGAGTTATGGAATGAGATATTTTGTGGTGACTCTCTACAGGCAGCATGCTGGCCCTGGATGCCAATTAAAATTCCCTGGTAGAAGGCAGGGACTGTCATGTGTGGTGGGTCACCATAGAGTGAAATACTGAGTTAAGAGTATTATCAGCTCCTTTCTTGCTCATTTGAGGGGTTATCACTGAAACTTTTCCCCCCTCTGAGATGTTTTTCTGTCATTTTCCAAAGAAAAAGGCATTTCCCCTCCTCCTCCCCCCCCCCAAATCTTGCTTTAGATTTAATTGTGAGTTTTACTGCTAGGGTACCCCAGCCGTTTTAACATTCTCAACCTCCATCTCAGCGTGTCACAGCAGCACCAAATTATTTTGTCAGTTTGTATTTTAATGAGAGCTAGGACCTAGCAGAAATCGGAATTAGCTGCTGTAGTTCATGGCATTCAATTTTACTAGTCCCTGCCTCATCAAAATATTCACCAAGCTGCTTCTTTCCAACTTGCACTTTACTACTTAGAGCATTTATATGAATAGCAATGTAGCTATTTCAGGGATGAACAGAAGTTACAACTTCTGTGGAGGAGGATGCTTCACCACTCATTTTAAATTCACTTATGGACATCAGCACTGTGAAGTGCTTTCTGTCCTCTGCTGTGAAACAAAGTTGGACTAGTAGCCACCTGATTTGATTGAACAGCTCATTTTTCTTTCTCCCATGCTCTTACTACCACTACTGGATTTCTCCCACCCGACTCCTGTTTTGCTAATTCTGTTACTTTTTCTTTGTCTGTGTTTTCTGCCCTCAAGAGCCTCGAGCTACCCTGCAGAGCTGGTTCAAAAGCTGTCAAATCAGCAAAGCAAAAAAAGCACAAGGCAAGCTAGATCTAATTGTTAATTACAGAATGAGTTGTCAGGATTTGTGAACTCCAGCAGAAAATGAAAGAGAAAATTATACTTAAAATCCAGGTGGAAGCTAGAATGTTCCAAGTAAATGTTCTGTATTTAAGAAACAGGAATACAGAAATAGATAGCAAAACAAGTTGGGAGACTCCATGTACCACATTTTTCTTTGTTTCCTTTATTCTCTCAGCCTAAAATCCCAGCTCTGTAGAGTTAGCTGATGGTAATCTATACACACAGAATTTCTTTGTGAATCACTAGACATGCATAAACAGTGGGGCTTTTCAAATATCCAAAATGCTTTTTTTTTTCACTCTGAAGTTTATTTCATGAACACTGATGATACTACATTGTTAAACAGCTATTTAAGAGTATATTCATAGAAAAAGGTAAATGTATTATAATATTGAGTCTTTATTATATTTAATACTAAATTTTATGAACCATCTTAGGTATGATCTGTTGAATGAACTGTATCAGGACAATATAAAATTATTATTTTTTTAATAAATCAATCAATTTTGTGTTAATTTTTTTGTTGCCTGCAATGGTTGGAAAATTGTGTAGGTGGTTTTGCTTTAGTATTTGAGAAATTTAAAGGTGTTACACAGGCTCAAAAGGTATTTTTCTATTTCACAGTGATAAAATGTGAGGAATCTTCTCACTGACTGGTTACTGGTAAATCACAGAGGCCATTACCTAGAAATCTGTTTTCTTCTGAGGCATTTTTCTAATCTTTGATAATGTCTTTCCTGTGGGATAATATGTTGCTACTTCAATAGTTCCACGGAAGTATAAGCCGTGGCAAATAGAGCTCTGTGGTTATTTTATATGCTTGTGGGTTAGCTGACAGCAGTGCAATCCATTCTGGGGAAAGGACAGTGTGTAACTATAAATCAAGACCAAATTAATCCTCAGCTCTTTTCTGTTGTGCTTTATTTTCTGAGTAAATACAGAAACAAATGAAAACCAGAATGTTTTCATCATAACTGTGAAATAGATTCGCTTTATGATCAAAACCACTTTAGTCTGTTTCTTTCTTTTCCATTTTGCATTGGATGAGGCAGGGAAGGACCAGCTGTGGCCTGTTTGGGATAGGGGTCCCTGCCATGTGCAAACTGTGTACATAGAGCCACGCAGAGCCAGCACTGTGTCTGTGCACTGCAAACAAAAATGTGTGTGGAAGTTGGGGCAAAAGGAGTCCCTGGGGTTCTGAGCACATCCAGATGCTGGAAAAGCTGCAGTTACAGGGCTTTGGGGGATGCTCTGCTGTGTGAAGCCCAGGTCAGCCCCCAAGGCAAGTCAGTCCCGAAGTGCTGTGTCAGTCTCTCCCTTCGAGCTGGGAGGGTGACAACCTGTGATACACTGTATCTAGCAGCTACAGTAGACTGCTTTAAAACATCTGTCACAGCATTCCTATCTGAAAAACATAATTTTAACCATGTGTAAGACTGTTGCATGATTAAAATGGAAGTCTCTTCTCTTTCTTGTGTACTGTACGCTTGGCAATTTGCAAAGAAAGCTTCCTATTAAGTGTCTGTGAAGAGTGTGCCATTAACGAAAATGAGGCTTAGAAGTAAAAAAAATGGCTAAGCCTTTTCTCTGAGTCTCTGTGACTGGATGTAAAGGCACAGCGCTACCTTTCAAAAGTTGCAGAGCCTCTTAGTAAAGAATAAACTGATTTGCTGTGCTGATTTTGGCTGCAATAGAGTTAATTTTCTTCACAGGAGCTGGTGTGGGGCTGTGGTTTGCAGTTATGCTGGAAACAGTTTTGATAATGCAGCAATGTTTTGGTTATTGCTGAGCAGGGATTGCAGAGTCAAGGCCCTTTCTGCTCCTCACCCCGTGCTGCCAGCAAGAAGCCTGGAAGGGCACAAGGAGCTGGGAGGGGACACAGCTGGACAGCTGACCCCAGCTGAGCCAAGGGATGTCCCTGACCATATGGCTTCATGCTCAGTGTATAAACTGTGGGGAGGTTAGTGGGGAACTTGGGCTGCTGCCTGGGGACAGGCTGGGCATCAGTCAAATAATTGGTTTTATTTGCATCACTTGCCTTTCTTGGATTTTATTTCTGCCTTTGTATTTTTTCCTTTTCATTACAATTTGATGTTTTGGGTTTTTCTTTTTTTATTAATTATTGTTTCAATTATTAAACTGTTCTTATCTCAACCCATGAGTTTTCTTGCTTTTACCCTTCTAAGTGCCTCCCCACCCTGCTGGGGCAGTGAGTGTGCAGCTTTGTGGGGTTTAGTTGCTGGCTAGGGATTAACTACAACACTTAGAATTACTAATTCTACTTTAGATTTGTTGTACTTGATTGTTTGACTGTAGGTAAATTGTATTTTCAAACCAGCTTCTAACTGAGGTAATTGGAATGATTGGAGTTCACTGAACTACAACTGCAATTTTATACGAGGATACAGCTGTAAAAATTTCCCTGGAATAATTTTATTAATGATCATTTGATGTCTGTATAAAACTTCCTTTCTTATCAAGAAAGAAGCAAAATAGACTGAGGTGCTTTCACCAAATAAATCAATATAACTGAAGAATTAAATCAATGACAGTTAAGCTATTAAGTGTTAATTCATTACCTGTGCTTGTTTTTAAGTTGGTGAATATGTTTGTGACTGTACGTTTGCAATTACAGACTAAAAATAAGGAAGTGCTTTTATAAAAAGAAAAATTCTTTGTGTCTTGAAATTCTGCCTGCTGTACAAAATTTCCTAATTTTGTCCATGGCAGCTGAGAAATGAACTTCTCCTTCAGAAAGGAACAATGTTCAGCAAATGACCTTTATCATTAGTCATCCATATCTGTTTGGCACTGCTGATTGCCAAAAGAGAAATAATTTCCTGAGTGAAAAGATGGGTAAAATGAGATTAACATTTGCCCCCTTACAAGTCACTTAATGTGAGCTGCCTCCTCCACAAACCAAAAAGTGTCTGGTGAACACTTGATTTCAGGAAACCTGGAGCTGCTGTGCTGTAAAGCTCCTGTCTGGAATTCAGTCCTGGTTTCCAAATGAGCATCAACAACAATAAAGTCTTCTGAAGATCATTATGACAAGCCCTGCAAAATTCTTTTTGGAAGGGGAATATGTGCTGTTAAGAGTTATCATCTGGTTTCAGTGCAAACTGTCACTTCCAGATTTTCTTTCCCTTGGTTTTGTAAGGCATGGCAGATCTGACATCTTCAGAACCAGGGGAGGAGTGATACTACTGAAGCCTTAGAACTCTATACCAGTGACAGCAAAGTCTTACAGGCTTAGAGCAAATGGCTCTAATGCTTTCTGAGGTAAAATTAAAAGGCTTTTTCTTATTCTTCAGAGTAAAATAGAAACAGTAACTGCACAACATGCAGAAATAACCTGAGATGCTTTCTGAGAAGTCAGAACAAGGAGCTGGGTTTCTTTGCTGCCTGCTAGGCATTTCTAGAAGGTGTGGAAGTATCAGAGGAATAAGATATTTTTATGGTTGTTTACCTGTGGGAGACTGAATTCTGTGAGATAATGAGGTAAAGAACTGTTGGAAAATAATGAATAACTTGAAAAATTATTTTACATCCTGGTCAAAAATTAGCGAAATTTATTTCCTCTAAATTTAATAATATGTAGTAAAAAACACAAAACAAAATATCCTGATGTTTAGAGGAGAGGTTTGTGGTTTGTTGGTGTTTTTCTTATTTTTTAAAGGAGCAGAGTTGTTTGGTTTTTTTTTTAGGGACCATGTCCTGGATTGTGGCTTTCAATATTAGGTCACAGTACTTCTCTTTGCTTAAAATTCCTGTGCCATTCATAGAGGGTTTTTAGTGCATTCTGTTATAATAGATTTGATTCAAAACTCATTGGAACTACTTTGCATTGAGCTAATTTGTTGAACTATGGAGTCAGAATTACTTACGCTAGAAGTCAAAGTAGTGAATGAGCCTGTATCTTTTTCAATCCTTCTGAATGCTACTGAATTCTATGGAGTAAGAATTTTAAATGGCTTATTGTCTTTACAGTAAAGTTCATGCTTTATGCCTTTATCTGGCTGGAATTCCGATTTTTATCCAATAAATCACTTTCAATAAAAATATTTTTAGTTTGAACCAACTTGGAATACAAATAAAAAAAACTATTTCTCCGTTTTAAAATTAGGACAAATGGCCTTTGCATGATGAAATAACTTGATAAGCATATATAAGGGAGCATGTGTCGATCTCTGTATGATCTTCAGGTTTTTAGTGGCAGAGCTCCAGTGTGTCTGTGGTTTATGCCCAGCCCCAAAATCTTCCATTCATTCACCTTCATGTAGACAGTAAAAGTCATGAGGCAAAAGGAAGCATAACTGTGCAAGCTAAACAGCCTTTTATTTTTGAAAATTGGAGCCCCAAAATGCCATTGAGTAACACAAAACTCAGCTGAAACCCTCCTGACTGGGCCTCATTGCAACTGTGATGTATCCAGTGCCAGCTTTTCCACTCCAGCCCAGCTGGGTACACACTGGAAGGTGAAAAAGCCCAAAATTTGCCCAGGTAAGAAATATGTAGAACTGCTTCCTATTTTATGCCTTTAGAGTAAAGAGGAAATGGGGCAGAAAAGACACTCTACTGCAACCTGAAAGCAAAACAGTGAGAGGTGATCCAGAGGAAACTGGCTTATGAAACATGGTTTCATTTATTGCACTTTCTGATCCAAGTCTTACTTAGTTTCCCCTTATTTGCAGCCCTATCAAACCTTTGATGTAGGTAATGGGACGTAATGCTGAGTTTCCATCTGCTGTCTGTGCACTGCTTATGGTGGTTGGAAATAGCTGCAGCCATGCAAGGTGTGAGTGGTTCCTCTGCCCACACAGCCCAACGTGATCTGCAGAGATGACAGAGAGCCTGACAGGACAGTCACCCACGTGGCAGTTCAGCTGCTAGAGCTTTGGTTTCATTTACACCATATCATTCCTTTTGATTAATGCAGGTGCTGATTTGCATGTGTTATGCAGGCTCTGTATCAAGTCACGGCCTCTCCATTGCCTGAAGCAGGCTCCCAGTGCACGTGGCTGCACTTTGCACTGGAAGGGAAACCAGCAGCAGGAGGGATGATCCTTCAGGAAAAGCCTGGGAAGCCTTGGTGCTGCCCTTGGCACAGAAAGGAGACTCCAGCCTCTCTGACACTGCTGAAGTGTTTCTAGCCTGGCTGGAATCTTGATCAGCAGCACACTGGGGCTGCTCTGTGTGAGAGCAGAGTGAATATCGTAGTGATGAAAACAGAGTGAATATTGTAGTGATGAAAACATGAACCTTTTGTTTTCCTTACCTGCTCTAGGTAGAACAAGGTGTCTGGGCTTTGTTTCCCCGTTACAAGGCGGAGGTTGAACACCCAACTCGACCTTTCCTTTATTTAGCATACTTTTTCCTTTCATGACTTGGTCTGCCCTTTGGGATATGCAGATGCTGGCAGAAAAATCAATGATACAGATCAGTGGTGTTCTACTTAAAAATTACATTTGTCTTTGTAAGATCTGCTGACTTCTGCTTTTGTGATACTTTCAGAATGTTCATTTTCTCTCTGTGGCTGCACCAAATCAATGGTGAAATGGGCAGGGTATGGGTTTTATACTCCTATTGACTTTCTTCTTTTACAAGACATNTGGTGTTTTTCTTATTTTTTAAAGGAGCAGAGTTGTTGTTTTTTTTTTTTTTTAGGGCCCATGTCCTGGATTGTGGCTTTCAATATTAGGTCACAGTACTTCTCTTTGCTTAAAATTCCTGTGCCATTCATAGAGGGTTTTTAGTGCATTCTGTTATAATAGATTTGATTCAAAACTCATTGGAACTACTTTGCATTGAGCTAATTTGTTGAACTATGGAGTCAGAATTACTTACGCTAGAAGTCAAAGCAGTCAATGAGCCTAAATCTTTTTCAATCCTTCTGAATGCTACTGAATTCTATGGAGTAAGAATTTTAAATGGCTTATTGTCTTTACTGTAAAGTTCATGCTTTATGCCTTTATCTGGCTGGAATTCCGATTTTTATCCAATAAATCACTTTCAATAAAAATATTTTTAGTTTGAACCAACTTGGAATACAAATAAAAAAAACTATTTCTCCGTTTTAAAATTAGGACAAATGGCCTTTGCATGATTAAATAACTTGATAAGCATATATAAGGGAGCATGTGTCGATCTCTGTATGATCTTCAGGTTTTTAGTGGCAGAGCTCCAGTGTGTCTGTGGTTTATGCCCAGCCCCAAAATCTTCCATTCATTCACCTTCATGTAGACAGTAAAAGTCATGAGGCAAAAGGAAGCATAACTGTGCAAGCTAAACAGCCTTTTATTTTTGAAAATTGGAGCCCCAAAATGCCATTGAGTAACACAAAACTCAGCTGAAACCCTCCTGACTGGGCCTCATTGCAACTGTGATGTATCCAGTGCCAGCTTTTCCACTCCAGCCCAGCTGGGTACACACTGGAAGGTGAAAAAGCCCAAAATTTGCCCAGGTAAGAAATATGTAGAACTGCTTCCTATTTTATGCCTTTAGAGTAAAGAGGAAATGGGGCAGAAAAGACACTCTACTGCAACCTGAAAGCAAAACAGTGAGAGGTGATCCAGAGGAAACTGGCTTATGAAACATGGTTTCATTTATTGCACTTTCTGATCCAAGTCTTACTTAGTTTCCCCTTATTTGCAGCCCTATCAAACCTTTGATGTAGGTAATGGGACGTAATGCTGAGTTTCCATCTGCTGTCTGTGCACTGCTTATGGTGGTTGGAAATAGCTGCAGCCATGCAAGGTGTGAGTGGTTCCTCTGCCCACACAGCCCAACGTGATCTGCAGAGATGACAGAGAGCCTGACAGGACAGTCACCCACGTGGCAGTTCAGCTGCTGGAGCTTTGGTTTCATTTACACCATATCATTCCTTTTGATTAATGCAGGTGCTGATTTGCATGTGTTATGCAGGCTCTGTATCAAGTCAGGGCCTCTCCATTGCCTGAAGCAGGCTCCCAGTGCACATAGCTGCACTTTGCACTGGAAGGGAAACCAGCAGCAGGAGGGATGATCCTTCAGGAAAAGCCTGGGAAGCCTTGGTGCTGCCCTTGGCACAGAAAGGAGACTCCAGCCTCTCTGACACTGCTGAAGTGTTTCTAGCCTGGCTGGAATCTTGATCAGCAGCACACTGGGGCTGCTCTGTGTGAGAGCAGAGTGAATATCGTAGTGATGAAAACAGAGTGAATATTGTAGTGATGAAAACATGAACCTTTTGTTTTCCTTACCTGCTCTAGGTAGAACAAGGTGTCTGGGCTTTGTTTCCCCGTTACAAGGCGGAGGTTGAACACCCAACTCGACCTTTCCTTTATTTAGCATACTTTTTCCTTTCATGACTTGGTCTGCCCTTTGGGATATGCAGATGCTGGCAGAAAAATCAATGATACAGATCAGTGGTGTTCTACTTAAAAATTACATTTGTCTTTGTAAGATCTGCTGACTTCTGCTTTTGTGATACTTTCAGAATGTTCATTTTCTCTCTGTGGCTGCACCAAATCAATGGTGAAATGGGCAGGGTATGGGTTTTATACTCCTATTGACTTTCTTCTTTTACAAGACATCTTCACTCTGAATGCAAACTCTTGTTTGGATCATGAAATCCTTTTAATTTTTTCCTTGTTCTTGAGCCAGCAGTCATTTTCTGGGTTTTCTCTTTAAAGGTTTTCCCGAATGGAAAGTCACAGACCCTCAGTGGGAGACATATTTTAAAGGTAATGCAAAGCAAGTGCAATGCTGATTTTACCAGTAAGTAACCTCAGAAAAATATATTCCTTAGGTTTGTCATTGAGCTAGAAAGGAATACAGGTGAACTCAGGCGAACTCAGCTCTCGAGCACTGAAAAATTTAGTCTTTCTAGGTGAGAATGTTATTCTGAAGGATTTGTAGTCATATTTTTTCTTATTCTGATAACATATATTTTCTATTTTCTTACTTCATTAATTTATTCCAATTTATCCCCACCTAAGGCACCTTTTGTAACCTTTCCTAATATATATTGACATGCTGCAGGCTTTTATGGATGGCTATCAAGTCACAGTTTGGCTGTCACATAACGAACAATCTTATTTCAGTTAAGACCTTAATTAGCCTCTCCATAATTTTCTTTCCTTTATTATCCAAGTCCTGTTTGCCTCTGCCCTTCTTTCAGTGGTGTGCAAAGATTACAGAACAGTCTAAGTTTGAGATCCCTTTTGATCCTCTCCATGGTACATGAATGCGCATAGAAATATTTTATAAGTATATAAAATTATAAAAAATGGTAAATCCTAGAGATGTGAAAATATTGACCTGTTCACTCATAAAATAACTATAAAAACATGTTTCTGGCCATTGATGTATTCTCTAACTTTTCTCTGTACTTCTAGGTAAAAGATTTTGCCTGTAAATATACCTGATAGGTGCTATTCTGCTTTAAGAAAAGACAGCTATCTTGCTTATGCATGGCATAGTACCAGCTGAAACATAAACAACACCATTATCTGACATTACTTCCGAGTTAAAAATTATGTTTAACTGAACTTGAATTCACTCAACACAGAATTGCAAAATGAGAGATTGACAGATTTCATCTTGCCCAAATGTTAGAAACCATTGGATAGCTCAATATTGTCATGTAGGGTGAAAATATTTCTTAACAGAAGTAAAAACTCATCAGAATAACAATAGAAAACCTGATTTATCAGTTTGACATCTGCCCCATGTTTTGCTTTATGAAGCACTTAATTAGATCTGCTGTTGCTGTAAATCTTCCTTGTAACAGTATGTGTAATTTGTTCAAAGTAGTTCACAAATTTATTAATGCCTCCCGTTCAGCTGCCTCTCTGTATCAGTCATGGTGGAGAAATCCGTGACTTTGTCTGAAGTAATTATTTAGCTTAAAATCAATTTCACTGAACAAGCTGGGGATATAATTGCAAAGAGAAATACTTATAAATGATCTGTCAGGAGAGGACTTGGAGCAGTGCTGTACTAATCCCAGAAATGAAGCAGCCTCCTTAGCCTGAGCCAGTTGTGCCCTCAGTCTCCTGATTCTGGTCTGACACAATAATTGATTGACATTGATTGCATTTTGCATTGGAAAAGGAAATTTAATTGAAGCAATGGTAAAACCTGTCCACATGGACAGTTATGCTTGTGGTAGATGAAAATTTCTAAATGAAGGGCTCTAAAGATTCCTTTTCATAAGCAACTTGTGATCTCTTGGTATATGAAAGGATGTATAAACAGCAGTGTTGGTGTGCTGAATTACTTCATTTCTATCTAACATTAATCAGTGAGGAAAATCCAATAAAATTAATTGTCTTGACCTTTCTTATTGCTCCTAAAATTTCTTCTTGACATATTTTACAATTAAGTCTGTCTTCAACATTTCTTTATTGAGGTTATTTCAAGGTCTCTATACTTATGAGCCATAAATAATTAGTGCATTAATTTTGATTTTAAACATTATGAGACAATTTTGTTTGGACCATAGGTGAGCTCTCTCCCATTTTTGCTGTATTTTGTGCCTAATGACATTACAATGATACTGTCAGAAATAACCTAAGTGTCCTATAGATCTTTTGAGCAAAAGACAGAAGGAATTTTTATTTATGTTTAAGCCCCTTATACTCTCTCAATTTAATTGCTGCCTGAAGAGCTTACTTGGTGTTTGAAATGTACTTGTCTTGTAGAAATCAGTAGCAAAAATTGACCAAAGAGTGGGGATCCCCCTGTGGATTTCACATAGAAGAAATGCAGTATCTTTGGGTCTAATAAAACCCTGCTCTGTGGTTTGGAAAATACAGAAAGCTTTAATATGTGGAGGGTGTGGTAAGAGTGCTTTCACTAGTTTTTATACAGAAAATCTGAATTAAACTGAGAATTCCTAGCTTGGAGCTTGGAAGGAGGCTTCACATGCCCTGAAAACAGCATATTTTCTAATAGTTATTGATGAGAATCAACAGGCTGCTATACCCATCAACCTTCAGAATAATGTAATTACATATAGAAAAGCAGCTTAGTTAAGATGAAATACCATCTTTTTTGGATGTTTAGAACTGCCAATATTGTGAGATTTATGCTATAAAATCTTTTTAAAAGCCATTTTTTTTTCAGTAAATTTTATAAGGACTGAAGCTTTGTTTAAAAAACTTTGGTGACTATCTTTGTCTCATCCTCACTTTACCTCTCTGTTACCTGTCCAACTCCGTTCCTAAAAGACTAAATTGATTACATTCTCAGGAAATAAAGGGGGAAAGGCAGATTTTTCTGGTAAAAAATGAGAAAATTAGACGAATTTGGTGAAAATATTACCATTTAGCTGCAGCAGAAATTCAATAGCAGTGACATTTTCCAAAAGAAAGCATATATTCAAAGAGCTTCTCAGGGTTCAGAGGAGGTGATAGCAATTTTCTGGGGGAAAGAAGAATATTTTGTAAACCTTTGAGGTTTTTAAAGTAATTTAATTTCATGCAGTTCTTTGTCATGGTTTCTCACCTTTCTGTAAGGAAAAGGTGGCAGGAAATACTTGCAGAATTTTTTACTGCAGTAGATCTTCTTACCAAGGAAGTGCTAGGTGGTCATCTTAGCTTACTGGAAATGTGCTTGCTTGGATTCTAGAAAATTTTATATTATCATTTATACATTATGTATTCATATAAAATAAAGAAAAAATAGAGTTTATTAGGATTTAACTGCTAATACTAAATACCGTATCATGCTGTAATAAGAGGGTTAAGATCAAGTTCCTGAAATAACTTGAACATGCATTGCTCAAATTAAACAAGAACTTGGTGTTCAGCAGGAGGAAGCGGAACAAGCAAACCCAGCTTGATGTGTGCTTGGGGTCACTTGCTACTGACTTCAGACACAGTGCACTTCTGCATGGAATGTTTTCCCTCCTGAAAGCTAAATTCCCCCCAAAACAGCAAATGTGGTAAATCCTGTCCATATGCTCAAACATGATTTGATGCTGAAAGCATCAACAATTAGGCTGTGATGAATCTGGTGAGAGCAGGAGATTTTCTAATGCTGTGGGGTTTTTCACAGTTCAGTTGTAACATGGTAATAACAATTCAGCTTTGCAGTCAGACTGGTTACCCATGAAACCTCTCAGTAAACCAGTAAACAAAGGAAACAAGATGAATCCTCTTAATGAAGAGCACACAGTCAATATACAGTCAGGATTTCCAAAAGTGGGTAAGGACTTGAAGTCTTTTGTAGTGGATGAGAAATAAGTTAAACAGTTACTTATCAAGAATCAGATTTTTTTCACATTTCTCAGGTTGCATATTGAAAACTAAACGTGCCCCAGTTTGTTACTGGTTAATGAAAATCTTAAACTGCTAATTCCTTGCAATTTACTGTATCTACTCCTCTCAAACTGCATAATACCAACATGAGCTTATTATGTTAATGTTTTTGGCGTGTAATGAATCTGTTAAACTCACTTCAAAATCTAGATGACAAATTATCTCCTCAGATCAGATTCAATTTAAACCAATTTTTGGACTACTAAAAAGAAAAAAACAACACTCAAACCAAAAAACCTGAACATAACCATTATGCTTTATTCTACTAAAATTCCCTTGGCAAATTTGGGGTGTCAAAGGCAGATATTGCCAAAAAAGCCCTCGAAAATTCTTTGCAAACCAATGCACTTGGAAGTGCAAATGTTTACTTATAAAGGAGTGGGGGTTTTGAATGTTGTTCTAAATCAGACATTGCCCACTTACTGAAAATTCCTACTCTATTCATAAGCAGGAAGAGAAGAATTCCAGCCACCTTCCTGCTCTGAGATAAGTTTCCTCAAAATTGTCTCTGGAAAAACTAATATAATGCATTCTGTAGAAGAGAGAAATTTCTGTTGCCTCTAGGGAGCAGTAAATTATGTACATGTCATAATTAGCAGCATTAGGATGTTGCATTATTTATAAGGATAGAAACACTTCCAGGAACTTGACATCCAGGTGTTACATACGTGGTGGTGTGGATAAGCAGAGTGATGTAGTTGTTAAATCCCCAAGGGAAGGCATGACTCACACTGTCTGAGTCAATCTGGAGGAGTTAATTGCTACAAATATTTGCCAATTAAAGGAAAATGTTAAATCGGAAGATAATTCATAATTAAAATAACATTTTTATATGAAAGATGGCAAAAACCTAGTTAGCAACCCACTGCAAAGATGTCTTGATAAACACACATCCTTTGAAAATCAGCCTTGCATTAGGTTGTGCTTGTAGACTGGAGAGCTGGGTACTAATTCTGGAGGATGTTTTTAATTTCCGTGAATTTATGAGATTTCTAGCAGACCTGGTTAGCTTAAATATTTTACTAACTTGAAGTTGATCTGAGAGATGAGTTCCCAATCAAACCCCAGCTGGAGTCGAGAATAGGATACCAGGAAAATCGTGTGTGTGTGTATATATATATCTTTATCTATGTATCCCCCCCAGACATATAAGTAATTAAAGTTGAAGTAGCAATTCAAACATAGACCTGTTGACATTCACACAGTCACTGCATGGTTGCTTATTAATTTTCCTAAATATAACTGTGTTATCTTTCAGTATTGGAAAACACAGTTCATTTTTGAAGATGCACTTTCAAATAGGTGTTACTTGAAGTGTAAGTAAATGCTTGTAAAAAAAAATGGGAGAATGATATTTTGCCACAGCTTGTACAGGCTGCTCTAAGCCAAGAAACAATTGGTAATTAAAACTTACTACTTTAAAGAGGAAAGTGTATAATCTTTCCAATCAGACTCTTGTGATACCTACAAACATAAAGCTTTTTTATAAGCTGAGTCTTTGTGTTACTAAGACTCTCTGCAGCAATTTAATTATGAGTTGCAAAGTTTAATTTCTGCTTGGAGGAGATTCACCCTTTCCCTGTTGCTCAGCAAATGAATAAGCAAATTGCTTCACTTGGATTTGAATTTAGCCAGGGAGACAAGTCAAAGCAGTATTGGAATGAGACATCCAGGTGTTGTGTAGCATCATCATCTCGTTGCTACCAAACAGGAGACAAAGGGAAGGAGAGAGGTTGCATACAAATGCATTTATTTATCCGTGGGACTAATCATACTTGTTTATCCATAGTATTGTAGATTACAAATTATTTTTTCTAAGGCATGTAGCAGGCAATTTTAAAATCAAAAAAAGAATACAAAGGCTTGTACAGCTGAAACTGCAACCATACCTTGTGTAACTGCTGTAGGCAAGAAATATTTCTGTCTAAAGAGCTGAAGTTATTTATAACATTTCACACCACTAGCATAGTTTTAATATCTTTTTTTTTGCTGTTCCTGAGCTATTTAAGCCTCTGTGTTAGGGAGTTGTCTGTGTTCTATTATTTCAAGACTGCATCCAGGATTCATGAGTGCAGTGATAGTTATGGTTGGCATTGGGAGGTATTACACAGGGAACAAACAAGCTTAGCTTAGCCTCATTTTAGCCAAAATGTTTACCTGTAATAACCCATCTGTCCAGCAGCCTCCTGAACCTTTGAGCAGTCAGATTTGAGGACTGAGTTTAATTCTTAGTCGTTGCAGAATACTGAAGGGCTGAGACCTGGAGCTTCATTCTCTTTATTCATTCTGCAAGGCTGAGTTCTCACAATGTTTTTGGGAGCACTCTGTATGGAACAATACTAAAAAACATCATTTTTACAGCTGTAAAGTTAACAGTTCGCTTGACTCTCTCAAATGAAATCAGAATCTGTTTTGGCATTTTTTCCTTCAAAATGTTGACCTTTTAGCTGAAGTATATAATCTCTTTACTACCATAGGAGTAAAAGAGTTCAGCTTGTTTTGTTTACTGAAATGCAGAAACAAATAGATTGGGGGGGAGCATCAGTGGATATGTATCTGCAGGTATGTGAACCCCTGCTAATTAACAGAAAGAAGAAACCACTTGGGAACAGGCATTTTCAAGGGTGGCAGAATCAAATAAAATTTGTTTCTTGTGGCTGTTAGGCTGAATTTCTAGTGACTCCTGTCACTTGCCAAAGCTATGCTATGTGCTTTCCAACACTGCTGCTTCTGGTGGCTAGCTGAGATTTTATTTAGGGCCATCAGTTTTTTTCTCTCTATGTTTGGAGAGACAATTGGTATGTGCCATTTCTGAGCTCAGAAATCAGGGTTTTCTATGCTTTCAGTTTTATATAGTGAAGTGAGATGGAAATAATAGAGTACCTGTAATGTTTCTTTGGATCTTGAGCCACTGACCTAGATTATGTGACTGATGTAGACAAAAATGTGCAGTTTCTTGCCAGGCAGCCCACAGTGCATGAAATATCAGGTTAGCTGGTTCACTGAAATGAAAAAGTCTTGAGGAACAAAAAAGGGGAGAAGTCTGGCTATAAAACTCAAATTAACAAAGGTTTAAATATTAAACAAAGAAAACCTTCAAAGTGGAAGTAGAGCAACTTAAGTTCTTACCTGTCAAAATTATCTATTGATGCTCTTTAGGATTGTTCAGAAGATCATATTTATACCATCTATATGCCTAAAATATAGAAATACCTTTGCAGTATTTATATATTTTCAGATTATGATCTCTACACGACTTCTTGTAATGTGCTTTTTATACTGAATTGTGTGACTTCTTTGTCTCTCTGTTCATTCTAGATCTCCCACTTGCCTAAAGTATATTTTTTTCCAGTTTTGTTGAATCTGAAAAAGTTTTCCACAGACTGCATTAAGATATGGCTGAACTTTGCAGGCAGTTGAGGCTTTAAGACACCAATAAGATTGTTGAAGAAATCTTGCCTGGTTGCCAGATTTTACATATGAATTCATTATTGTTGTGACGTGACTTATTTAGAAACAATCTGTTTGGGTCATGGACTGCCCTGTAAATACCAGCGATGCCCTGGAAAGCTCCTGGTGTAACAAAATTGCTGTTTTCTACCCTCTTAGGTGAATGTATCTGGGGGACATCATTCTAAAGTCTTTGCATTTTTTCAAAGTTCACACAGAAAACATCCATGTCACTAAAATATCAAGCTGTGCATCCCCTTATGGCTGTGCACTGGCTACATTTCCTTGTCTGTGGCTGTTACTAAGGTCTCATATTCTGTAAAGCAGGTAATCAGGTGCAGCAAAGCAGGCAGAGTTGATGCAGCCATGAAAAATGATGATAGAAAGGTATGCACACAGGAAGTGATGGGCAGGTTTTCCCTATGGAATAACACTTTGAAATAAAACACCTCTTCAAGGATTCCTGTTTGCCTTCCTAGGAATGGAAATGAAGATGTGAAAGCTGCTGGGCTGCACTCTGTACAAGGTGCATTCATGGAAAAAATGGGATGCCTAGCAAGAAATGAAGTACGCCTATAATTGCCAGGCTATTAGTCTAGCAAAGAACAAACTGCCTTGTAACTTTTGTGCTTGACTTATGGCTGGGAGAGCAGAGGGCTCTGCTCTGGGTGTTTATCTGCAGTAATAAGCAGTAGAATTAGTCCTCTGGGTTGGCTGAAGTCCTGCTGTCTTCTCAGCAGCTGGCAAACACAGTGAAATCAATCTTGCATCTTTCACAACTTCTGGATTCAATTTAGGAAATAAATACAAAAATGATCAGCATTTTTCTAGCAGATGAAGACTGAAATACAGTATTATGATTAAACAAGTTCAATAAGAAACAAGGGCAAATCCAGGGCAAATATATCACAAATTTATGTATGCCACTCTTTGCTCAGCATCAAAAGCAGAGGTAGCCTGAGGGTTCTATTTGTTCATCCTTTTTAAATCTTCAATGCAGAAGGGCTTTTTCCAAGAGATCCCTGTGCCTATTTCATTTGGGCTCTAAATAGTCTGGTTGTGGAATTTGCACCACTACAAGTCTTACCTTGGCCCTACTGGTTTTGGAGTTTCAGGGGGGAGTAACTCTTTGAGTGATGGGCCTATGAAGCTGCTGCATTTTGGTAGCCCTGAGGAGTAGGCTGGGAAGTTGGGTTTTCATCTTTTTGCACTACCAGTCTTATTTTGCAGCACTATTTGTTGCTTCTTGCATGGGGAGACAGATATCTATCCAACCTTCTGGCCCAGGCTGGAGTTCACTATGAAGACTATTTTGTGAGGTCAGGCACAGATTTGGTGTATTGGAAGACAGAGTAGTCCAACCTGTTAACTTTTGCATTTTCTACTGTGATATTTCTCAGTTTCTGCCACATCACCTCCCTGCTGGCACTGAGCAGTGCTGCACCCTCAGGACTGCCTGCCAGGGTCTCCTTTCTGAACCATGTCTCAGGCTGCTGCTGTAAATTTTTATTCCACGAAACATTGGTCTATGCTCTAGCTAATTCTTGTCAAGGTCAAACATCTTATTGCCTTATTTAGAGTAGCTGTAGCATTGGTCTGAGGGAAGAAATACTGTAAGTGGTGTTTTTGTCACCCAGATCTTGTCTGTCTCTTCTGATGCTGTATTTGTATTGCCCTTCTGTTGTCTGACCACATTATGTTCCATCTTGTAGCAGGTGGATGTGTTTGGTTTTTTCCAGTTAAGCAAAACTTTAATAAGTATAGTACATTTATCTAAATAGGAATGAAAACCCATAAGTCCTGCATGGCTTTTGAAAAGTTGACTATGCAGCCTTAGTTTTGTCAAACTAGTCTGCCTAAAAGTGCTTTCACACCAAGTCCTTTATGTGGATTAGAGATTATTGGTGCTTTGTTTCTTGTGTGCAGTACATGGAATGTGATATTCTGTCCATGAGGTTTAGGTGGTTTTTGTGGAATATACCCTTTTACGTCCTTGAGCTTTATCAAGTTTCTTCTCTGGAGTATCTAACGTGACAGGCAATTCAAGGGACTCATGCAGTTTGTGCCTCAGTTTCCTGTGCTGCTGTTTTAATTACACTATCAATAGTATAGGCTATACTTTGAAATTTTCCAGCTTTTAGTTCTCTTTCTCTGTTTGCCTGGATGTGTCTAAACAATAACACCTGGGTCATGACCACAGCTATTCCTTCCCAAGTCAACCAATTTTTCAGCTGTACTCAGTGATGTGTTTTCCAAATAGCCTGATTGACTCCTGAGGCAAACAGGACATTATGCAGGGGAGCACGAGAAGTTTTTCAGTGAGGGTAAGTCGTGCTCTTTGTCCTTGCTGCCTCATTTGCACCCACGGTGGCGGCTTCTTTGTCATAGCTGCGGCAAAGGAGCAGCTGCCAGGCAATCCTGCCACGCTATTTCCGGCACTGCAAACGTGCCAGGAAGTCATTGTGCCAGGTACTGCCTGTGCAGGAATGTCACCATGAGGGAAAGAACCAAGGGCTCCTGGGTGGCACTGCAGAATACCAATGTTTTCCCCTGTCCCAGTTATGGCCTTACGGGATGGTGTTTTAAGCTACTTAAGTAATTGTTAATTCAGTTGCTAGGAGATGGAATGTGTTAGGTCACTCCAAGAAATGTTTTTAATTAATTCCAAAGAGACTATGGAATAACCCTTAGGTTACCAGAGACTTCTTATCAAGGGGAATTGGCAAAAATTTTACCCAGTAGTGTATGATCAATGAAAAGCATCAGGTGGTGTTAAAGGCCGTGGATGTTACGAAGGTTCCAGAAAAAACAGTGTTAGTGTTACAGGCCTGTCTACACTGAACAATTTATTCTGCTTTTTACTTAGGCCAGAATAAACTTACTACTTAATTTTACAAAAGCAGTAAGTTCCCCTCTAAAATGTAGTAAAGGTAGTAAAGATGCAGTTGAAACTGATTATTCCTTTGTTACCTTTGTGCTGCCTGGGGAATTCATCAGTTAAAAGCAAAACATTTTATGAAAAACTCTGGTTTCACTGACCTCAGTGAGGAAGGAGTTTTATCCCCTGCCTTTAGAGGAAGTCTTTCTTTGATGAGAGTGAGGAACAAGGATCACATCCAACACCAAGCAGAGTGAGTAGTTTTCTATGCTCTCTCTGTCAGACAAATAGAAACTGTTTGTTTCTCTCTAGACTGTATGTTTTGCACCAGTCAGAGTCTAGAATTAATCTTAATTAAACATTGTAAATTTAGGGAGCTCCACTAAGTAATTGTAAAAGAAATATGAAGCTTCAATTTTGAGTAAATTTTAATAAGGTTTTACATTTCTTTAAATATTTAATTAGCAATTATCAGACTTCTCCAAGAAACATTTTAAACTAATAAGTCATATGGCAGACTTGAATTTGAAACATATTGTAAAGCATGAAAATGTACAACAGTCCCCATTTTTAAGAGAAGTTTCAAACATGAATATTGTGCAATTAGCTAGTATATATTTCAGTATTTATGGTTCCAAACTGAACTTCAGAGATTTCTATTGAAAGACTAGATCTGTCAAACACACACCGAATTAGATTTCTTTTGATAGTTCGAAAAGCTCATTGTCTTTAGGGCTATAGATTTTAGTGCTATATTTCAATCTATTCAGTAAATTTCTATATTTTTGGAATCAAGCCTGAGAGTTTAACCTTAGCTATCAAAATCCTTTTTAAAATCTGTGATTCATCCTACGGTACAGCATTAGGGGGTGATTGTTTGGGTTTCTTTGCTGTTGTGCCACCAACTTTTCCTTTTTGAAATGGATAGATCTTTCAAGACTGGAAACAGTAGTTTCTGTTTCCATGCAGCTTATTTTTCTCAGCTGCAAGCCCTAAGTGCAAGAAAGGAAAGTTTCCAGTTTTGAGCTGGAAGAATTGCCTATTCTCAGCTGTATGAATACATATAACAAGTGTTCTTTTGCTTAGCACTCTGGGGGAGAAGATACTGAGTTCTGATTTTACTTCATATTTAAAGTCTGCACTTTGATGATTAAATAGAGTAGGTAAAATACTCATTTAATTATACACTGCACATATATATGCTATTCCTGGGTGAATGAAGTAGCTCTTTCAATATAATATTTTGGTTTTAGGGTTATTGATGTCATTGTCTCACTATGTTTTCTCTCAGCTATGATATAAGGCTGCTGTGCAAAGGATGCTATTTGATATGTGATACTCTTACAAGTACCAGTAAGGTTGCTCCTTATAGTAGGCACTGAGGAGCAGTTATGAAAAGTGCTGTGAGAAGTATGAAATGGTGCTAAGTACTCTAACAAGGGTAAGGCTGTGTACAGCATACAGAGCAATGTTTCCTTCTCTGGAGGCAGCCAGGGCCTGGAAAAGCCCTACTGCAGGATGGTTAGGGATGGGCAAGAGAGCTCTTGCATTTCTCTCACCTTGGGAAGGGCTGAAGGCAGCAGGACCCCTCAGGCAGCCCATCCACACCTCCTCCCCTGCAGGGGGGCCAGGATGGGGGTGATGCTGCCTCACTCCCTGCTCTGACATTTGCCTGCTCGGTGAAACGAGCCTTATCTCAGTTCTGCAGCTGATTGAAAGCCCTGTGAGGCCATTGATCTGGTTCTTTACAATTCAGTGGACACCAGATTGGGATCATAAGGAGAGAAGATGAAATAATGAAAAAATAGTCAGATATACATTAGAATCTTCAGCCGCTGGATTGTGAAGAACTGGATGGATTGGTGGGGGAACTCCCATGGCCTCAGTGCACATTATTTCTCATCTTTAACATATCACAGAACATTTTTGCTACCTATAAATTCAGCATTTGACATTATGAAATCCAGTTAGTTTACTAGATTTAAAAGCAGGTTTGGATGTAAATATTTTATTTTTTTAAGTTTGTTGTTGTAACTAGATCAAGTATTTCAAATTTTGTTTCAGTTTTTGTATCTGCAAAGTGGGGAAGTACTTTGCTTGGCATGTTCTTGTTGTGGTTACCTAAAAAAATTTTATAGGAGTGGAAGCTAGACCCTTTTCTAAGTGGCAGGGACCTCCAGGAGTATGCAGTCAGCATCTTTGAGAGTCAGTGATCAGCCTGAGCAGTCCATCATTGCAGAGGAGAAAACGTTGATGAGGAAACAACAATAAGTGAAATGAGAGACTCCATCTGGAGCAAACTGAATACCAAATGAAACTTTTTCCAATTAGACTGTTTTAGGTAATAGAAATAAATTAGAAAAGAAAATAACTGAATTTTCCATAATTCTTAAAATAATTAAAAACTACAGACACACTGTCTATGATGGGTATGATTAGAAAGAAAAAAATATGAAAGGTGTGTTTACAGAATTCACTAGATCTAAATGTCCAAAATGAAAAATGTCACATGGGCAACTTAAAAATATGTTGCAAGTCAGCTCTGCAAGCCCTTGAACTAAAAATGGGCTCTTTGGTTGAAAAAAATGTTTGTCCTTCTAACTATGAGGGGAATTGCAAGAAAATGGATCTCCCCTTAGGGCGAAAAATGCCCAAAGTTATTTTCTTTAATTGCAAGTCAACAGGTGAAGGAAATTAATGCCCATGGACCAAAAAATAGGCTTTTCAATGCATTGGGTTCTTTTTATCAGGTTTGTTGACTTCTTAATATATAGCACAGTAGGAAGTTCACACCTGTTCCTGTCCTGAACATTCTGGTGGAGACGTTGATATCAGACTAAGAGGAGAACTCTGGATATTGGCCATGATTACCACGCAAACTTTTTCTGAAATGGTTAACAGGCACTTGATTGAAAATACCTGATTTTTATTTTTTCCTATGAATAGTTAGTGGCCCATCATAATGTTGGATGTTGCTTCTGATAAAAGTCCTTAGTTTCTAAGCTGATTTTAAAAGAAACTCTCCAACATTGCCTTCACTTGGAGCCCCAGTGTGGGTCACAGCTGTTTGTGATAAAGGCAGAGCAGACAACAATGCTGTGACAGAACTTTGGAACTATTTAAATGTAGTGACGTAAAACTGAACTACAAAATCTTCTTTATTTTTGTCACTTTGTCCTGTGCTTTCTAGGTGAAGGGCTTGTATGACTTCTTGTGTACTGTAGAGTTGCACAAGATTTGCAGTATTTTAGTCTCATATATGTATATGAGGTAGTCAAGTTCACCTTTCCATTTATGTTATTTTCTAAAAGTGTTTGTGTTTGGAGGTTTACTAAAGCCAATAAAAAGGTTAGTGATGTGTGCTATATAAAGCATACTTTAATAAGAATGAATTAAGTGTTTTCCAGTGACTATCATGCAGTCAACCTCATATTTTTCACTTAGTGTGACATATTTACATAGGTACTACAACCTACCAGATAATAGAAATATGGAATAAATGCAAATAAATATTTAATTCTGTTTATATTAGCTGTGTATGTTGAGAATGGCAATAACTGATGTTCCTGGCAAAGGATCTTTGGAAGTTCATGTCTAGTGAAGAAAGTGAAATTAAATACTTAGTGTCAAACGGTATATAGAAATAAGATATGAGTAAGGTGCCTAAACCAATATTTGACTTAGCATTCTGGGAGGAAAATCTGATAATAAATCTCATTAAATGGTGTGGTATACCAGTAATATATTAGGATAGTTTTATTTTAAATTCTCCTGGCATCAGTTCTTTTAAGTCCATGTGTTTCTGTATCATGCAAATAGTTTTCCTTTAGAGCACAAATTGGATTACTCTCTGCTGTTCAAATTAATTGTCATATTACTATCAATAATATTGGATGGAGTTTACATAACACTTTCAAACTGAAGTATTTTAGTAGTATTGCTGTGTTATTCCTCAGACTTAGTCATGTTCTGAAACCTTTGAAGAAATATGAAAACAACATTGATTCCAAGTAGTTAGAAGCAACTGGTTAGTGAGCTGATAGATTTTCAGTTATCTTGCATTAGAAGCACTTAAAACTAACATATTCTTAGTAGAACAAGAGAAAGTTTTACAAGTCTGAAATGCAAGTGTATTTATTTGTCAGTGTCAAGAAAGGATAAATAAGTCCTGCTCCAAATGTCTGCCTTAAACAGAGGCCTAAAGAGGGTCTTCACTGCCTAATGCCCAAAATGCCATTATCTGTCTCTAGGCCCACAATTTAGTGGGGTAAACTTATTTAAGGGGTGTTATCTCTGGAGATTTTTGTTGCCTGTCTTTTGCATCAAAAGTTTAAAGGATTTGCAGAAGCTGCGTATTGAGTCCCTTGTCTCCCCTTGTGACCAGCTGCCCTGAAGTGGTCATGACCCACGAGTGAGTCTTTGCACTAGTAAGGTGACCTCTAGCAATACCTTGCAAATGATATTTTGTGGTTACTCCAGGTATGAACCTGAAGAACATATTGGTGTATACAAATGATTTCTGCATGTGCAAATGCTTTCAGAGTAAATGTTACAGCTGTTTTTGTAGAAAAGTATTGTTTTGCCAGTGTGACTGGCTAATAATTAACATGAGGATTGTATTAAACAGCTCCTAATGCTTTGAGGTTCCTGAGTTTAGATATGATCATGTATTAGAGAACTGCTCTGTGTTTGCCACCTCTTGGGGATCCATCTGTATATATGACATGACCAATCCACTGAAAGCTTGGTTTCAAAGCCCCCTGTAAAACCTCTGTCAGGGTTGTCAAACAATGATGAGGCAGAAACTGCAATTTCTGCAGTATGTAAAGCTTTAAATGATAGTCTTTTATCCAGTAACAAACGTTGGCAGTGGGCTGTGATGGCAGTCAGTATGTCTAAAACGAGATGAATATACCCTCAAGGGCAACCTTGCAAATACCTGTCATTTCGAAGCAGATGAAATTGGAATTTCCCCCTAACTTATTTGCTCATATTTCCCCATCCCACACGTAATTTTCAGCTATTCATACATGCTCAGCATCTAGGCTGGCACTAGAATTTGGTGTCAGATGAATAAAGTGACAAACTAACAGTAGGAATCAGAACAATGTTTTGTGGAGTGTCATTTCTCTGAATTAGGGTGGTGTTTTTGTGTAGCCTGAAGGGGTGTGGAGAGCCAGGGCTGGAGTGTGGGAGAGAATATGATTTCATAAAAGCACTGCACACTTCAGATACTGAGTTGTATCTTAGCAGCAGCAGTGATATCTTGGAAAAAGGCTTTTTTCTGTTTCTATACATGCTGCATGCACGTGACTATATCTGCATATGAATTTTGCTTTAATTTGGGGATAATTTTATTTTATTCCAAGAACAGGTGAATTTTAAACACCGTTTAAGCTATGTTTATTTCAGTCTATGATTATTTGTTTAAAAAAGACTCTAGGGAGAAAAAAAGCCTGTATATTAAAATTGGAAACAAGTTATTTATATAAAGGTTTTATACAAATAACTAGCTTGTGAAAGAGGTGGGGTTTGTTAAGTATAAATTTTACATCCAAATCATTAATCATTCCTAAATTTTTAAACCTTAATCAGATCACAGAAAGAACAGTCAAATACTGAATTATGAGAGAGGTATACAGTAATATCAGAAATCTAGTTCAGCACAGAAACAACAAAAAATTCAAGCAGTGATTTTATGATACCTATTTACCACAAACTCTTTCTAATGAGAACTTTCAGGCAGTTAACCTTGAATTCATCTTTTAATGTGATTATACAATTAAATCTGTCTCACAAATGTATTGCCCTATAGATCATTTCTGATCTAGCAATGCTGTTTCTGCTTTCATGATGATAAACTGAGTGAAATATTAAGGCTTTTATTCATTAATTCTTTGTCTTGTTTTGTAATGATATGGTTTTGGGCAAATGAGTGTTATCTGCACATCACTGCAGAAAATACTGAAATGTCAAATATAAACAATGTGCAATAGTCTTAACATTTTATTTCAAGTAATATCCAAGCTAACCCTATGAAATCTTATTCAGTTTATAGACTGTAGGAATTTTCAGTCATCTTTTCTGCTCTTTTTTCCCTGACTTTCCCCATAACATACTCATTTCTTAATACAAGATTGGTGTGCTTTAAGATATGGATGGCTGGTGTATGACTAACAGTGTTTAATAACACTTGTGAGAATGACTAAACATTGGCTGAAAATATTTCTCTGCACTGAAACTGCAGTGAAATTGCTGTGCTGAGAAAATTGCTGTTCAATCAGAATGCTGCTCAAGTAAATAGAATAAGTTGTTTCATTCATTAGGGTCACCAGACAAATTAGCTGCAGCTTTTCCTACAGACTGACACTACTACATTAAATGTGGAAGAGTGGCAAATGCAAAGAAGTGCTGATGGAACAAGGAAATGATTTGAAATATTAATTCAGTGGAAGCCTCTGTCAATATTCTTTGCAGATGAAATTATCCTAGTGTATCATGATAAATTCTCAGCTGTAACAAATACAACCAGTCCCTTATGTATGTCTGCACATTTTTATCTTTCCCGAGTCCTTCCGATTCTTATGGAAGTCAGCAAGGAGCTAAAAACGTAATAGTTTCTTAACTGAACAATTTTAAGATGGGTCCTTAAATCTGGCATTTAATTGCCTGGTGACCTTGTTCCCAAAGATTGCTGCTGCTCTGGTGCAGGACAGGAATCTGCTCTCAGAGCCTGCTGACACTGAGAGTGTGTCACCAGGGGAAGCTGTAATGCCTGCAGAAGCTCCTGCCAGTGGCTAGAGAAGCAGAGCCACTCTTGTACCCAGTTATACTGCAGCCCAGATGAACAACGTGACAGCTCACAGGAATTCATGTCCCCAGATCACCAAGTGTCAGCTCCTGAGCCTGTGCTGGCTTTGGATTCACTCTGGATGCCTGCTGGGTACAGGCAGTTCCCGCTCAGCAGTGTCAGGGGTGGGGCAGTTGGGCTCCTTTGCAGGGGCCATGGGCCATCAGTTGATTGCGAGAACTTCAGTGGTCATGGCCCAAGGCTAGAACGACAGCCTTTCACCCCCAAACTGCCTATCTTGAGGAGTACTTGAGAAACACTGCTAAACTAATGTCTCTTCTTTAAATATACTGTGTAAATCTAGTCCAGATCACATTAGTAGAGTCTATAATTTTACTTGTTCATTACTATTATGAGTCATCATATGCAATCCTTTTTTCTACTTTATCTCTAAACCAATTTTTTCTATTTGGACGATCTATAGATGGGCTATAGATTATTAAATATGACCCCCCCATCACCTTCAGTTCTCTTTTGTATTTAAGTACACATCACAGCCATGATTTGCTATAGTGGCTTATGAATAGTTAAATAAAGTCTCAAAACTCCTCCCATGCTTGAATGCTGAAATGTACTTCTGGTGAGAAATCACCACCTGCAAGTGAACAGATATGTCAGGTGCTGGAACCATGTACTCATGGGATAGTTTCTGCATGAAAGTTTTCAGAATGTGCTCTGAGAATACCTCTCTTTTTTTGGAATTCTGAGAATGTCTCTTAGTTATTTTATTCTATTAGAAGGCTATAAACTAGATATGTTCAGAATATTTCTTTATGTAAACCTTTAATTCTTATTCAAAGTTCACCCGGATTTAAGTCATCTTAGCAGGCTGAAGCTAAGGCATTTCATTGTCTAACAGGTGAGAGCAAACTTATCCAACAACTGTCTCTCTGTAACTAATAGTCTTTAATAACCAAGCATCCAGACATCTCTTTTAGGTGGTGGCAGGTTTTGTATAAACCTATCCAGTTCACATTGCTTTGTTTTGGGGCACAAAGCTGCTCACAGGACAGGCAAGCACAGGGTGAACTCCTTCCCAAATGTCTCCCTGGCATTCTGCAAATGAAAGTCCTCCCCAGAGTCCCCCCTAAAAGTGTCTTTGTTTATGTCCTAGGTAGATTTTACTTCTATCAGTATTTCTCCTCATATTCTAAAGCCACAACCTTTTAAGAACAGTTTTAAAATTCAGTATATATACCCAATAAAAATAATTTGTTTTCATTTTCATAAATCAACTTTTGATATTGTTTTAGTTTTTAATACCCTGGAAAACTGTGAGCATTAGGAATTTTTCTCCACACCTTTTGTACATTAGCATAAAGAGTTAATGTTTTTGTCTTACACTCCTGAAGTGTAACTGTATGACTGCAGTGTACCAAAAATGACCTTTACTTATCTGAACAGTGAGTTTTTCACTTTCAACTTTCCCTCTGTTATGTACACTTGATGAAACCTTTTTTTCAGCAACAGCTCTTTCAACTTGCCAGAAATGCATTAATTCACATAATAATCGTATGCATTTTGAAACACTGGTAACACCTGGAATTTTATCCACTGGACATATTCACTTGACATTTTCCTGCTTTTCCTGCAGCCAGGCTAGAGGCACGACTGTTCCACTGACACCAGGACAAGTGTTTTATCCTCTTCTGCCTCTGTGGAATCCTGACACTGAAGCAGCTCGGTTTTGTAGATAGACACAATTCAGCTATGGAACATGTCATTGCCCAAAGATAATGACATTTTTTTATATCTGAAACATAATTTTGTGGTGAAGTATTTTGGTATGAGAAATAGGGCTGGCTTTTTCTGATACATGATTAAATTTTGCAATATATACTGCATTCAGTAGTGTATGTCTAAGTAGCTACAGCTGAGCACTTCAGGGTCAGGGCTTTCTGTTCTCTATGTAATGCAAAAAGTAAAACATGGAGGCAAAGAGTCCCTCAGCCTCTGAAACTTTAGACATCAGGTTTGGTCCTTTGAAACTAAGCTACATTGTTGGTGATGCTTTGATTGCAGAAGTGAGGTAGAAAAGAATTCATCAGGAATGTTGCCTGTGATGGAACTATCTTGACAGCATGGTATACTATTTCTTGAATTATTTCCCTTTCCTTGTTGTATTTGGTAATGAAAAGAGAAAATGGTCTGAGTCAACATCTGAAGACACAGTTAGCAAAATAAATCAGGAGAATTACTGTAATGAGGTGTTGAAATGAAATGCTAGTGTGTGCTGCTGTTATCAGGTTTGGTAAAGGTGTCAGAAGCAAAATACACATATTAATCCATAATTCCCAACATAATTCTGTTCACTGCAGTTTAGATTCCACAAGAAAACCTAACAGGAACTCAGAAATGCACCTTTAACAGTGTGTATAATGTTTTTATTTACAGATTGACTTGGTTCCAAAAGAAGGTATTTTTTGAAATAAGTGTGGTGGACAGAAATAAAGCATGAATGGCTCCAGGGACTCATAATTGGGCAGTCAATAAAGATTTTGGTGCTACTTCATAGAATTGGATATTGTCCTCACTAGTAAAATTTCAGTGTGACATGACAAGTGTCTGGTTTGTTATGTGAATTCTCTTGCTGAAGGATTCCACTTTACTGAGGATTTTCATCCCCTGGATATGTCTTTGCTAGGGGATGCAGATGGAGTGACTTTCTTACTTGATTTCCTGTGATGAGGAATGGAAACCTATCAGTGCTGAGTCCTATAAGTTACTATTTAGGAAAATACTATAAAATGAAGGATTTCAGCTCTGATTCTCTTGGACTAAGGACAGAGTTCTGCACAGGTTTGCTTCTCAAAAAGAGCTTTTAAACTACTCAGCCACTGGGGAAAAACAAGTAATTGCTACCCTTGCTGATAATGTTAAAACCCCAACCCTTGTTTTCTGTTTTCACCTAAAACAGTTCAGAGAAAATATTATCAGGCTCTTTCAGTTCTCTGTAATTACTGTTCACCCTCTAACTTCTTTAGTATGCTGGAGCATAACTTCAGTATTCTTTCTATTTGTTCTGAAAGGTGAATATCCTCATCCTCAAACTGTTCCATTGTTGGGAATGGAATTGTGTGGAATCAGTTGTTTTCCATATGACTAATGAATCACACTGGGTTCCTGTCCTATGAACTGCAGAGTTATTTTACCTAAGCCATAGTTTCCAGCTGCATTTTAGTTACCCTGAAATCAGCTGGTATCTTTTGTCGAGGAAAGTCATACTATCAGCTGGTGCCTAACAGCTCTTTTTTAACTTTAGGCTTGGTTACTCTTATCTAGGCAACAGCTATTTATGCTTCAAGTAATATTTGCTGGATTTTCGTACAAATGTTCAAGTTCCTTCAGGTTACACTATCCTGGTAACTCCAAGTGAGATTCCTGAAACTGGTAGACAGTTTGGAAAGTATTCCTTCAGTTCTTTTTTTTACTGATTTCCTCAGTGAAAGGGAAATATTAAACCATATAAGTCGGTGCCTGAGTATGTTTCATAATCTTCTATCTGAATGTAATTAAAATTCAATTCCCTTGGATAGTCAGGCCACTTAAGGAAATGTATTCAATCATCAAATTGACACCACCGGTTTTTTGGATAACAAATGTGCTAAATGGGCACTTACCATCTCTACTGTTCTTCAGTCATAAATGAATTTTATACTGTCATTGCTTCAGTGGCAATTCAGGATTGAACTGTAGCCATGCAGTCTATGCTATGATACTTATGGAATCAAAGCACAATGAGTCACTGGAGTTGACCTTAACACCTCAATGATTGAGACATTGAATTTAGAAATATTTGAGTCTGATACAAATCTTTCTTTATCTATTCTGCTGATCCATGTTATCCAGACAAGGAGTAACCCTTACAGAATTCAGCAGGGTGATTAATCTGAGTTCTTTGATTAGATAAGTGCTGATATCAGAGTATCAAGATAACTGAGTTTTTAATGCTTGACATATGACCATAAACTTTGATTACCTTTCTAGCCAATCAATGCCACAGGGCATCCTATCCCTATTACCATATCACACAAATGTTTATTATTAGTCCCTTTTCACTTCCATGCTTTGAAAAGGACGAGGTCACACACTCCTGATTTTTCTTACTTATTTAGAAAATAGTTTTTGAAGAGTTGGCGGAATTGTGTAGTTGTACCTATATCTTCACCAGTTGATGCTTGAAAGCACCTAATAAAGTAACTAAACTATGAAATAATTCTGGCTGGTCTCAAGAATACATGACAGAAACTTCACAAGGACAGGGAGTGAACAGTATCTCAGGATCAAAGGTGTAATTTCAAATGAAGTCAGGGTATTTCCCTCCTATTTTCATGTCAGATCAGTTACAGTGACCTGCTTCTTGATATCAGTGAAAAATGATTTATCTGTTTAGCTACAAAATGAGGGGCTTAGTAAAAAAAAAATGAAAACTCAGAAGTAACCACCAACATGAATCTGAAGCAGTACCCCAGTTAAAATAGTGATTTACTGCAGATATTCAGAGATATAACTAAGACTCCTGTGGATGCAGACAACAGCATAGCAAGTGTTACCGTTTATCAGCTGAATTTGGATCATTATCCCAGAGTTAGTATGCAGAGAGAGCTGCTTTGCCCTTACTGCTGCTCCAAGAGCCTTTCAGGGAGATTAACTGTTAGAGCAAATCTGGGATCAGTAAACAGCCCACAGGAATTTCTCCATTTATGCTGTTTTGGTTTTTGGACGGCAGATACGTTTTCAGTAGGAGCTTAAAATCCCATTTTATGAAGGTCTTGGGCTTACTATGAAACTTTCTTTTTAAAAAAAATCTTACCTCTCTGACATTCCTGCCTTGTGTGCCTTAGGATATTATTTAACAAATGTATCCCATCCATTTCACCTTAAGTACCCCCTTGTGTGGGATGCACGGGAGCAGTGAACTGTGGCCTAGGCCACTTAGAGGGTTTTGCTTTTTTCCCTAGGAAATGGTCATGGAGTGTTCAAAGAGGCCTTTGGTGAATGATTTGATCTATTCGTACTGTTGCTATTTTAAAAATGGCTAATATGTGTTCTGCAGGGGATAATGGTGGGGGGAATAGGGCACAGTCACTACTCTGAATTTGCTGCTCTAGTTATGATCTATTGTTATACTCCATGCTTAGCTTGCTGCTTTAGCACAGGTCTGGTGCTTTGTACAGGAGTAGGTACAAGTGAGTGAAATATGCTGGCATTTAGCAGGATAAAATTCCCGATGCCTTTCTCTGTTGCTGTCCATTGCAGGATCAGCTGTACTGAGATTCAGATTTTCTTTATTTTGTGGGGTTTTTTTCTTCTTTTGTTTTATATGTGATTTCTCTTATGATATTCACGCCATACTAAACAAGCTGGGTTTTTTTTATCATGTGCAGTTAAATGTATTTGAGATTCAGGATAAGAACTTTGAATGGATCTTAATTTTAATGTTTAGTTACGTATATATTTAATTATTTTAAAAAAACCCTTAATTTTTCAATATTGGAAGGGGGCAGGGGAGAGAAACTCCTGAAATTGTACTATCTTAAAAGTTTTGGGAATAGTTTGGACTGTCAAAATAGGATTGTAGATAGTCTTGTGAGATTTTGTGAAAATCAGTTTTGTGTTTTATTTGCCTGTGGTATGGTTTCAGCCCTTGTAGATATACAGAAACCTTTGCTTTCTGTATAAGTGTTCGCTTATTTTTCAAGGTTAAATCCTTCTCTGCCTGTGATGGACAAAATGTTGTATTAGCTTTCAATTTCAGTCATTGTAATAATCTCATTTTACTAGCTATTATTCTGATTCTTTAGCTTCCGTGTTTTACTTTTTTCCTAACTGCCTAAATCAACAAGAAAAAGCTGGCAGCCATGCAGTTGTACGACAGTGCCATACAGAAGGGACTTACAGATTTTAGGATGCAACAAATTATTTAAATTCTTGTCATTTGCATGATGGTCTCCATTAACTGGTATATGGCATCATGAGAAGGCAAAATGCCAGTGTAATATCAGCTGAATGTGAATGCTTGGAAAAGACAGTGAATACATTTTCAAAGGATTAAAAATCATGGCCTAAGGGAAGTCCAATACATACCTATCCTGAACTTGTTTGCTTCTGGTTAACATAAAAATAGAACTGCCATGCTTTGAACAGTTTTGATAAAAGTGCTGTGCAGAGTGTTTGAACTGCAGTGAGCACAGTGATTCATCCTTGTAGGAGTAGGCTTGTGTGATGTAACACAAAACGGAGGGACAGTTCTTACAATTTACTACTTTAAGTGTCAGGAATCAAATGTGTTTCTGCACAGCAAACAAAATGAAAGTAGAGAAACTAGTCACAGTTGTGGTTTCACTAGTCTGTGACAAAGTGCCATTCTTATTTAGAAAACAAGGAGGTCTCAGGGTTTTGCTTCTCCCTACAGGCAGGGGTGTGTGAATGGAAATTGTTGGCTGGAAAAAATGTAAAGCATATACAGTGATGTGAATAAAATTTATTACAAGTTATCTCCTTGTATTTCCATCAAGTCTGTCCTTGAAGCACCCCGATGCCTTTGGTCACTGTCATGCCTTGCATTGATCCATGCAAGATCAAATTTAAGGATAACAACAAAGAACACAGTAAGGACAAAGAATCTGCAGCTATTCTTGTACAGTAGCATACTTGAAATACATGAACAATTCCTGGCTTATTCTGAAAACTGTGTTTCAGGCTTTTCATTAAAGAAATTTCTCTAGTTCACTATTTATTTCTGTAACCCTTTTTTCTGTAGTGAGGAATTCCCCAGGCTAGCTCTGTTTTGTGAACCCTTTTTTCCAAGTGAGCTGGATGTGTCTTGGTGGTGTTTCACTGAATGAGCCATTGATTCAATTAGGGTTAAAGCCAATTTCTCTTAGCTCCTATTTTGCCCTTTCTGTTACAGTCTTCATGGATTACTGCAGGAATTCCAAGTGGCAGTGATGTTTGTGAACTGAAACTGTAAGGAAAAGTGAAAGAAACCTAAATTCTAATTAATTTTACTTTTAAATAAACAAACAAAAGTCTTCAACAATTAAAATTACTTTACTCATACAGTACTTTCTGGTTTTTGAAAATAGGAAGAAGCATAAAAATAAAGTATATACCCATTTGGATCTATATCAGTCCTCCTTGCAAACTACTGTATGGGTGAGAACAAATCCTTGGCTGCCATGCCATCCAGTTCCCAGCCCTGGCATGGAATGGGGGCTTTTTGAGCATAAGAACCACACGTATAATAAAGTGCTTTCATTCCCATGCCTGCACCAGAAGACTAATATAAACTTTTATGTGGTATTTTGTGGTATTATAATGAGAAAAATTGCTGTTGTTTTTTTACAGCTTCTGAGTATTTGAAACCATGATAGCATCCTGAAGGATTTAATGTGATGGTTTCATTTTATTTCATTTTGTTTAAAAATTATTTATTGTATATCATGGAACATCCTGGGTTGGAAAGGACCCACAAGGGTCATGGAGTCCAACTCCTGGCCCTGCACAGGACACCCCAGGGATGCCACCCTGTGCCTGAGAGCAGTGCTAAATGTTGGTGGAACTCGGGCATGCTTGGTGCTGTGACCACTTCCCTGGGCAGCCTGTCCAGTGCCCAACCACCCTCTGGCTGAAGAACCTTTTCCAATAACCAACCTAAACCTCCCTCATGTAGGGAAGCCACAGAAGGTTTTCTTCTCTGTGAGCTTTTGCTATTAAATGTCAATGAAATAGGAGAAATTACATCTAAATTTATTCTTACATGGCATATTATTTTTTCTAATTCCACATAGCAGTTTGGGCAATAAAAAAATATGAAATTTATTTTCAACCAGTTCTGGAGTCCCAGGTAACTGAAAATGGAAAAAAAAATGAGGAATTGGGAAGGATCCATTTCTCAAGTTCTTCCTACTGTAGCTCATGTATTGTAACAATATTATTTATGAAAATGTAGTTTTAAGGTTTTTAGAAAATTGTTCAAATTCTTTTTTTCACAAGATTTTCAATTCTGAAAGGGTTTCCCTCTAGAAAAGGCTTTCATAAGTGGAAGTCCCGGTCCAAAGTTGTAATCAGACCTAGACAATTAACCAGGTTTTAGTTCCCCAGTAAAATGCACCTCAAAGGACCATTAGTGTCAGGATGTGATAAAAACACGTGGCATTCAGTGGGCTGGGGCTTAAGGGAGGATTCATCCAATGAAGACCTGATTTCTGTGGTGGTTTTATAATCAGAAACAGAAATGTAAATTAATGACAAAGAATGCTTGGCTCAGTCAGCTGGACTGAATTCCCAAAGGAGAAGTCTCCCTGTAGATGAAAGCTTAGAAACAAAAGAATCAACCAATAAGATTTCAATGGCTAATTTGGAGAGGCTGAACATAATCAATTTAGCTTTAGAAGTGGCCAGGAGAAAGAAAGATGCTTCTTGATGCTAGCTGACAGTCAGTGAGACAAAAATGCAATGTTATGCAAGTACTGCTATAAACAATGATCAGAAAAATAAAAAGGCTTTTGTCTGTTGGGGGAAAGGAATAAAGCTGAGAATCATCCACACTGCTCCTCTTGAGGCCTGTTTGAGAGCCTGAGGCTGAATGTTTGTTCCTGTATGAGAGGCCCACAAATGGGGGAGGAGGCTGTATGAAAATATTAAACCCTCCAACCTGAGAGTGAGAGAAATATGAAGAACAACTTGCTTTTCTCTGTATTATCTGCTTTTCTTACCAACTCTGACTTGCTTTGGTGGGAGAGGAGAGAAGGCACAATAGGAGAAATAGAAAGCCCCAAGAGTTATTAATTTTCTCTCTTTAGAAACAAAGATGAAGATGCAAAGCTGGGATTGAATGATCTGAGTTAACAAAATTTGTATTTTTCATATTTTTGACAATAGAGGCATAACTTGAAAAAAGGTGTTTGTTGTTTTTTTAGCCATTATCTCTGAAGGGAGGGGACTGTTTTTTCTGTGACATGTTTGAATCACCCTTCCTAAGCACCCTGGAAAATTCTAAATACTGGATATTATTTTAAAATAAAAAATAACTTAAATCAAGAGCCTAATCCAAAATTCCCTGGACTCAATGGAAAGGATCTCATTCTCCCCATTAGCTCCTGGATAAGATTTGGTTCTCACTGAAGAAATATAAAACTTCCCAGCCATATCATTTACTAAGCTGAAGATTTATTTACCTCTTCTTAAAACTGGTTGCTTTCAGACAGCCAGGTGGTGTAAATATTCATGCTGGAATAAATTTACTTGTCAGGGGTATTTAGTGCAAATGATCCTTGCACTTGAAAAAATGTCTTGTCTTTTTCTGCCCAAGAGCTCTGGTAAGTTTTTGATGGGTACTGTAGAAAGAGATAGACTGTTCCAAATACTTGATTTATCAGGATCCCCGACCTTCCTGTCATCCTCAGTGGCTTGCATTATCTTTGGATATTGAAGCAAACAGAATCATTTCTCTGAAGTGCTCTGCAATTTAACTCCCTTAACCTGTGAAAAAGGCACCAGATGTTACTGAGGTCCCAAGTTTCCCATCTCTGCTTTGAACTTGTCTCCCTCCCACATGGTTATTAAACTTTGGTTACAGCAACAACAGCTTCTTTTTGAAGACAGTGACAGTGTTGTCTGATGCTCTTAAATTCTGGTTTAAAATACCATCTAAACCAGTTAAATGGGCAGCACATCAAAGCGTGTCAGGAGCTGTAAAGGAAAGGCTGCTGCATCTTAAGGCAAAATGATAGCAAGATTAGCATATTTATAAGCATAAATGTTTAGAGGACAGGGGTTTGTCCTCAGTTATAGCCATGGAGTAACTTTCTTTTCTTTGTCATTCAAAACTGTAAAAAACACTACTAAAATCTCCAGCTAGAGCAGTCTTAGGGGGTCTAATTCAGGACAATTAGGTATCAGAGAGCTAAACCCACAGTTTTTTCTCAAAATCCTATACTCAGAATAAGTTTCCTATTTCTTGCTAGAAATCTACTAGAAATGATGCATATTACAAACTCTCTATTTCTAATAATTGATTGTGTTGAAAAATCTTTTCAGCTGGGTGGCTGGAAAAGTGTGATTTTTCACTATGAAGCTTTCATTTCGTCCTGTGACACTCCAGATGTGAGTGCCAATGGATTTCTATCTCACAGGGAGGAAAACAGCGAATAATAGATGCAACCACATTTTTTAATGTATTTTCTTTAACATTAAAAATAAAAGATGGAACTAGAAAGAAAGAGGTCATTCATCTTCTGTCAAAAATATAAATGCAGGAAGAGAAGGAACATATATATATATATGTGATTTGGTATTATATCAGAGATGTATGCAGCACAAATGCATAATAGATAATAATGCATACTTCACTGCAGAATACTATGGAAAACCTACATTTTCAGACGTTTCCTATAATTCCAACCACTTTTTACTGAAGAGTAGAGACCTGGAAAACTTTTATGAACGAAGATGTTTTCTACTGATGTTATGAAAATTTCTTTTCACAGAACAAGTAATTTGCTTGAAAACTTGTATGTGAAACTCCTTCCTCTTTAGCTACTTTAAGCCAGAATGTAGCAAATGAAATTCAATAGGGAATAAAGGATAAAACAAGTGGTTTCTGTGTTCAAGATTGTTAGAGTAACCTTATTGCTTCAAGGAGGATATAAAAAAGGTAATTGTCTTTCTATTGCAAAAATTGTTTCCATGTAAGTGCCTCATTTTGCTTGAGAAGCACAGCATTGGTTGTTCACCTCTGTATCCATTAGCCACTTAAACACATTAAAGTGCTTTAAAAAAATTCTGCAACGAAGTTTAGGCTTTTACTAGACATTGTTCATGACAGGTTGAAATAACCTTTTTTATTATCTATCTATTTTCTTGTATTTCCCATTTCTTATCTTTTGTGATAGAAAAAGAGGTCACTGTGTTTAATGAAAGGAAGCAATAAAAATCAGAAGTTGAAACTGAGAAAAGTAAGTTTTATGAACTTTGACTATAGACTTTGTGAACATTAATGAGCATATTCTATGAAAAGAAAACATCTAAACAAAAAGGAATTACATGATGGTAAGAGATTTAGACTGCCACTCTTTACCATGAGTTAAATCTCAAGTGGTTTGTATGTTTCTTATCAGCATTACTAATGTTTTTACCTTCAGTTATTGGACAATGTCATAGCAATTAGTAGAGCAGTAGTCTGCTTGAGTGCCTTGGTAATTCCTCCTGGCAATAGAAGGATTATAGACCCATTCCAAATTTAATTTAGCTTTAATCCAATTATTCTCACATTAGGGTTGAGTATCTGCATTGTACAGACACGAACACGCCGCAGAGTTTACCTTCCAGCTGAGCTGCTGGGAGTGAGTCTGGGCACACTTTGGGCTGCTCCCAGAGGTGACAAGGGCAGTGCTGCTCTCTTTGTGCACTGCCATCTGTGACCCAAGTGGCTTCCAGCTCTCCCTGCAGGCAAACCAAGCCTGCTCAGTGACAAATCTCTGCTGTTCCTGGGGCTGCCTCGATGCCGTCAAGTGTGCTGCTCTGCTCACTGTTTCCATGGATGTGCTTTTTAAGACAGCTTTCATCATATATGGTTTTGCTATGGAAAACAAATTAGTTGAAAGAGCAGCTTGTGATTTCAAAGTAGAGTTTATTGACACTTTGACATTTTTTCTCATTTCCTGATGTGCTTATAACCAAAGCACTTGTGTGTCAGGCTGCCAGGTCTCTGAAATGTTCTTAAGGGATGAATGAGCACTACTGTTTCTGTTGGCTTCATGGAATCTTTTATCAGAAAGCTCCTTCTTTTCACTTCTTTCTCAGCACAATGGTAGTGATGAAAGAGATGTGTAATTCTGGTGTCTTCATGTTCAATTAAATTCACATCCAAACATGAGCCAGTGTTACTCCCTTTCCTACGTAATTTCTAATTTGTAATATTTTGCACTTTGCTGTGTGCAAAAAATGAGGTCAGAGGAGGTGATGGAATAACAAAAAATTCATCAGAAATTCAGGCTAAAAATACCACTAAATACTGGCTTCTGAAAGCCATTGCTCACCTTATTAAATATTACTGATCTTCTGAGTGTCTCTTCTGTCTTTAATTCCAAGTGAAGTGATTTCGCTGTGAGAAGTTGTGTGGGGGCTTTGTGTGGGAGTGCTGACACAGCACTCCCAGAGCCCTGTTTAATGTCTCCACTGAGACACTAAGCCTGCTCCTTGTTTTGTATGGGCTGTCAATACTCTCCCATTCCAGCTCGGAGCTGAACAGTTTGTTCCACCTAAGCTCTCCCTGCATTGTCAGACAGTGCTGGAAAAGCTGCTTTAACTTGGCACCAGGGGTTGTCACACACGTGGATGAAGGGGTTGCCTTTTTCCCTCTTGCAGCTCTTACTTGCTGCTAACAGCTGAGATGCAGTGCTAGACTTTATGCTAAATTAAATATAAAAGAAGCAGGACTCAGGAATATCAAGGAAAAGCTCTAGATAGGGCCAACATCAGTCCAATTATTCAACATAGAGTTTATCAGATAAACCATGTATGTTGTGTGTGCTCGAGTTAAAACCAACACTATTGTGTGAATCAAGAATAGTATATAGGTTACCAATTATCAAGATAATATGAACAAGATAAACATGTATTAAAACTGTAAGCAGGAGAAAAACATCCAATATCTTCCAAAGCACCTGTAATGTTTTTCTCTGTATGCTTTTTCCTTGACCTTAGCTGTCCCACAAGTTGCTGCCTTTTGTGAGAGGCAGTAGAATTCCTACTATAATCTATTGCGCAGGTGCATGGATGCTCAATAATGCTTTTGCTGAACTTTCTTTTCAACACAAGCACAGAATTGACAGGGATGGTTCTTTTTACTTAACAAGGATTAATGAGTTTTGATGTCTCTGGGAATAGTGCAGATATAAATTATTTATTCAGCTTAGGGCATTCATTCTAAAATCAGAGAAACACAGCCTGAGACATAGCAACTCAGACTTGTATGTTCCCATCATATTTGTCATTTAATTGTCTAGATTAATATTCAGCTTGTCAGCCTCATTATCTGCCTAAGCACTGCAAAAGTCTGTAGCAATGGTCTTGTATGGCTTAAACTAAATCAAGTCGATTCCAGTATGAGCTGAAAGTGTCTGCCATTTAAGTATTTTCTGGTGTTCAGCAAAGCATGACCTGTCACCTTAGAGATGAAGGCTTTGTATTTTCATTATTTGATAGTGATTTCTTCTCCCTTCAACCCTCTTCAAATGTGTGCACCTAAGCTGAGGCTTGGAAATGTGAAAATATTAAGCCTTGAGCAGCTGGCACTTGGAAGAGAAAGACTGCACGGAAAGGTGTCAGGAAAGGACTGCACAGGTGCCTGGGCAGGAACTGAGAATCCTTGGGGAGCAAGTAATTTAGAGAATCACTGATTTGCTTTCTCACAAGCTAAGCATTGATGTAAGGAGTTCTGGGTCTCCTGTTTGGCCCTCTAGTCCTTGTGTGGTTTTCTATCATCGTTTATTTTTACTCTTCCTCCTACCCCACCCTCCACTTGACTCTTGATTGCATTTAACATTTTCTAGTGTCTTTCACAATTTCTCAGACAATCTTGTCCCTCTAGGATGAATAAGCCTTCCCTACCTGGTATCAGTGAAGTTCTTCAAATTAAGCAAAATTACAATTTAGCTGGAAGATGGATGTAGCAGCAGACAGGCAGAGTAAGTTCACTCAAATTGCAATAGGTAGATACCTCATAGCTAGAAGTAGCAAAGGGAATTTTTTATATGACAATTATGAACTCAGGCACTTTGTAGTAATGGTATAAGGCTTATTCAGTGCCTTTTCCCATGAGATAAAAGGATGGTGAGATTGATTATATCAGCATTTACTAACTGAAGGGAATTGGTTTGTTTTCTCCGTATTTGGACTCAGATCAGTGGAGTACTGCAAATGTTTGCTGTTGGGTCAGAGATGGGGAAGGTAAGCAATATTACACATGGGCTTCTACTGCCCTAAGGGGAAAACATCTGCAACCATTTTAAAAACCTTGGGTGCTGCTGTAGCTGTGCAAAGATATTTTTCTCTAGTCAAAGCCACTTCTGCTGTTACCAGTATGTGACAGGAAGCTTTGTAGCATTTGGGTCATCAAAGCCAAACTGATCAAAAGTATAAAAAAAAAAGTGAGAGCATCTATAGTCTGTCTGGAATCTCAGGAGAGGTTTTAAGGGAGTTCTGTATACGTGAGAAGTTTCCAGTCTGCTCTTCACAAATTCAAAAATATTGATCTAGATAGGTCTCTTTGTGAAAATATAATCTGCCTTTACATGTGGGCAATTTACAATAAAATGGGATATGGAATCCTATTTTCTCATGTTCTTTGAAATGATGCCATTACACTCAACAGGAATCTTGCTGTTTCATGGAATAAAATGAATTCTCAGTTCTGATGAAATTTGTATCAAGTTCAAGCTTGTAGCTATTTTGGTCAATGTTTCAGTACCTCTCAGAGTTTTCTGAGAAAAAGAGGGGTGGTGGTGATATATAATTAAGGCTATCCCAGTGTTTTAGTTTGTGGAGGTTTATTTTACATTTTAAATTTCATATGTTGATGGGCCTGTGTGGGCTCTACACAAATAAGTTCTGATGTAAAAAAAACCCCAACAACCAAACACAAACATTTTCATCCTTAGATTCCAAGGCAGCTAGTTGTGGAATTGGGAGCTACTTCCACAATCACAGTTACAAATCCAGAGGGTACAGTCAAACGACTTAAATTCCAGTGAGACTCATAGAATATGTATGGTTTTTTCCTTTGAGTGTGAAAATCTGTTGTCAGCTTTTCATCTCATATTGGTTATTCTTTATACTAAAGAACTTTTCTATTTCAGCTTGTAGTCTAGGTATAAAAAAAACCATGTCACAGCTGTTTTTAAATGATTCTATTTGGATTTGTATGGTTTTGTTTGCCAAGAATTTGCATTGGAAAGAGCCAAAGAGTTGTGAAGATAACCCCTTATTTGGTTAGGTTTATTTGCACTGATCCCTTAGGAGGTTTCCTACTTTCTTAGCCAGATTTATTTTGTCAGAGGTCTCTGCACTGACCCTATTCTGTCTGGAGCTGGTTGAGAACTTCAGTGAGCTTTCCTCCAGGTTTATACTGTCTCTTCTTTGCTGCCATTGAGCAATCCCATATGGAGTCTAATCCAAATGTCTCGTGTAGCTGGAGTCAAGGGTTCTTTCATTCCTGTTAGTTTCCAAAAAAACGCTGAATTTTCATATAAAAAAATTACAAAACAAGTTTTGTTTATGTGGTTAAGAACATGGACAAGATAAGGCTCATCTTTTCCACAATGTGATTGCATGGACTTAAGATTCTCTGAAAATTCCATTCACGGAAAAAATATTTCTTGAGTGGATGTAACCCCTAGTATTCATCTGTCTGAGAGAATGTCTATTGTAAATAAACGTTAAACCATGTAATTTCTTCTTTCTTGTGAATAGACAACTCCTCATATTTTTCAATCCTTTGTGTTAAATGGCATACTTAGAAGAGTTATAGTAAAAAAGCTGCTCTTTGCGTGTCATGAGTGCATGATTTACTTTTTTTCAAGATTTACTGGGCATTAGTAGAAGAGGTTTGGGGGAATTTTTTTGTTTCTCCAATGGAAATTTAGTAATTTTTCAACCTGAAACTGATTTCTACTTTTGAAGGTTTTGAAGTGCCCTATTTTACAAAGAAACATCTGCCCTGGCCTGAAAATGTCTTTCCTATTTAACTAAGTGGCTTAATGTGAGCTGGAAAAAGAAGGATGAGTCTGAGGGACTATCCAGTTGTGAGGCTTGCTGCAAAAGTGGGAGGAAAAGCATCTAACTAAACAATAAAAGTCTAATAATGAAATGTATTTGTGCACTACACTTCTGCATGGCACTGTAAAGATGTAAAATGCGGTGTAATTGCTATGATTTATTAATGTATTTGTATGCTTTTGTAATAGCTCTTGTACTTTCTAATAACAACCAATACATTTATAAACACATAGTTGGCAAAGCTGTTTTAGTCAACCAACCACTTCTGAATTTATATAATTTTTGAGACATTATTTTAGCATGCACTTTAGAGTTTTCTGCATATAAAATGCTCCTAATTTCTTTCAAATGGCACCTTGAGGAATTCAAGCCTGGGAACAAGTTTATTTAATGGCTTACTGAGTTGCTAACAGACACTGGTTTATAGCTACTTGAAAATAGTAGATGATTTCCCTTCTCCTTTATGAGATGGATTTCAGTTTTCTTTTGTGGAACTCAAGGTTTAACAACTACCAGGTATCCTCTCCCAGAGAAGTGTAACTGCAGAAAAGGGAAGTTTCTTCAGGTGGGATAAACCCTGTGGTCTGTACAGCCTGAGCAGACTTGCTTTGCCCATTTTCTCAATGGAACTGAGCACATTTAAGTCTGCTTTCCACTTCTCAAGCCCAGCAGGTTTAGCTTGGCACCACATCCTGCAGTGGCAGCTGGAGGGTTTGCTCTGAGCTCCCCAACAGCTCGTGACAAATCCACTCTAATCAAAGCTGTGGTCACAGCACAGAGAAAAGAGACAACTCTTCATTATCTTCTTTACCAGTGAGTTAAATTCAAACAGAAGTAAAAATAAGACCAAAACATTTTGGCATGAAACAATTGAAGCAATATTTTTGTGTTGAGCACTAGCCTTATTGACAGAAATCCGATGACGGCATTTGCCAGGTGTTTTTTGTTGTTATGTTTATTTTTGGTAGCTCTGGTATCTACTTTTTGTAACATTTCAAGTCTTGTTTTTCCTATGTAATATTAGCTTTAAAACATGGCCCTGTATTTCTAAATTTAATCTCATTGCTAACTCCTCCTGTGATAGAGAAAAAACTCTTTCTTCCCTGACAGATCTCTCGTAGTAGAACTTACACATA
Organism: Promerops cafer; assembly: GCA_013398275.1. Lineage (NCBI taxonomy): Eukaryota > Metazoa > Chordata > Aves > Passeriformes > Nectariniidae > Promerops > Promerops cafer. The sequence goes on from VZSE01012174.1 coordinate 617,391, forward strand.
TTTTTTTCCTCTTGAAAAATAGATTGATGCTTACTAAAGCAAATTTGCCAATCAATTCTTCTTTGGTCTGTGTTTTACGTTTTTTTCTTTCTGGGGAATTGGGTTAGCAGGATGTTAACAAAAGTTTAAATATTATCTCTAAAGGCACTTTAACCTAGAGATTTAAATCAAACACATAGTCTGTAGCTTTAAAAGGTGTATTGGACTTGTGCTTTGACTCTTAGCTTGGCAATATGTAATAGGCTTATCAGAGTTGAATCCAGGAAAAAAATATCCAGAGGCCCATGTCTCTCTCTTTAAATGTTTCAAAATGAGTCCTATTTTTTTTCACATAAAGGTTGAAATGGGAAAAGAATTGTGTCTAGATGGAAAACTTGATTTAGACCAAAAACTGAGATTTATTTTTTGTTCCTCTCCCTCTGTGCAAGACCTTGAATGTTCAACTACATTTGCTACAAGAGGCTTTGATAGCTCTCTTTAAAAAGAGGTTAAAAAGAATGTTAGGGGAAATGGGATGAGATATGTATTACAAATTATTTAAAAATTACAAATTATTTAAAATTTTTCTGTGAAAAGCAGAAACCATTGGAAAATTGAGCCTAACTTGTCAGCTAGCCTGTAAGAGAGGAAAGAAGCTGGTTCCCAAAGCTCAGAACGATCTGGGGTTGATAGGCACGGCAGATGCAGGGGGACTTATAGCTGCAGTGTGCCAGTACAAGTTGCTAATTCTAGGCAGATGAGTCTGAAGGAACAAAAGGGCTGTGCAGTGCTAATTACACTCCAGGACACCTGCTCACACCCACATAACTTCACCCCATTCCCATTTGTGTGATGACTTTTTGCTGCTATGCAAGTGTAGCTAAACACTGCCACAGAACATTCAATTGCTGTTTAGTGCTTTCTGACATGATGTCATCTGACAGGATCACCTTTGGCTGAGTGAGAATTTGCTGTGTTGCTCAAGCCTCAAAATAAAAATTCATCCTGTGTATGTGCTGTACCTGCCAAGTTTCCTCTTTAATCTGAGTTAATAGTCCCTTCATGTATAGCACAGTAGCCACTCTGTTTCAGAGACATTGACGCTATAGCCAAAAGTTAATGCATCTAAATTACATAATGATAATTTTTCAGTGTACAAAAATGACCTTAATGAAACAGGATGAATAAGAAGTCTCCTTAACACAGTCTGTTCCACCCCAGTTTCTTGCATAGTGCCCAGTGGAGGGACAGCACCCCAGGATGGGATCCCGAGGGGCCAGGTATCTGCCCCAAGGGGGATCCTGGGAGCTCCCTGTGCAAGGATACAGAGGGGTTTGTAACTCAGTGTCCTGCTGAGATTTCACTTCCAGCAGCAAGAAAATACCCCCCACCTCTGGCAAGACTCCCTTACTTGAAGGTTCATGTCCTTACTTCCAAAGTAGGTGTTTTTGAACCCTGCTTTTGAAGAAGACTCAGGTGGAGAAAGAGCAGAACATTTGGGATTAAAGCTCTGTTCCAGAGTGGAAAGGACTTGGCTCCTGTACGTGCCAGTGGTGCTCAAACCAACCCCTCCTGGCCTCTGAGAGTGTGCTGAGCCCACAGGTCTGAGCGTTCTGCCTCAGTGTTGAGCTGGGGAAAAGAGGTGCTGTTTGCTTTCTTTGTTGTGTATCCCAAGAGCATTTCTTCCGTATACATTACTTTAGAAATTGCTTGTAAAAATATGCTGAAGATAGCCTGAAGGAACTTGGCAGAGCCTTTAGCTTTATAATAAATTATTTTTAAGACAAGAGATAATATTGCATGCTATTTTAATAAATGTCAGTGACAGCTTTGTGACAGAGGGGCTCCCAAGCTCTTGAGGTAAGTGCTTCACCCTATGGAAATGTTGCTGTAGGAGTCCTGATGATGTCCTGTACTCTGGAGGGATTTGCAGGCAGCTCTCTGGGGCTGAACACGTTTCCTGCCCCAGTTAATGTAAGCAAAAGCTTTCCTTAGTCACAATTATCATGTTCAGACTGCAGTGTGATGATACTTGGAGCTTCTGATACTCTGAAATATGTTTTCACTGATGAATTGCTGAACAAACTGAGCAGGTGGGTGGGCTTCAAAATCTTCTGTGTGTCAATAGAATTGACAACAGGATCTGACTAGGACAAAAAGAAACAGTATAGAGAGCTTTCCTTGGAGTATTTAGATAGTATTTTGTAGCAGTCGTCCATTTGTTTTATTTCAGGGTCAAGAACATTTAGTTTGTGTCTTTGTGAGCAGAGGGCTCTTCTGCTTTTTGTGCAATGCCTGATGAAATGGTGCAATGGTTATCACAAAGTGATAAAAAACACTAGCCATTGCAGAGCCTCAGACTCACTTAATAAATGGAACTGTGAATAATTAGAGCTTTATAAATGGTTTCTCAGGAAAAACATTTGTCAGAAGAATAAATGCAGGGAATTGCAGCAGAATATTCAAGCGTGTGTTTTCAATTTCTTTAGAAGTTATGATTAATAGAGTCAGCCCACAGAATCTTTTATATCTGTTCCTGGCCTGCAGAAAGCACAAGGCACCAGCGTTGTCTGAAGCCATTTGAATTATGAGAACTGAACTTTGCATTTTACAAGACAAATGAACTTTACTTTTTAAATTGCTTTCAGTCTGAACTTGTTCTTGTGTTTAACCACTGACTGCAATGTCAGGGAAACAGGATACAGAGTTTGCTTCTCGAGTGACAATGAATTTAGCAGAATTAGGTATAAATTTAGTTTGTTATTTCAGTATTTATCACAAACTTGCAGCTCCTATTGGTTTTCTCCACTTTTCTCCCCTTGTTTTGAAATTCTGAGCAGTTCCCATTGACAGAAATTTGAGTTTCAAATGCTTTTCTTTTCCATAATGTTTTGCTATTGATAGATAAAACTGAAAGAACCATTTCCTAAAATATTTTGTTTCATTTCTGTTAATTAAAGGCTGAAGGGATTTGATTTAAAATAAAAAAAATTTAAAAAGGGACATTGGACCAAAATCTTCCCTGTTCAACCATGATGTACAGTTTGGAGAAAGGTAATATACAGTATAAGCTCATACAAGCTGAGGAGGAGCTTATTTATTTCTCTTCATTAAAATCAAGAAGATACTTTGTTTATAGTCATACACTTGATTCAGAGACTGAACTTCCTTCCTGATTAAATCACTGGGATTTGGCAGGTATTTGCAATTTCTTATCCAGCAGGTCTGTAATATTCAGAGCTGTACCAAAGTAATTAAAAACAAATATGTGTCTGAGGCTCAAGTGCTGCTATGTATACCTGAGTGCATGCACACTTTGAAAGGGAAATACAGGTCATGAAAAAACATCCTTTACACAAAACTCTTGGGTATCTTGTACCAGTGTAAGTTTTGTAAATCTTATTATTTCTATAAGTTCAATGAGAATGTGGAGCATTCTACTACTAGGATGTATTCATCACTTAGTCTGTACACAGAAGTTTTCTTCATCACTCAAAAAGAAAAACAATCCTAATAACTGGTAGCCTGTTATTCTCAGTGGCAAAAAACCTAAAATATTGTAAGGTGGGTACCTGATTGATTTCACTCCATGGTTTGCTGATCTTTCTAAAATAAATGTGCACGTTGGGAAATGTGCTGGCTGTTTGATGCATTTGGAAATTATTATGACTTGCAGCTTATTTTCCTAAAAGAAATAAGCTTGTGTAATTCTGTTCCAATTAGAGTGGTCCTATACCCCATAGTTTCCAGTTGAGGAGTTTACAGGAATCTTTTCTCGGTTTTGGTTTCCAAGCATTACCTCTATTTATCCTTGCCTGAAAGCTAATGTGAGTTATAAATTCTGAAAAGAAGAAAAAAAAGATCAGAAGTGGGTAAAAAACATAATTCTCTCTTCCAAATAGGTAACTTCTGTTCCTCCCCATCTTCCTCCAGGACCAATTCTCTCATACACGTAATTTTCTGTTCTGATTTTGGCTGACTTATTCCTTGTGTTCCTGACTCATGTGAACAAACAGACCCCCAAATATTGCCCAGCTCTAGCACAAATGCTGGTCCTGATTGCCTCAGAGGTCAGCTTTTCTCCTTAGTCGATAGAGAGCCCACAAGGCTAAGCAGGCAAGTTTGGGGGCTGTACAAACAGGGACAGGAAAAGGGGCTGTGAAAGTCCAGGGACTTCACTGAGAACACTGAGCTCTGTCCTCTTCTACACCCACCAAAAGCAGAACAGTTCCTGTCTTTGGTACTGCCTTGCTGGCCTCACCACTTGTTCATTTCCACTAGCATTCCACACAATTTCCAAAAGTCCAAATCTTTACACATCTCCCTGCAGTATTTGGCCAGGGCATCAGTGTTTTTAGAGCAGTAGCATCAAAACCAGGAGTAATTTCTGGCTACCACCATGCACACTTAGTCCCCTGAACTAGAAAATCCCTAGAAAACCACCAGCAGGTAACATGAAACCGAAAATTTCCTTTCTAACAGACTCTGTATGGGGAATGCCCACATCAAGAACAAGAAAGAGACCTGGAGAAAAAAATAAATTTAGCCTAATGGTTGCTGTTTCTGTGAAAGGAAAGATCAGTATTTATTAAAGACACAAGCTCACAAATGTCTGGTGACTGGCAAAAAAATTCTTATATTTAGGACATTTCTACTTGACCCTTCCCACAACAGTAGGTTTTCTAAACCCTTCTCTCTTGTTATTTACTTCTTCTGAATAAAATGAAATTTATTTCATTTCCAAGGTCTCCAGGCATTCCAGGGCTGACTTTGTGTTAAGAAGACAGATGCATTATACAGAAAAAAAACTTTGGAATGAATACAGATGCATGAAACACTTCCTGTAATACAGGATGCCCTTATGCCAAACCAACACTCCTTTAAAATGCTGAAATATCCATTTAAATTGCCTAATTCTATCTAGTTTCTGTCTCAGCCTGGGGTCAAAACAGAAATGTCATTGGATTGCCTTTTCTCAAGATATTTAACATTCCAGTTTATTGGACTCATAAAGCTTGATACTGGGTATCCAAATTAAACCTTAATTCACTACTTTTAAGCTAAAGAAAACAGTTCTGAAAACTTTTGTAAGGCTTATTTTGGTTTGTTTTTTCATTTTTCAAGTTATCTTTCTTCCCCTCTCCTCCAGAAAAGATTATTTTAAAGATAAATATTTCTCTTTTTTGGTATATTTCTCCACATTGTTATCATGCATGCAAAGCTGAAAAAATTGTGTGCATGAATCCTCTAGTAAAAAATACCCAATATTTTTCTGGTTGACTAAAATATATGAATCTGTGAGCTGTTCATTAGTGTCTAATGTATGTTGAATGTGTGTCCAATAGGCTTCTTTACAGTGTCTTGCTTTTTGGAGCAGATGGCACTGTCTCCATTTTCCCTGCAAAACAAATGTTCTTATAACACATGTATAAATCATCCAATAATGTATATTTTAAGTTTTTCATTACATAGCTTTCTTATTACAAATCAGACAAAGATAGCAGTAGAATAAGTTTCTTTTTTAAAAAAACTTAGAATTTCTGTACTTCATAGTTTTTTGATTTGGAGAAAATTAGAAAAAGCAACCAATTCTTTTCTTGATGTATGTGAAGCAAACATTGCTTTTTCAATCAAGTGAGCTCTCTCTTAAGGTAGCAGTACTGTGTTGTCCCATCTCTTGAAAATGCTGAAGATGTTCTGGTGAATTCTACTTTGTCATGGGGAAAATTAAATGCACTTGCCCACTTTGAGGCTTAAGAAATACTACAAGTATTTTTTGGTTCAGTGTTCCCAGTGGTAGATATCTTGAAGGATAGTACCTAAAACAGGTGCATTAAAAAAAAAAAAAAAGAAATCTATGACTTTATCAAGAGCTGGATAAAACTTTTCTGCAGTCAACAAGATTCATCTTTATAACTCAATGGGACAGCAAGGTCAGGCCTTGACAGAATAATTTGAATTTCTTGCATGCCCGGAAAGGCTCAGAGGGGCCTTGTTCTGCTCAGTTAGGCTTAATGGGGGATGACTAACTCTCTTGTTTTGCAGCCAGATATTTGCAGAGGACACGGTTTACAAAACGTAGTGTTGTAGCAGGATATGGAAGTTTCTGTGGAGCACATGATGCATTCCAGGACATCAGTGCTTCCCATAATATGCACAGATGTAACTGATGCTCCTTCTTCTATGGATCTCGTACTTGTGGCGTTGCAAGGGAGAGACTGAATGTGTCTTTACTCCTGACCTTGCAGAATATGCTCACGATAAAGAGGGAAAGGACAGGGTCAGAGCCCTGGGGAGTGCTCTTTGGAAGAGTTGCTGAGGCTCTGTTTTCTTAGCTGGCTGAGAGAAAGCAATGGAGCAGCAAGGGCTAGGAGCAAGGCAAAAGCACTGGAGACTGTAGGATTGAAATCCTTCACTGCCTGACAGCATCTGTCCAGACCTAATACTCAGGACAGAAAGTACTTCCAAGGGTATTTTCCTTAGAAAAGGTTTGCTATCACTTTAGGTAACTTCTACTGAGATCAGTTCTGACATGAATTGGTGTTGGCTTTTCTTTTTCCATACAAACAGGTTTTCTTTTCTTTTTCCCTATTGTTTAAGAGCAAAATGCTGCTTTGGTGGATGCTGGCACTAAGAGCTCACCATATGGCAGTTCCATCACAGTTTACATTCCCTCCTACAGTACTCTCAGAAGAGGTATTTTAAAAATTCAGTATTATGCTGTTATTTATCCCAAACAGCATTTTATTGTATTGTCATGATAGTTTAAAAGAAGATATGTGCTGTCTTATAATTAATGAAGAATCAAATTAATTTTTTAGCAGCACAGCAGTAAGAATCTTTCCACTGACTGCAAAGTACTCTCAAGCAATTCCTCTTTTCAGTACTAGTTAATGGTACTAGTTTTGCCATACTAAACATAATGAGCAATAAGCAGTAGAGAAATGAAATTTGTATAAAGAAATAGATCTAAGCCATCTGGTTCCTCAGCCTGGGAGAAAATGAGCATAGAGGAATCCTGAAAATTCCTTATCCACAGAGCACAAGAAAGCATGGGCTTTTCACATTCTAGAGGCACGGAAGGGACTTTAGAGGTTTTACAATGAAAAATCTTTCAAATAATTATAGCTTCTATGTATACTGAATTATGCAAAATGTTTTTCACATAAATAAATCTCTTGTGAATGCACTGTTTACTTCAAATCTCCTTGATGGAAATATTGATATCTTGAGGCCTAAATGCCCACTGTTGTGCTGCAGCTTTATCATTCACAGGGAAGTCTAATGGAACACAAACCCTGACCTCTTATTTAAAGAATCCACCACACAGTTAACATAAGGCAGCAGACAGAAGAACCTTTACACTGTAAAGAAACTTCCTCTTCATATATCCCATGCAGAGAAATGTATGTTTCATTAATTTAACACAGTAGTTTTCAAAGACATGATAGTGCTTTGTTGACCATAAAGCTTGGTGTCCATATCTTAAAAGAGTAAATCTGTGATTTATCTCACTTGGTTCCCATTGTTTCTAAAGTACATGGTTCTTTAGTGGGTATTTTTTTTTCCCTGAGCATCACTATTGGATATGATCCATAAGCAAAAGCTATCCAAAATAAAGCAGATTGTGTTCTGAGGTATGTATGGCTTCATGCATCCCTCTGAAATCGGGAATATACACTTAGAAACTCTGTGCTAGGCTTTAAATTAAATATAAATGCTTTAGAGGAACTTGGAATAGCTGCTTTATGTGAAAATGAGAAAGTCTGTTATGTAGTTTATTTGGTTATACAACATATAAAGAAATGTCAAGTGTGTCTGTAAATCAAAAGAAAAAATTAGTAAAGCATATATATAGACAGAACTTAAATCATAGGGAGTGGTCACATTTAGAAAGTTGATTTTTCTCATTTTTGTACTATCTATAGTTTGTTGTTTGCAAAAAACCCTCCAAAACTCTCTCTTCATTCAAATACTTTTACTGGAAAAGATATTTCTGTAAAGTCTTGATCAATGCTAATGGATGGGTTATGTATATTGGCTAGGGAGGAAAGGGGGGATTGGAAATGTTTTTGCTTAAAATTTGTTCAGGATTGAGACCTGGACTGGTGATGTTATGATCTTGATTTATATGCTGGTCTTTGCATATGTATCGGTGACCAGAACCAAAACGCAGCTTCAGAGTAAAGTACACTTTACAAAGCATTACACTCTTTAGAGAAAGACCAAAGCATAACCTGCTGCTATTCCATGTTTTTCAATTAGAATTCCACCTACAGGGTTAATTAGTCATTGCACATTGGTCTCCTAATTTTAGAACTATTTGGGGAGGAGGGGGGAAGAATTGGATGTTAAACAGAATTGGGGATATTATTTTTGACAGCTGTGTACTTTCATCTTGAAGTCTTTTCAAGTGATCTTTCAGTTATTCTGCCTCTGATCTTGGATCTAAATCTGACTAGTAACTATTACTATATAACATTTGCAATAGTTGTGTCCAAACTTTTGCATCAAAAAACCTTCACATTAATATTGTTCATTTATATATCTGCACTTGAGGCTGTATCATGAGAGATCCATATGAGTCAGTGAAGCACTTTTCAAAGTATTTTTCAGATTAATGTTGAAATTAATTAGCAATTATTAATGAGATCTCATTTTCAAGATTTCAAACAGCAGAAAATAAAGAATTACACAGAATAGAGGAAAGGTTCAAAATTTTATAAACACAGAAACCTCTTTGTTTCCACAGTGACATGGCAGTGGTTAGAGTATAGCAATGTAAAAACTAAGGAGTGTTAGACTAAAACAAATGAAACTGGAAAAAATCCACAGAATTTAAAAGTGGTAGCAAAATAAATATGTAGAGCCTTAGTGTAACTTCGTCTCACAAGAGTCCAAAATTTAGTAATGTAATAGATGCTTAAATGGGAAAAAAAAAAACCCCAAAAACCAGAATATTATTAAACCAATGTTCTGATTCATTTTATGCTTGTTAGCAGTAATTAATTTGTATGAATAGCTTACTGGGGTATCATTATGTAATAAATCATGAATTTGTCTCCTTGGAATAACACGATAATTTCTAGATTAGAAATTCATAGCAGAATCCCCCCTTGTGTTCAGGGAAAATAAAATCCCCAAGGAGCCTCAGATCCAAACCATCCCAATCCACCATTTTTAATCAGGTGAATCTGAAACCAACTAGGAATGACAGACATAATTGAATAATTAGAGGTTTGCCTAGAAGTGTAAGGGTAGAATTATTGAAACAAACTTTATTCCTTTGTTTTAGAAGTGACTTGGGTAGGAATGTTGTAAAATAAGGAATATGTAAAGGAGTGAGTTGAGTTATATTTTAAATAACCAACAAATTTCAGTACAGCCTTTAGAGAATTGTAACAACCTTTTAGATTAGCAGAAGTTGTCTAAACATTGAAAACAATACTGGGTTTTAAATTCTTCATCTGAGAGCACAGGGTTTATGCATCATCAAGAGGATGACCAACCAACCAACTAATCGACCAAAACGCCCCACAACCAAAATGAAAATAATATTCTATATCTGGAGATAAAGGTCAAAGTATACCTCAAAAATGTAAATTTTTTCAGTCAAACATTTTTTAGTAAATTAAAATTATGAAAGTACTTAGATATCCTTTAAATACAAGGATTGTAGAGGAAAAGCACCACCAAAATAGAATTTTATTCTTTGCAAATAGAACAGAGTAACGCATGCTTGTTTGAAGAGTATGACACTCATTAATCACTAAAACCCTTTTGGGAAGCGAAGTTTTACTGCCCAATTTAATAGAAAGAAAATAAAACCCTATAGTGACAGAGTGCCCTAATCCTTTCTTCAAGCACTAATTCCAAACCCACAAGAACAATTCTTTCCAATAGGTACCAAAACTTGAAGTCTGAAAATCATTGTATGATCTGTGCTTAATATTTATGGTCTGTGCTACATAAGCCATAAATGCATCCCTTTTTTGCCATGGTGGTGCTGCTCCTTAGCACATCCTGCAAGTAAACAGAACAGAAAGTACGCTCCAAATGGAATTTAAGCCTGAATCTTTATTGACGTTTTTCTGTTCTGCATTTAGTCAGCATAAATCCTAGAGAAGCTTTAGAGCAGAGATGTTTAAATTGAAGACAGTTCCCACTTCCAAGCATTTTCCTGTGAAATGGTGTGTGTGTGTTTATGCTGCTGCCCTCTTGATTAGGCATGGTTTCAGAAAGATGCAAAAACTTCCCAAAATATCTGATAAGAATATTTCAGTGGAACTGTTGCCAAAAACCGACACTAAGGCTATCGAGTGTGAAATGAAAATTAGAAACTCATTGGACATTGATTTGAATTAACTCATAATGACCTGGTTTATGTTTTTGGCCTCTGGAAAGATGATTAGAACGTAAAAACAACTTTCTGTGAAGGGCATAGGAATATTAATGAACTATTCATCCGAATATGAGCAGGAAATGTCTTCTGTTAAGGTCCTCGGGAAACAATCACCTTGCTAAAAAGGTGAAGTAGACATTGGAATGGGATGCAAAGACCAGAAGAGTCTAAAAGGCAAGTGTTTGAATTTCAGAAGCAGGAACAGTGGCCTGTCTATACCAAAAGCTTTTTCAGCTTTTAAAAGTGTGACTTAATCATAACCTAAGAGATAATGCAGCATATGGTATTGTGGATCATATTATGTTGGTACCTCTGCAAACTGCCTGAAGGTCAGGCTGTAGGAGAGAGGCAATAAAATTCAGTGTTTTTCCACTTTGAGTCTCTTGGGTGCCCCATATAAATATTTGTGTTGTCAGTGGGGCTGTAACAGTTGGTATGGACTGAAAATCTGTTATGTCATTCTGGTTGAGAGAATGTTATTCTTTGGATATGCTTTGTAGGAATAAAACCTGAGAATCATTATGTACTCCTGGAGATATCCTCAAGAATTAAAGATGAAGTTGGTGTTTATTTATGGGCTGCATCATTGCATTTCTTCAATTTCATTATCCTTGCATTTGTTAGTGGAAAAATAACCACCCTGAATGCAATGATAATCTAACTCTAAGGGCAAAGTGTCTAAACTGGATTTCTTTTTTCCATAGTATTCTAGCTTTGAGATGACAATGCTCTCAAGAAAGGGAGAAACAATAGAGAACTCACATGTTGAAATCAAGATGTAATTCTGATTATTTTAGTGGTGTCAAGCTTAGTTCGTTAATAGCACCATCAGTTGTATTCATAGCTTCTTATGTGAGGGATGTTACCCTATTTATTCTTCAAAAGATTCCATGAAATCAGATTTTATAGAGACCACATACAGGCATTTTAGAATTCCATACATATGAATACTTATTTCTGGGCTTTCAGTGGATTTTAATTTAGTTTCTATGGGATTTTTTTATAAAATCTATATATTTCAGGAAAGAAAATAAAATGTTAGAATTAATTTAAAATATCTATAATATTGTGAAGTAAAGATGTTATGGTATGTGAGCTGCAGTATATTTTAAAGGAACAAAAACAACATCTTTGAAAAGCAAGGCAATCTTTATGGGATTTTTCTATTTAGATATTTGGCATTGAATATGCTGTCACTAGGAGGGTCTTTATTTGAGAGAAGAAATGTTTGAAACTGATAGGCAAAACCTCTCTAACTGACCCCTGGTAATTATAATATTGATTGAACATGTTAGTCATTCTGCTCTTGTTTAGTTCTATGGTGAAAACAAGTGTTCAGTGTAAAATTCTCCTTAACTGACTGTCCTTAGTGTTGAAGACTTTATGTCTAGATATTATTAAAAGGATATCTTTTCAGTACTTGGAATGGATAAATACCCTTAGCTGGCAACACCAGCTAGAGATTTAATTCTTGTGCTCTGTAACTCTGAAGACCTTCTGAAATATTTCCTCTATTTTACAATTCCCAACCAGACCACCAGTGAGAGAGCTGTAAAAATACAGGGGTGTTGCTGAAGCTTTGTTCTATAGTGAGCTGTTAAATCAGCCCTTCCTGTGATCATAGCATCTTTAATGGACTAAATGTTTTAGGATTTAGTTGTTAGAAAAAGTACCTGGTTTAAAGTGACAAGAACTTCTGATAGTGGAAAGTTCTTACCTGCAACTTAATGAGGTCTGTGCCTTTAGCACTTGGGGGTAGAATGATGGGAAACAGGTGATTTATAAGAGAAATAGTGACTATGCAAACATTCAAAATCTGGATTTAGAATGTTTCTATCTTGTGCTTTTCTTCTCTGGGTTCATATTATGGCTCAGGATCTCTAGCAGAAGCTGACAGATTCATTTTACAAGTGGTAAATATGGCTTAGTTGTGCGTAAGGTCAGTTAGTTTAACTTAAACTGCTGATGTGCATTAAATGAACTAATCCAGCAGGATTTTGCCTTGTTGTGGGGCTCTTGTGTTCTCCACTGCAAGCCTCCCCTGTGGATGTTGTCAGATTGATGAGCAAGTAAATCATGAGCCAAGTTCTGATTTTTCTACCTAAATACAGCATAAAGCATCTATAAATGCTAAGATATTTAAAGCTACTTTGGGAATATCTGTTCTAAGAAACAAACATCTTTTGAAGGGGAACTTCAGGTTTTAAAGTTTGTTTCTTTTGCGCAAGCCTCCTGGAAAAGAACATTTCTCTCCAAGTAATCAGAGAAATAGAAATAAATATGCATTACAAATATTAGAAAATATGTGGAAATACACACACACACATACACACATAAATATATTGTATATAAATGTGTGTGTGTGTGTTTACCAATACATGTTGAGGATACTGTTATGTGATGGGGCATGGATTTCTCAATGTGCCATTCTAAAATTAAATTTTCCAGAAGGAATATTGGAAAAAACTCAAAAACCAGAAAAGTTATTACAGAACGCATGGGATATTTCCATATATAAACATTTCTGCAGAGTCTATCTAATCTGAGGCTCACTGTGCAGCATTTTATTAGACTTCCTTTAAAATGGGTAAGATCTTGAAAATGAAATCTTATTTCAAGACCAGCCAATGGTGCATTTGTTACTGATAAATAGAAGAAGAACACCCTGGAATTCTCTTTCTAGCACAATTTCTAAATATGTTGTGGCTGAAATTAGCAGGTGAGTTGTAAAGGTGAGCTGAACAGGTGCGGGGTAAATGAGAGCTCTGAGGCAGGCAGAAGGGCTGCCAGGGTTGCAGGCATTTTGCCTGGTTGAAGTCTTTTTAATAATAATGCCCAAAAGCTTAGGGAGATTCTGATTTCTCAGAGGTGAAATTTGCAACAGCCTAGAAATCTCTGCTGTATAATTCCCCACTTCTCTTTTTTGTGATCCTTTTCTCTCTTTAAAGATCATATAATAATAGAAAGCTGATCTCCGTTTCTAGTTAGTTTTACTTTTGCGTGTTCATTTAACCATGCAAGATTGCAAACTCTAAGAAACAAAAGCAATTGTAGGTACATCTTTGGGGGTTGATTTCATCTGATTTTCCATGGTGTTAACTCCTTAGTAAAGGCATCCCCCTCTAACAGTGCACCTTGAAGAGAAGTTTTTCAGAAAAGCATAATCTAAAACCCAGGTTTCTCTACTAGAACAGTGACAAGGATGGAGGGAGGAGGCGGTTTTGTACTTTGCCTTGAGACCAGTAGAGCTTACAATTCCTAGGGGGTCATTGTTCAACATGATGGAGCTTTAAAGAAATTCATAGAATTCTCCTGTATTTACTCATATGGTATTTATTTAGGTAGTGTCCTTGGATATTTATTTAGGAAATTTTCTCTGATATTTATTCAGGTATTTTCCTTTGCTGTTTATTTAAAAAAAAAAGTATGGGCAATATTTTGTCTAGTGGTGCAGAATTGCATGTAAGTCACAAACATAATGTTAAAAATGGCAATGGACAAAAAACCTGAACAACCTTTTCCCTTGCTGTGCTAGTCAAGGTTTTGTACTCAGATAAAACTGAAATAAATACTGAAGATCTGCTATGAAATGAGGTCTAAGACCTAAAAGTGCTTGCAGTAAAATATGAACTCAGTACAATCTAAATTATGCTCACAAAAACTTCTCTTACTCCAGAACTTCTCACAGTGAAATACCTTGTGCATCCTGGCTGAATCGCTCCTGGGAATTTAGTCAAGCAACAAACTCACCAGAAAGACCATCAGTTCAAACTGAAATGGTGCCTTCTGTGCAGAAGCTAATGCTAATTCAGTTTTAAGATAAACTGCCTGCTACATTAAAATAGCTGAGGGATATTTGGAGCAATCAGAATAGAGGATTTCAGCCAGAAAAAACAGTTGGCTGCAGCAGCAGGTGCATGATGGTTCAGAGCTCTTGGCCCGGTGTAGGAAGGGCAGAGGCACTCCTCCAGTGTGAAATAGCAAAGGTGGAGCTTTGAAGATGCAGCTTTGGAGAGTGATTATGACTGAGAATACTCCTAACCAAGTCAGGAGACTATTCCACTGTAGGTCATGGCAAAAAAATGGGGTTTTCTCATTTTACATGCAATAGATAGTGTTTATGTTCCTTAATGGACACCATAAATATACAGCTCCTACACTGGGATTGTTCTCTGAAAGAGAATTTTCTGTTTAATATAAAATACAACAATTCTAATGGAATACTTGGAAAACTTTCCAGGTGCAATTCACTGTCTTTATCCTGATTCAGGGAGAAAGAGGAGCTGTTTAGTCTGAAGATACTCTTTGAGCTGACACAGCTGGGAAAAGAAAGGTATACAAACATCTATCCTTATCTATTGATAAATTCCTGTCCTTGAAAGTTATTTTCTTTTCAGAAGTCATAGTAGCATTATAGCAACTTTAATCTGAACAGTGTTTTGCTACAAAGTGAAAAATTTAAGGGAAATCATGTTTGCAAAAATGGAAAACATTACTTAACAAAAGGGTTTTCATTACTGAACCTTCCAAATGTAGCCTAGCATTGTTAACTCACTGCTGGATGTTTTATTCCTCTGTAATCTTTAAAAAATCTATTTTGTCTGAGTTATGATAATTTTTTTTGTGTGATGGATGATATTGAGGTATCATTCTTTTATTTTCGTTTGGTTATTATTTCAGGGGGTAGACTTTACATATTTCTACTTTTTCTCTTTTAAAATTATTCAGTTGGCCAGCCAAGAAACTTAGAGGGATTTTGCAACTATTATGAGTGACTCATGGCAAATATTTGTGGTGGGACCATAGCACTGAAAATAACACATTTGTATTGTGTTCCAGAAGGGAGTGGGAAGGCAATAAAGGGAAAGGAACTTTGCCAAAGGGAACTTTCCCTGAGGGGCAAAGTGCAATGAGAAATGGAAGAATTACTGTCTCAGAAAGGATATAAGGAAAATTACTAGCAGCCCACAGAGAAAGATGTATCCCATAGAAAGCTAGAACTTAAAGGTGAGGGACTATCAGACTTAAGCAATAATTGTCAAGAGAAAAACACAATTATATTTTAGGAGGGAAATTAAAACTGATGAAATGATATTTTAGTCATAAGATAAAATGGTGAGTCCATGTTTGGACAATAAGGGAGAGATTGGAGCTGATCAAGATATTGTGCCTGAACTAAAGGAATACATTAACTCAGTTTCCAGCAAGGGTGATAACGTGGAGCACGAGGATGGAGGCAGGATAACTGCTGAAATGGAAACAAGCATATCTGGAAAAAACGGAAATTAATTGTCATAATAATGATGAAGGGGAGATAGAAAATTTCCTTTCCAGAATACTGAAACTGCAGTGAAACTGCTCTGTGGGGAAAAAAAAAAAAAAAATTCTATCAAACTGGATATAGTATTAGATAAGAGGTAGCTAACAAATATACTGAGGTAGGAAGCTATTGGGCTGGTTTATTGAAACCTCTAATACTACAACAAATACCCCAAGAAAGAAAACTTAAAGACTGAGGTAAAGGATGAGAAGAGAATTACTGGAAGCTGATGATACAAGACGGCATGGATTGTAGATTGGATGGAAAACTAACAAATATGGATCTCGTGCCAAAATACTTGACCTACATTTTTCAGCTGAGATTGACTCTACCGTCTAATATCAGCATGCAAATCTGTAGAAAGGAATTAATGACCTAAATAATGCATTATTTCATGTATACCTTCTCCCTCCATGTCTTTTGAACTATCTTAGGCTAAAAAAGAAATAGGGGCTTAATACAGTTACATTTACGACTTCTTATGGCTTACAACTGTAGAACATAACTTTGTTCAACGTTTTACCACTATAACTCTTTAGTTATTAAAATTATTTTAATTTTTCTAGGCCATACTCATATTTTTCTTCAGCACAGAGGGAGTTGAAGTTCTCAGAGCTGTGTTTGTGTAGAACTATCTGCAATTATTAATTGCTGCAATAATTAGATTTTTTTTTTGATTCCCATGTCAGATTAATAAGTATCAAAAATAAAAATGGTTTGCTGGGGATTTGTAGGACAACTGTAGTACAAAACATGCAGAAGCTATTTTACTTTTTTTTTTGTCAAAAAAGGTGGTTCTTCTCCAAAGGGAACAATTGACACACTTGTAGTACAGTCAAGAGCAAGTCAGGCTTTTCAAACTGAACACAGCTGACTGCTATATTTATTGCAGTAAGTATTTTCTAATTTTTTTCCCTTATTATATGCTTAAATCTCACATTTTTTGTAGGAAGCTTTACTTTTCTTCAGAAAGAGGAAACCGAGGGAATGTATTTTCTTGAATATATCTCTTCTTTTTTACACTTGATCTTACAAACATTGATTTTCCTTCAGTTTTGCATTACAGCTTTTCTGTTTTAAACAGACTTGTGGATTTTGTTTCTCTCAGCAATTAAGATTTTACTAGTTTGAACAAATCAAAAGGGTTTTTAGCTGTCTGATAGTACACAATTACTAGAGATTTCATGGTACCCAAGTGCCCTGACTTGATGGTATCTTGGCATGTCGTACGTGGGCATACATGGTATTAACATGTGGAGAGTGCTGTGTCTCCAGCACATGGGTGCTTCACTGGGCTCTTATTCCAGAGCTGTTCATTTAACCATTCTATTTGCTTTGAGCTGCTGCTTGTTTGTCTGAGAGGCTTAAGCATGAGCACTGCAGTGAAACATTTTCAGTTGACCTTAAACCGCATCGCTCTTCGTACTCCGTTTTTTTAAATATGTGGTATTTTATTTCTGAGTGTGCTCAGTAGAAACACTGTTCAGAGAGAACCCAGCTCTGCAAACCACAACACTTATGCAAACATTTCTGCTGCACAGTGCAAAGCTCTGGTCGTGCTGGGGCCACCACCACGGTGGCAATTAATGGCCCCACGGTATTGCCTCAGAGCTGTCAGTTTGCTAAAAGGTGGGCTCACAAGGGCCCAGGACTGAGATATGGCACAGCTAAATATTTAATTCTGCTTAATAGTTTATGCCTGCTGCAGAGCAATATTTGTCAAGCAGACTCACTGCAGAGCAGAACTGCTGGACACTCCAGTATATTCCTGGCATTTGTATTCATTGCAGCTCTCTACACAGTTTTTATTACATTGTCACCTGCTGTTTTTCAAATTAAAATTTATTGGTAACAAATTCATGTCCTGCTAAGCACCATCTCTTTCTCTTTTCTTCCTCCTCCACACTTGCACAACTTCTCATTTTTTTTAATGTATCTTTTCATGTAATTTATAAGCTACATGTACATATTGGGGAGAGCCAAACTGAAGTGGCTACAAAGCAACAGCTGTACCTGCAGCTGTTTCTTTCCTTGTTTACAGTTTGTTTTTAATCTAGTGAAGTTTAATTCAAAAAAATTGACAAATTAAATTAAATCTCCGTTAATGAGAGCTGTATACTCACTTTCTAGTTCAGAGAGGTACATAAATATTGAAGCACGTTTTTTAAATTACTACCATGCATTACTTTTTAATTAATGACTCTGCAGCTGTTTAAATTTGAAACATCAGGTTCATGATTGTTCGACAGAAGAGTGCTAGCTTCAAGAGAAAGATCAATACATAAATAAGATTACCCCAACCCAGTCTATCAGCCTGCAGATGAAACCACAGTGGCAGCTGGTAGGTCTGTTGATTAGCAGCGTTCACAAACCGTGACCCCAGAATGTGTGTGAAAAGGATGAAGAAACCATCCACAGGGCAGATGACCAAACAAATAAAACAGGTTTCATTTTTCCTTTCCCTCTGAAAGAAACCCAGATGAATATTGAATTGATATCTGTTTGGCAGAGGGAGGAACGTGGGAAACAGGAGTTTATCTATTTTTTTGTACCATGTGTGTCCAGAGGGACAGCTGAGCAGCTACACAAGGTGCTCACAGGATCTCTGTAAAGTAATCTCTCAGGTCATGTTTTCACTCAGTCATTTACACAGATTACTATTTCCAGTGTCTGAACAGGAAGAGGGTATCAGGGAAACTTCCAAGTAAAATACAGACAAATTATAGATAGTCAAGTTGTAGGTAGCATTATCCATTTAGAAGAATTCTAGGAAAATTTTTGGTTTGTGTTTTCCTAATTCCACTTCCCACCCAAGTGGCAGTCTTGTGCTGCTATGTCAGTGCAATTCCACAATTCTTAGACTCATATGGAAGGTTGCCACAGTCCTCTTTCCAACCTAGTTTTTAGTGGAAACTCTATCTAAATAACTCAAATATCAATATCATTTTTCTGCAAACAGTGAGAAGTAGGAAAAATTATTAAATCTATTAATGGACACACGTGTAGAATTGCTATTCTTTCTGAATAAGATAAAATGAAAATTGAACAAATCATAAAACTGCAAATCAAATAATGAAACTGCAGTTGCCTGTTCTACCACCATGAAAATGTGTGTCAAGTGAAGAGACTTTGCTCTCATTGTCACGAGCTATTGGCCCTTGCAGAGGTTCTGTGGCACCTGCCTCCAGTTTTCAAAACAACATTTTGAACGGATAAAAATTTACATTCATACTATAAAGAAAAGGATGGCCAACGTGTTCTTGTGGTATTTATTTTGCTTGCTGCATTTATTCCAGTTGAATACAAAAAAGGCACTCTGCTGAGGGGAGGGAATGGGATGTAGATTCCGGGGGCCCAACACACATGTTCATCCATACCATAAAAACCATAAAACTGTGCTTTTTTAAGCTTTTGGTTTGTGGCTTTATAGAACTAAAATCCATTCCATTTTCTAATACAACTTACACACAGCTCTCCAAGCTACATTCAGTCTATAACACAGAATTCTGAAGAGACTGAGTAAATGTGAATTGAAGTAGGAGAATTTGAGTTTGGTTTATTACACAATATTAATGGAAACCAGCTCATTTAGAATTTGCATATCATGAGACTAGCATCTTCCTCTAGGCAATAGTCTGATTTTGCCATGGATTAATAGCACAGGAAGCCTTTGCTTGTTTATCCACGTTCCAAGCATCACAGGTTAGATGAAACAGTAGTCATATGTAGAATTATAAATCAGTGCCCAAATATCTTCAATTTTAAAAGTCTAAGTTAACTTTAAATTTAAGTAATACACTATTATTTTAAGCGTTAGAATTTGAAAGGGGAAATAACATGATGCAGTCCAACAATGTACTGTGCATCCCAAGAGAAATTGCACAAAAAATTTAAATTGTGGATAATGCCAGTGTGATGAATTGCTTAGGTGCTTGTGTTTCATCTCTCTGCAGCTGGGAGGGTTAGATGGCAATTTCTATCTACTGGTTCAGCTGCTGATTCCTATGGCTTAAAGTGTGAATTTAGCTGCAGTTTTTCTCATGTGGATCAGCATGAATCACCAGCATGAGTAAATTAATACTTACAGCAGAAACACTCCAATTATCTACTGTGTGAGCTAAATATTTAATAATATCATCTGTCAGTAAAGGAATGCTGTATCCTCACTGTGAATTAGCCAAGAAAAATTAATACATAGGATGTTGATTTACTGAGTAAATTCACAGATATAACTTTATTTCACTGCATTGTATCTGAGCACAAAGGAAAAACAATTACTACTTAACAAAGTAAAATTAAACTGGTAAATCTACAGACAATACATTGCAGATACCATATCTATTGATTTGTTGGAATAAATGTCAGTATTCTTATTCCTTTCTCTGCACCAAAATTATCAGTGGCATCTTAAAGTCCTTTGAAAGCAAGAGAGAGAACAGGAAACTGATAATTCTTTTCTTAGGTAAAGTAGATAAGAATTTCCTAGATTATAACCAGTGAGATTTAATGATCTGATTCATTTGTCCTATGCTTACACCAATTACAGTCAAAATGTCATGTGTTGAAAACCACTGAAAATCAGTCTGAAAGCATTAAGCCTTAGACTTTGGGCATGTTTTGTTTCAGAAGTATTATTTGTGCTCCACATGTAAGAAACAATCCTTAGAACCATAAGGTGGGAATGGTTATATGTAAGGCTATATGTTAAATGTAACAGAATAAAGTTTAAAATTACTTTATTTGCCTTAACTAATCAGTACTAAGATGTTATAGAATTTTTGTAACCTTGTCATGGAGAGATAGAATGTGTCCTTTAATACATGGAAAATTACTCTAACCTGGTTTGGTAATAACTGTTATAGTTTTACTGTTTTCTTGGTATAGCTCAGCCATAAAAGCTTTGAGTTTACCTTAAGCTATTAAAAAATTATTGTCTTCGAGGGTTGGCAATCAACTCTGAGATTTCCTGAAGCTTTGCAACATATCACATAGACTGGAGATTTGATCACATCCACCTGGTGTTTGTCACTTCTCCAGGTATTGCAATGGAATGGACACAGGCAGTAAGGTCACAGAGAAAGGGAATCCTGGTGTCTTTCAGGGAACAAATATTTTTGTTCTGTTTATTGTGGTAGGGTGTCCCCAAGAGTGTCCCTTAGCTGCTGTGCAGCCCTTGATAGGCAGCTGTAGTTCAAGGTCAGCCCAAGATCCAAACTCTGCACAAACTGGCTCTGTTGGTTTCACACTGGAAAAAGCAGCCCCAGCTTCCTCTGACTTGCTGAATTCACTGGCCTGCTGCAGCAGAGAGTGCCCATAACACAGCTGAATTAATTGAAAAATTTGAATGATTAGTTCTGTTTACAGCACAGCAGAACTGTGCCCAAAAAAAGCAGAGTCTTGCCCTTGGTATGACACTGAGTTACCAGTAAAAAACAAAATTGATGATTTTGTAGAAAGGTTGAATTTCTGAACAAAAGGGGTGGCCTGTATAGACAGTCTTTTTAAGACATACCTCTTCTGCAGTGCAAAGTACATATCTGGATTCTTTTACTAAGAAGAATTATTAGCTTGTTCCTGGAGTGTAGTTATTTGTTTGGAATGTGGCTGCACATACATAAAATATGACACCTGCCAGTTTCAGGTCGCTGCTGGATTTTCACAGCCCTCAGAGACTTGGACTTATGGCACAGCTACTGAAGTGAGAGCTATGTATTTTTTCATTGTGAGGCTCTTCTGATTCAGTGTGATGACAGGAACATTAAATTAAATTCTTCTCTCACTTTCAGTTTTCTGAGCTGTTTGAGAAACCTCAGTTATTGTTCAGAAAATTGGGGCTCAGCAGACAAGGAGCGACTACAACAGAGGAACATGCCAGGAGGTTATTCAAAAAGGAGGTTGTGATGGAGGATTTTATTATTATGAAGTACTTGCCTCAGAGATTTTTCTCAGCTCTCAAAGTTGCAGAAAAAGAGACTTAGGTTTGAGTTCATCCAAGGTAAAAAAGGACAGTTTTGTGCACTTTATTTGCAAATAGTTTCATTTTCCAGCTTGAAATTTGGTCAATAACTCCATTATTTTTTTATTATGCCCACTTTATATTTTTACTCAAACCTTCTGTTTAAAGCGCTATGTGGAAAGACTGCTATTTATTTGGAAAACTGCATGGAATGTAAGTGTGGTATTCCAAACCCAAAGGTTATTTTTAAACTAATGAATACATGTGTTTTCAAATGATTGGTTTCACAATATCTGGCACAGTTACACACAGAATTTCCAGTAAGCGAGTTGTACTGGTGTCACAAACTGTAGTTGTACGTGGGCATCTAATATTTCCAAAACAAAAAAAACTCTTCTGTAAACTTATGCTCTATAGCAAAAAACATTTTACCACCATTATAAGAATATGACTTGTGGAAAAGCTGTTAACACATATCTGGAAGAAAAATTTGCTCTTTAAAACTGAAGAAAAAAAATATTGCTGAAGGATTTTGAAAGCTTAAGTGCAGCAATACATCATCCAACTCGCCTGCGTAGTCTTATTTAGCGAGGGAAGTGAGAAAAAAAATAGATCAATGTAAACAGAAAGATGGGAATTCTCATTTATTTCTTGCACAAAGTTTGTGGAATCATTCCCAAAAGCATTGTGGGCATAATCCTGTCTATCTTTTGTGATCAAAAAATGTGGGCACTTGAGTGAGAGATTTGCTGGCTCGCAGCACAGGGCTCAATCTGCAACTGTACAATTGGAGTTTAAAAAGCAGATATTTTGATCTTTGCATGTTAATGGTTCAAGTTGGTTTCAGAACCAAGACAAAATGTGTCATATATCCAAATAACTTGAAAGGTCAATAATTAAAACAATCATAGAGCTTATGGGAAGAAAAAAGAGTTTTCTCAAAGGGGTTTTGGGACTGGGAGAGTCATACCAGCAGGGATACTGGCATTTCCTTTGGTAAATATGTTTTGTTTGCATTTGAATACATTTAAAATAATCTATTTTTTCCTGTATACAAGTATGTTTTTCAGTTTGGGCACTGGGAGATGAATAACGGGCTGAAAATTAAGCAGGTTTTCTATCCTAAGCTATCTTTTCTGAATCATAAATTGCCTTTTTGCATTATAGCAGTTTTATATATGTCAAATAGTTTCTTTTATGTGCATGGCTGTTTGCACATGTTTTGTAGGTCAAAAAATTCAAATTTTTTGTATTTTTTTATTTTGTCTAAGTTTGAATTCATGTGCAAACCCTAATCTTTTATGTTAATCTGTGTTCTTAGGATAAACTTGGACATGTGCTCTCATTAACTCCATGGGAAAAGTTCAGCTTGAAAAGTGAGAGCTGCCCACACATCAAGCTTTTTGCAACCTCCTGAAAAGGCTGTTTTCACAATCACAGGAAAGAATAAAACCAGCATATTGGAGTATTTTTTATGTATTTTACTTCTCCAACTTCCATGTTAAGCAGAAGTATTCTCCCTTGTGAATTTGAGGTATTTTTTTGTTTCCTTTTGAACTGGTTTTCTCTTGTTAACCATGTGTAAATACAGTTCTCTGACTCTTGACTTAAAAGGTATTACATTTCTTATTTAAGCTGTGGTACTATTTTCAGAGAACCGGAATAAATGCTGTGTCTGCTTATGTACCTGTTTGAACTCATTTAAGAATATCCCAGGCTGATATATTTTCAGAAAAAATAGAAGTCTATTAGGAAAGCAATGGCTGTTCTGGTACATGGGTGAATTGGTTGTGTTTTTATTCTAGCCACCAATCTGCCTTGTTTTACAGAACCGTGGAATGACTTGGCTTGGAAAGGACCTTAAAGCCCATCCAGTTCCACCCTTAAAGCCCATCCAGTTTTTGCATGTTTTCTGTGTTCTGTCAGCAGTTCAGATTGATGCAATAACTCTCTGTAGCATAAGGTATTTATATTTTTTAAGGTTTTGCAGCTCTTAAGGCAGAGTAGAAACAAGTCTCCTCTGAAATGACACAGACTGCAGTATAACTAGGCGAACTCATAAAGCAAACCTCTGGCTGCCTTAAAATAAATAAAGCTGTAAAATGGAGAACTGCATGGTGGTGCTGATGAGCCAGGTGAGTGCAGTATTTCAGTACTTGTGTGCTGCAGATGAACCTGATGACTTAAGGCTTTTCTCAGGCTTGCAGCTCTTTAGCTCTATGCAACTTTTTCCAACAGCCCAAAGCAATGCAGATAGCTTGCACAAACTTACCCTTATAAATACTGCTCTAAATTACTTCTCTGTGCCCCTCCAGTGGGACAGTTATTTAACTGGCACATACACATCTCCACCAGAGTCTGGCCCTGAGATGAGCTCAGCTGGTTAAAGCATGGTGCTAATAACACCAAGTTTGTGGGTTTGATCCCTGTATGGGCCATTCACTTAAGGGTTGGATTTGATGGTCCCTGGGGGTCCTTCCAACTCAGAACATTCTGTGGTTCTCTTCTGCACCAGCCATGTTTTGTTTCTGGGTTTCAGCTTGAACAGCAGCTCCTGAAATCCCTACCAGTGACAGGAAAACCATGACACAGACACAGAGTGCTCCATTTTCAGTGCTAGAATTTAATTTTCATGGTCTCTCAGCAGTATTGTCCAGTCTCACTGTACACCCTATATGTTCCTTTGAGAAATAGGCTGTAAAAGCTTCACTACAGATTCTCATCCTCTAGTGTGACAGCTGGTCTTTCAGGCTTTTGATTACGTTACTTCTATGTCTTCCATTGAAGTTGAGTGATTGCTAAAATCCATTTTTATAAAATCTTGTGGTTCTCTCTAGAGCCAGATCCCTGGATTTTCCTGCCTGACCTCTTTGTAGGTTGTTATCTGGAACGTGTAATAGTAGTCAATATTTTTTTTCCATAGTTTTTACAAGGGGGTACTTCATCCAGCTTCATTCAGCTTCCCATTTGTTTCTGTTTACAGAAAATCAATTTTTATCCTTGCTCAGCTTTAAATTAGGCCTAATCTTAACTTGTAAGAGCAACTGCTTATAGGTAAACTCAGGTTGCTGTATTTATTCACCATATTCTGCCTGAATCCTTGCTTGCTCTGCAGAGACCTGTGCAGTGTTGGTAAACACTGTATTTTCTTTTCTCAGTCTGTTTTGACACCAAGTCCATTGCCAGAGCTGAGTTCTGGGGACTGACAAAGAAATATTGATGTCTCTTCAACCTTTTATTACATTTTGTTTGCATCTCTTTACCTTAAAGTCTGAACCAATATTAGAGTCAAAACAAAAGTATTGTGCCTTGGTGTCTGACTTTCTTTAGTAGTCTGGGAAGTTTTGTGCTGTTTGTACTTAGTCTGTTTTTAGTGCATGTAATGCAGTCATGATTCAGGGGTCAATAACACTATTTCAAATCAGAGACCTCAGAAAACTCTAAAGAAATAAAGTGAAATAACTACAGAGTGTCTAATGAGTTGTGCTATTCTGTATTAACTGTACCAAACCAACCAACTTAATTAGTATCTCTTTACCTGTGGAGCACTTTCTGCAGGTGCTTGCAAAACATCCCAAGTTTTAGCACCTAAAATTAGCAAAACCAGAAAGACTCCAAATGGAGTGGAGGTATCAACCCACAAGCAAAATGCATAATTTAATGTAGTACAAATATATATACCAGTAATTATCCTGATACTAATATTTTAATAATTTTTAATAAAATTATTTGGTTTTATCCTCATAATTATTTTTAATTTTACCATTTGGTGCTTGGCCTGTGATCTCTGCTGATGGTACTCTGTTTCTAATTTTAATTTTTCTGTTTATAGGGTCTGGGTATGTGTGGAGAGTTATTACAGGAGAATCAGTTTGCTTGGCACAAATAAATCACAAGTGGACAGGGATGGCTCTCTTGCTTCTCCACAGAACGTGATGCTGATGTTGATGCAAAAGAAAAGATTCTTGAATTTTGACAATTTTTAGTAACTTTTGTAACTTATTTTTAGAGGTTAGCACTAACTTCTATAGTTTGAAGTAGTCTGTGGAGACCATGGATCTCTAGATTTCTTATCACTTTCATGCAGATTACTTCATTATAACCTTTGTGGTCCAGTGCTCTCAAGAAATAGATGTGAATTTAAAAATGAATGTACATACCTTAATGAATCATTCAACTGTGGTTTAAATTTGTTTCAGGTTTGTTTTTTTTAGACATCTGTGTGATCTGAAACAGGAATATATGGAGAAAAATAAAGTCAGTACATGGAAGACTTTTATCATAAAGTTTTCAAACTTTCCACTTGGCTGAAGTAGGACAGAACTCCCTCTTGGGAGAAACTGACAGTTTTTCACGAGGTCCATGCTGACTGCAGCTCTGCTTCTTTGTGAGCTGGTCCTCATCAATCATATTTATTGTTAGCAATCCAAGCTGGGCGTGTAGTAAATTAACCTCTTTTCAGTCCTCTTTGGCTAATCTTTTATGACACTAGCTCAATGTATAAACTGGGTATTAAGTAATACATATTTTAATTCTCATGCTGAATCCTTACAAGATGCTGATGTCTTAAATTATACTTCTAACACGATGCTGGAAAATATGTGGTTTGTGAAAAGTAGCAGAAAACAATTGTTCCAATTTCCCTTTCCATATCACAGGAAGAGACAGTGATCATCTCTCTTTGGAGAGCACTTTCTGATTGCATTGGCTCCTGAGCACACCAGATGTCCTTTTGGATACCCAGTGGCAATAAAAATTAGCTATTCACCTGCTTGAGAGAGAAGTAAAAAATTGTGCTCTCAAGTGGTATGCTTCAAAATATTTTGAAAATATTTCTGCGTATCACAGACCTCTTACTATTTTCTCCAAGTTCAAGACCCCCTAGGGTGGGTATTCCAGCAGATTGCTACCACCCCTCCCATCAGTGAAAGGAGATTTATGATCAAGATAAATTCTTACAATGGCACTTGAAACCAAGTCAGTTCTCTCTCTCATGGAAAGCCATCCCATTCAACAAGTGTGCATCCGTGTGCCAGCAACAGCTTTAGTGGCATTTACCTGCCTAGAGTTAGACAAAACTCTAAGTAATTCAGAAATATATAGATAAACCTTCAAAAGGCAAAACTGTACATAGGCCTGAGCCATGCATAACTTCTGATGCTTCCTGAAGCTGCCTTTTTGCATTGTCTCTCTGTATAAAAATGGGCCAGGAACTTTAAAGTGGAGATTACTTTTAGCTCCCTCACAAACCTCCAGCTCACTATGTGATTCAGATTTTGCCCCTCTCTCTCCGTTACTTGTGTGGATTAATCTCTAACAAAAAGATTGAAAATAACAAGAAACCTTTCTCTTTATTCTGGTAAATTTGCCAAAATTCATCTTCTACCCTACAAAAGCAGCTGAGATTACCCGAAACCACTGAAGGAGCTTTACCTTTCCTTGGCATAGTGCTACTCTTGGGACCTGATGAAGGAAATGGCACTCCTTACAAATTGAAAACCTCTTTTCTCATTTTCACAGACAGCAAGGCTTGGCTGACAGAAATGAGCTATGACATGAGGTAACCTTACCAATGAAGTACTGCAAGTTTTCCTCACCAGTGAATTTCTCAAAGTGTTTCTCTATGTATTTCATGATCAAGGCCGTGCCTGTAGGGGGATGAATAAGCAGAAATACTGTGGAACAGCACCCACCGGTCTAAATTAAAATTTAAATCAATTTTAATTTAGTCTGGATAGCATATGCATGTTATTTTTTTAGCAATAGAAGGATGAGCAGGTGAATAGGAAACAACTCTTGCTTTCCTTTCAGATGCAAAAAAAACCCAGAAACATTATGAATCCAGCTAATGGGAGATCCAAACAAATGGAGTCTGCTGGTCTTGAACAACACAGATCTTTACCTGGGAGGTCCATCTGGTTTGAGAGCTAGTGTTGAGCTTGCAGGCTTCCTAATCTAGTATGCCTGTTCTCTGTGACAGATAACACCAACTTTTAAAGAAAATTCCATTATTAATTATAAGTCCTTTTGAAGCCAAAAACCCCAATATCAAAAGCGCACTTTCTTCCTACTTTTGTTTTGAAAGTATAATTATATATGATATTGATCAATCCCGGTCTTTCAGTAACTGGCATGTAATTTCTTTTGTCTTTTGCAGAAGCATCAATAGAGCATTCAGCTCTGAGAAATGTACCTCTTCAGATGGAGACTGTTCTGCAGTTTTGAGCTATATGAGGTATTTTAGACAGCCTGATTTTTAATAAGCATATTTTGCTCAGATGTGGATGAATGAAAGAACTGTAAAGAAAAACACTTTAGAAAGCATGGGAGAATCATATTTTTCATTAATTTGATAAGTTCTTTAAAGGAAAGGAAGATATTCTGTGACTTTTATATTTTAATTAAAATAAGGAGAGACCAAGGTCCATCTTCCCTCTTGAGTGTTCTGTAAGCTGCCAAGTTTCATGAGACCAGTGAAGTTAACCCTTTCCCAGAGAGTCAATGACGACATCTTGAGGGTGTCTGTATTCAATCTTTCTGAGTTCCTGAAGGGGACAGCTGGGGGCAATAAATCACAATTTGCTTGAACTGCAGAGCTTGCATCTCGCATAAGAGCTTTTCTGTAAGTGTGCCTGAAGGGAAGGTGTTTGGAAAGTGTTCAAAGTGGAGAGGCATAAATGCTCACAAAAGACATCTTGCCTTAGCAGCACCCAAACATCCAGGATTCCTGTTCAGAAAGGCTCTGCCTGAACCCACACAGATGTACTGTGCAGCAGCACTGGGACTGCCAGGCTTAAATGAACACTATGAAAAATGTCTGACACGGGGCATGTAATTAAACTCTGAAGGCCCAGATTTATTCATAGAAGGAAAACATGCATCAAAGAATGCCAGCTTACAAGGACACTATGTCTGGCAAAGAATGATTGAGCTAAAGTTTGTCCAAGGCAGGAAATGTATCCTTCTGTATCAAAAATGTCATCTACTGAATATCATGTTACAGGTGAATACTATTCAAAACAGTGCATTGCATACATTATTGAACGAGGACAGATCTTATTCCTACTTTTCATCATAAATGAAGAAAATTACAAGACAAGTTTTTACATGGCATTATCGTGCCCGAGGCAGGCAGTGATCTCACTGTCATGGGTCACCACCCAAGGCAATAGGGACACCATTCTTAACCAGTGTAAACCCACTTGTGTCCTGCAATGAATTCATGCTCACTTCCTCCCCTATATATACACTTTATGTACATAAATCAGAAAGTTTCATCATCTCCGTGACAGGGAGCTTCATGTTACCACTTTTTCTAAAAGCTGGTAGCTTGAAGAGATGAAGTTTGATCCCATTTTATCTCTGCTTATGTCAGGGAAGAGTATTTCGTCTGATAAATCAGCTTCAAGCAGAATGAGACCTCGAATGTTATTTTCTAGTGCGGTGTGTCATACATACAATCATTTAAACATGTTTTTCCATTTGATTAATTTGCTATTAAATATACGTGAATAAATGCACTCATTTTCTCCAAAGCTTGAATCAAACTCATTAAATATCTGCAATTTTCCATAACCAGTTAGCAGGGATAGGTGAATTTGCAAGAAGGTCTAACAATAATGCTTTGCACAGAACTGGTGACTGATAGCTGCTGCATAGAGGAGTATTTTTAGTCAAAAGTTGTGATCAGTGCTTTCTGTTTCATAAGTTCTAACAAAAACAAGATTACGTGATCAAATAGAGAAAGGAACTGTGTGTTTAATTCAAGTATAGGAGATTTTATATCCTTATTTACAGAAAGCCACTGCAAAGTTAACAGAACCAAATTCAAAAGGGATCAAGCAAATCCTAGAAATAGAGGTTATTTTGCAGTATAAGTGCATGATTTTAAAGTTGAATGTACTTCCAAGTACATCCAAACATCCAAGTCTCTTAGTAGTTGCAGATGCAATCCTAAAGCAATAAAAAAATTGCTCCCAAGTCCAGAGCTAAATGTAATTTTGATATATAAATCTCACTCTTGGGGAAATTGCATGTTTTAATTGCTGTTACGCTTGCTTTGGATAAACAGCAGGCAACTGATGCTGAGTTTTGTCTTCATATGACACCAATTAAAAGAGAAAGGTTTTGGTGACCTAACAGGAATTACTCCCCTGAGTCAATATGTACATTTATTTATGCTGATTGGGGGGGGAGAAATTTAATATAATAAACAGAATTTCTTCTGTTCTTTCTCTTCATTACTAGAAGATACGATGGTGAGAGAGACAATTAATTGTGATGTAATTACTTGCAAACTCCACTTTTGCAGTGTCCTTAACATTAGCGTATCTGATAACACAATTTAGTGGCTATGAAGTTAAGCCAGCTGAGTGGTACTTGGGTAAAAACAGCCTCTTGAAAAGCCATAGTACATTATAAAAGCAGTAGAGTCAGGGGACACCTAACCAAAAGCAAAGCTGTAACAAGTGATGTTAAATTGCAGGCTGCCATAAATGGCTTTTGTCATCTGCAGGCCTTCCTTAGGAGTTTAGGAACAAGAACAGAAGTTAAAATGCATAGGAGCAGAGATTTGCCTCTAGTATGACATCAGACTCTTTCCAAGAGTCACCCAACATACCATGTTCAAGCTCTTGACTAAAACAACAAGCCAGTTGTCATCCCACAAGATCAATGTCTTTCACAGGCACTGTCACATCAAAGCCACTGTTGGAGCAGCCAGAAAAGAGATCTGCTGTGCATAGCTGAAATCCTCCACAAGAAGGGATCTGGAGATGTCTGTCTCTGGGAAAATTGTCTTTCAGGAAGTTTATGGTGTGTGAATTCATGTGCTTACAGAATTTTCATGGTTTTCATTATGGTTTACTTGTACTCTCCAGAAAAACAGAGATCAGTGTGAACTTTTGGCTTGTTCTTCATTTATTAGGATTTTGCTTGATCTTTATGCAAAGGGGTAACTCTTAAATTTGATGCCACTGATGCTGAAGTAAGATCTTAAATTACTTGGATTCAAACCATGACAACTCACAGTTTCTGTGTGATTCTAGGCAAGCTTTTTAACTTGTACCTCAGCTAACAGTCATAGTGCTGGCTCACTGGCTTCTGAGGGATTTTCAAGCAGAATGGGATCTTCTGCTGGTCTTCTTTAAAGCAGTTTCCCTGGAGTAAGAAGAGTCTTCAAAACGTGAGGATATGGCTCTGTGTTATTAACCCTGTGCTGGGACAGTGATTAAAATGCCTTACTTTGAAGTGACAGTTAGATATCACCCAGCAAGATAGAAATGCATCTAAAATGATTCTAAGTGCATTCACTTTTCCTTTTCCTTTTTTCTTCTTTGCATACAAATCTGGGAATGTGCTCATGAGTTACTGTCCATTAAAGTGGCTTTGTACTACTTGACAGTAGAATTCCACTTTTTAAAAAGCTTTCCAACTGGAAGTGCTGGCATTTTTCTGATAGCTCTGGTGATGTGGAAATTGGAGCTGTTTTCTGCTCTCTCTCGTCCCCTCAGTATTCTAGTTATGCAAGAGCTAATTTGTGTGAAAATGAGAGAACTGATAGTCTAGCCAGCTCATTAGGTGCAATTAAAAGAAAGCCATCCCTCAGGGTCAATGAAAATCACTACCAGAGAAATAATTGTTCATGTTAGAGGACTGTCTTCCCTTAAGCACAATAATATTGTATTGGTGTGTATTTTTGGTGCACTTCTTATGGCTCTACATGAAATAACACTCACTTTCTTGAAAGGGTTGTTTGAAGCTGGCCCTCTGTCTTTCCTTTTAAGTAGAAGTTAACTTCCACAGATTGACAAACTACATTTAGAAAGTTGATTTTCCAATGTAACTTATGTAGTTTTGTAATTCAAGATTTTAATTCAACTTTTCTATTTAATGAAAATCATTAGATCATTAAAGAGTATAGTATAATAGCTGGGTGAAGTTAATGACTGCGTATACTTAATGAAAGATAAAATTTTGCAGTATAGATTGTATCACAAAATATCCAATGTAATGACTGTTGAAATCATTCATTTGAAACGGTTCTTCAAAACAAAATTTTGGAAGCTATGCTGGGATCAATTATATTGAGACTTTTTTGTCTTCCAGCACAGGAGTATTTTGAAGCAGTGAATTTTTCTGGATATGCAGATCAATCTGCTGCATCCATCCTTGAAACTCTGATGTGTGCCACAAGTGGCTACTTCTTTCTCCATTTTCTCAGATATTTGAAAACACAGCACTGATGCATTTTCATCATTTTCAATATTGACTTGTTTGTTGTGATGTGCTATCAAGTGTTGATATTCTATCAGTTTCTATTGAACGGGCTGCAGCCTTTTCTTCAGTGAGACCCTTTAGAATTTAGCAGATCTCAGCATTAGCAAAACATTCCTAATGCTCATCTTAAATGTTTCATTTGTTCTCTTTCACACTGCTGCCTCAAAATTGTCTTCTTGGACCTTTGTCAGTGATGTCCAGAGATCTTTGGAAAAAGCCTCAACTTTTTCTTTAGTTTTTTTTTTTTAATCATAAAAGATGATACTATCATTTTATGATCGAAGATAATAATAAAAGAGCATGATTGTAATTCCAAATTCTCCCCTCTTTCATGTTGTGATGCAGTATTTCACAAGAAAAAAAGATAGGTAATTTTGATGAACTGAAAATAATTGCTGTGATACATTAAATACTTCAGTATAATTACTGTCTGAAAGCTACAAGCAAACCTGCTTGATCAGTTTCTTCTTTGCAATAAAAGACTAAATTTTCAGAACATCAAGATGACTTAATTTGTTGTATGATAAAGAAAAACATTTGTAAATGATAGATTTCATTTTTTTCCTATTGATCAAGGTTGGAATTACTAAAGCAATTAACTTTTTAGATCTCCATTAGGGTGCAAATGAAATCTAAAAGAGTTAAAAATGACAGGGAGTTGGTTTTTTGCAATAAAATGGATTAGCAGTAGTTGTCAGGAAGTTTAGCAGTGAAGAAGAAATCATTCTGTCCTTCCAAAATATATGCCTGCCAAGTACAGGAAATAGCATCTTGAGACATTATGTTAACGTTTTTTGTGTTCTTCTCTTAAAACTGAGCCAATTGGTCTTCAGATTCTTAACTTTTTGTTCAGGTAAATCAGTTAACAGAATTTTACACCCCTGATGTATGATCACACTTGACCTTACTTTGCATTCATCAGTATCACTGTGCAAAAGCTAAGTTCTGTGATTAATATTTTATAAGGCCAAATGTGTATTGTACACAGGTGCTATGTAAGCCTACAAAAAAGTAGCTTTAAAGGAGCAGTGTAATGAAAAATGAATGATTTGCCCTGTATGTTGTCCAAGGTAAAGTAATTTGAATTTTATATTCTACTTGGTGAACATGAGGTTTAGTTCCACTGGCTCTGGTTATCACAGATGTTCTCCTTCCAATCCTAAATGAAGGTTATCATGGAGACACTGAAACTAAAAAATGAAAAAAGAATACCTTCTAACATAAATATGAATTACGCCAAGAATGTCTATTAGCATCATGATCTTAAGTAGCTCTAAATCAGTGATTTTCAAAATGAGGAAGAAATGTCAGCAGAATGCCTCATTCTACTACTTACATTGTAATTATAGATGAAGAATAACAATGTTACCCACTTTTCTTCATGCCATGATGCCCAGCAGGACTGTCCATTATTGTTAACGTATGTTTTAGAACAATAAACATCAAGTTAATAGGGTGGGAAGAGGGGGGAGAAGAGAACTAGGGAAAAATATGACCCAAGCATGATAAAAATCACATGATCATATGGCTCTTATATGACCTTATGAGTGACACAACCTTCTATTTCCTCCCAGCACCCCGGGGAATTTTGTCAGAATCCCTGAAAAATAAGAATGTCTGTCTGATTGTCACGTATAACTTATTTGTAAATATAATGGTGGCAATTTTTCTGATACCTTGATCACTTTTTTTTATACCTTATCTACATCTCAGATGAAACTTATGGTGAAACTAACAAAATTTGGCACTTCTTGAGAAGGTTATTTAAAAGTTTGAGATAGAAAATGAGAACTACAATATTCTAATACAAGTATAGAATGTATCTAGAAAGGCAAAATAGTTGAGACTGGAATGTGGTATTTTATGCTGTGTCAGTGAACTGATTTGGTTTTTAAAGTGTTTCTTTAAATACACTTTTTTATGAGTAACCAAATTCAGTTCATGTCACAGATACAAACACCATATTTTGGCCCAAGAATAAATCAGTCGGGAGCCAAACAGATGAGTGAGACAAATGAGAGGGAAAATTGAAATTCATTACATTATTTTTTTTCTCTAGAAAATTATTACAGTATTAAAGTGTAACTGGAAGCTTTATAGCTTTGAGAACTCAGGCTACACCACATTAAGAGCCTTTGTAGCTCTAAATAAATGAGAATGAGAAAGAGGAGAAAAAGATGGGTAAACAGCAGCAGTAAAATTGAAAGCAATTTAGGTGCAATAATTCAATAAATTAGTGGTATAATGGGAGATAGAGCTCTCACAATCACTAACGAGCCATTCATTAAATCAAACTGTATTTCAATTTTTATTTTTAAGTGAAACTCCGACCTGAGCTATTTGTTGCTGTCAAATCTGGACCAGTGTTCATTTCCGGCGTTATTTTGGTTGAGCTGCCTCAGCTTTATCTGTAAGTAGTTTCTGAAATAAATGCCATTCTTCACAAATAGAGATACTGAAAGAAATGAAAATACACATTCCTTGAGCTGCTGGTGCTGGTAGACAAAGGAATGGGAGGGGAGAAGTATAAAATATATAAGGTCTTTGAATTGAAATGACTCCCCAATTGCTTAAATCTTTCTGGAAATAGTCCCGTGGATGAAGGAGATCAGTTATAATCTAAATGCTAAGGAATGGTTTCTATAGGCAAAAAAAAAAAAATTCTTTAGTAACTAGGATGCTAAAGAGTAAAATTCCTTAGTGTCTTCTGATTAGCTACTTTGCCTTCTATGTAACTGTTTCTGTACTGCCAAGCTTTGCATATTTTAGTGAGGTAACAATGGGAAACAAACAGTACAATAATAGCAGTAAGAACATTTTGTATTTCTATGATATTCCGTATATTTTCTTTCTGTGGTGTTCTGTGTTTGGGCTTAAACTGCAACAAGGCATTATCA
Source organism: Promerops cafer (assembly GCA_013398275.1). Classification (NCBI taxonomy): domain Eukaryota; kingdom Metazoa; phylum Chordata; class Aves; order Passeriformes; family Nectariniidae; genus Promerops; species Promerops cafer. Next base: position 652,223 of record VZSE01012174.1, read on the forward strand.
GAACTACCATTATTAAAATGTTTTCAAGTCTTCAGCTCTCAAGAGATGAATTAACCAGTTTCAGGAAAATGCTGAAACAAGGCAAGGAAAACTCATATGGAAAGTAGTGCTGAAGGCTCAGCATATGTCTTTGACAAAGGGTGTTTTGATTTGGTACAGGGTGTGTTACCTCTACTTAGAGAAATTTATTGCTCTCAGGTAATGAGAGCTCCTTGGGAGCACAGGTTTAGTAATTGAGCCATAAAAGATTAAAACATGAAGAAACCCAAACCCTGTTACACTTTGTTTTCTTTGTGACTTCCAAGTGACTGCCTTCAGTACTAACTGCTTTTTCCTTTCCTAATCTGAAATAGTTTCTCAAAGATAAATCACACTAATCGTCACATAACCATTCCCTGCATCCGCTTCAAAACTAGTGAAGATGCTTTGATCACATTCATGCTTGATTAAGATATTTGCATAACAATGAATAATATGGAATCTTTGGTGGCGTTGGGAGACTGGAGCCACAGGTGAAGCAGAGAGCTGAGGCTTTTAGGTCTGTTGCCAAAAAATGCCTGGCATTTGCCTATCTGGGGAGTCATCTTGTATTTGATATGCTTTATGCTACTCACTGGGCTAGGAGTAGGAAGTGCCCTTGAGAATTTACGATATGATTTCATGGAAGATTAGGAAAAGTCTCTCTCTTAGGGTAGCCATGGTATCTGAATTCATCATATCCTCTATAATTTAATGCAGATATGGCAGTCTCTATGTTATTACTTTCATTTTCCTTAATAGAATATTTAATTTAGTTATCCAAATAATACAGTACAAAATTAGGAAGTTTAAACTGTCCTCATTGTGTCAAAAAGAAACCAAAATGCAGAAAGTGTCTGTCTTAATCTACACAAAATAGTTATGATCTCAGTTAATAAGTCTGTGCTGTCATCCTTAGTACCCCAGTAATGATTTTCTCTACTGCTTTATCTATTGTCTTGAAACAAAATATAATAATTCATTTTCTTGGCTTTTGTTTTGACGTAAACAGTTTTCCATTACAACAAAAGAGGAATTTTCCATTGATCATGAATTATGGTCATTGGAGGGGGCCTTAAAAGATCATTCTTATCGTCTAATTGTGGACAGTGAGATGGCTACATCTGTTTTCAAGCAGCACGAGTACAGGTTTACTTCAGTCTAGGCAGAATTCAGGGTTACACCAGATAAACAATTTTGCACAAATTTGAGCTACCCATTTGTCCTAGTTTCAAGTTATTCACTTCAAATAGTTATTTAGTAACTGATAATCACTTTAGAAAATGAAATTTTCACACAGTGTGTTTTCCCACCAAATAATCTCAAAGTCATATCAATTTGTACTCAGTATACTGCACTTCTCTGCTACTGTCAGAAAGTTACTTAAGCATTTCAGGTTATACCAGCATTATTGTATTTAAGAAGTTATTCAAAAGATGTACCCTAATAGATTGTCATTCAATCTTTGATTTGAACTCTAGAGAAGATAATTTTTTCATGAGCTTAGTAATGCAAAACAAATTTTAATGCAAATTTTCCTGAGCTCTGTCACCGTCAGCTGCTCCTAGTTCCACATTATCTCAAAGGGTTTTGTATGGAACCAAGAAATATCTCAAAATCAGCAGTTACAGGGCCTCCTCAGGGGGTTGTTTCAGGAAAAGCCAATTAAAAAAGAGAACTGGTCAGCTGGTGGGATGAGCCCTCAGGAAGTGGCCTCCTTCAATCTGGGCATCACCTAATAAAATCAAGGAAAAAGGAAGGGTAAAAAAACCTGAGCAATGAATGAAGCAATTGTGTATCTCAAGAACTCATGCTATCAAAAAAATAACTTCTGGGGAGACAACTTAGTGAATAATTCTGTAGCAGCTGTAATGTCATCCTTCATATAGATTATCTAATTATACAGGAGAGTAATAACAGTTAAAGGGCTATCAATAGTTCATATGAAATGAATTGGACAAAAATGAGGAGCACTGTGAAAACAGTTCACAGTGTGAACAGAACAGAAAGGAGTTCTCCTCCTCCATCATCTTCACAGACAGAGGAGTTCTATTCCTTAAAACTGCAAATCTAGCATCTTTTAGTATTGTTTTCATTGCTGTTTCAAAACATGACATGAAAATAGACAGCTCTATCTCTTCCCTCTTGTAGATTGTATTTATCACAAAATTAGATGGTCTTGTTTTTACAGCACATGCCAAGTAATTTTATAATAACATTAACTCGTCTTTCTCCCAGTGAAATATACGGATGGCACAAGCATTCTCTTCAAAGAGATGACATTCTCTGAGTAAAAGCAGTAATATTCAAACATGCTGAGAAGGAACATGAAAGAGACCCTTTATATTTATTATTCTTTATGTGAAATTAAAACTAGCAAACACAGCAAAAGCAGCCAGCTTAGTGACAGTGTCACGTAATTAGGAAATGCTTGGTGAATGAATAAAGATACAAATATATTTATTTCCATTATACTCTGATAAAACCATTTTGATGGTGAGCTCTGCATGTATAGAAGAGGATAAATACATTAAAAATATGATTTTTTTCTTCAGTCTTTTTCATGTGGCATTATTAGTGTTTTATTAGTAAATAGCCGTCACATTTTAGTACCAGTCTGGGTCCCATTGCAGCATTCTTTTACCTTTATTTCCACAGTAGTGTTTCTACAAAGATATCAGCATTAAGGCACATTTCATTAGCATGAAACTACATAGATTTTTCAGATTTAGAATAATGTGTGGGCTGATTGAGTTTAGTGGCTTTTTAACAATTTGGTTCTGTAATATGCCTTCTATCTAATGGAAACAAAATGACTGTTATGCTCCACTTCAAAATGCTGGAGGCTGATAATCTTTCCTGGTTGTAATACCATTTAGGGATTCATTAGATATTTCTCACAATACCCACCAGTTTTTAAGAAGGAGAATGTTAAGACTGTGGACTCAAACTTGCAATTTGATTTGAAGAAAGGAAAGTGTTGGCAACTCCCTTGCTACTGCAGGTATCATTACCAGTCTTCCCTGCATTTCTTTGTAGATGTTTAAAAAACACAGGAAAAATACCCTCAAATTAAACAGGAGGATTACACTGCATGTAAACCCAGGTTGTTAACATAATTTTCAGTAAACTGCTGGCCAGACTGGAAATAATTACATTATGCCACTGATTTCCATCAGGAAAACAGAGTGAGCACACATTGAGTAAGATTTTATAAAGAAAATAAATTAATAAAGCTCTTAGGACTCTGTGTACTTTGCATGTACAAAACCAACCTGGATTTTTTCTTTGTTTTGTTTATTCATATGTTCATACTTTATTTAATACTGGGGCTAACAAGAATTGATTAATTTTGTCATGCTTTTCAGAGCCTGAGTTATGGGAAGTGACACGACTGAGAGTTATACTTGTTTTATGTGGCCTACAGGCTTTATAAAGAATGCCATAATATATTTTACTCACATCTCTATAATATGACTGTAAACAAATACTAGTTATGAATGTGGTCCCTGTGAGGAGAATTTCTATGGACTCCGTGCATGAAGGATTATTGATTGCTGCTAGAGCTGAAAGTGAGTAGCATGTATGGTAAATAAATCAGGAATCCATTATACCAGTGCACTACTGCCAGAAACACTTGCTTGATTTTTTTTTGTTTTTTTGAACATATGATTATTACCATCAAGATATTTGTCTTATTGCTTATACAGCGTTTTCCACTCTTTCACCCTTGGGAGCAGCTGCAGAGTCCCCAGGGCAGGACTTCATCTTCTGACCAGGAGCAAGGCAGAGAAGGTCCATGACTCTCAGCAAATTTTCTAGGACTGGGGAAGTGGTGGTACCAGAAAGAAAAATAGGAATTAATTTCTTCCACCCTTCCAGAGTCTCGCTTCTGTCCTGCTCATTAAAGCAGCCAAAACCAAGGCACAAAAAGGAGGCATCTCTCATGCTGTCTAACAAAGCTGTCCACACTGCTCTGTCCTTCAAAGGGCTCCTCAGGTCCTGAGTACCAATCTCCTTTCTACTTTTTCGCTCTGTTTTCTTGAACATTTTATCTCAGTCTCAGTCCCATATTTTTTCTTGTGCTATAAGGATACAAAATAATAAAAAGGTTTAAGTTAGGAGCTTAAGACTTGCTTTCTCAATTTTTTAGGAATTATTGCTTTTCTGAGTGTAATTCAGAACTCTTGTTCCCAGGTGGTCTTGAAGACTGTGAAGATTGTTTTCTTTCCTTGATGCAATGCTATTTTTTTCTAACCTGTCTCAAACCATGAGGTATAGCCCTTGACTCAGCTCTAGTGATTTTTACTTAGCACCCAGAGCAACTGTCAGCAGTGGTCAAGAAAGCTGCTTTGGCATTTCCTACTGGAATCTTTATCCTGTCTCCTGCTTCATACACTTACCAGTTTAGACCTACCCCCTCACACACTAACCTTCATCTTTTTTCAACTTTTCAGTAAGGATTTTCCTCAGCTTTTTGCTTCTCCACATACTGCTCTTTCTTCAAGGGCTCTCTGTTTCATGGTACTCCTTCACCCAAAGGATTCATTGAATATCTCACCTTATTCTTCAGCTCTTTTTGCCCAGTGAATCAGCTGGCATACTCTTTATGTCTATTACATACCAGCTGTCACCCAAATGCTTTTGTGAGTAACTCAGTGTTTCCTGCCCAAATGCAGTTGTACCACCTCAGCTCCTCCTGCTCAAACCATTCTGCTCACTGCAAACTCTTCTGGACTCTGCTGAGGAAACTCAAACACTTCAGCTCTTCTCACTGACAAACCTCTGTGCTTTACCTAAACTCTGCTTCTGAAGGTAACCTTCTCAACAATCTGAAAATATTTCTGTTTGTGATATGGAAACAAAGCCTTTGTTCAAGGCCAAGGAAAGCACAAGTGTTATCTTTTTTGCAGGCTGGACAAGAGGATGCAGGGTAAAAATAGAGGAGTGAGCAAGGCAATTGTCTCCTTCATGTCATCTCCAATATTTTAGGGATCATCCTGCACAGGCAGGAGAAATAATCAAGATTAGGGGCACTGTTAAGAAAGGAGGAAGCAATAAGTACTAAAGGGATTTTAAACATGTAGTTCAAGAACTGGATGAAATTAATTCTACTGAATGGTATTTAACTACCTCTGGAACAATCCTCCACCAATCTGCTTCTAATCAGAGCTGGCCTGCATCAGCATGTGCTTGAACACTATGAAAAACCGGAGCACGTTTTGAGAGTTCCACCTACATAGTGCAGCCAAACTGACTGCAACCATGAACATAATGAGATGTTATTAGAGCCCCAAGAAATGTAAGAAATCCAGTGATCAGAGCTCTTGTATCATTACCACCTGTTGTTTGTCAGACAGTGGAGGGCTGCAGCCCACTGTGCTAAACTGGTCTCACCTGAGACGTGTTTGTGAGGGGCAGCTTGTGCTATGGCATGGCCAGGGGCACGGGTTCTGCTGATTGAGGTGTTGATGTCTTGCCAGGTGATCTAATTATGGCTCAGACACCCAGGTGAAAGCAGTTACATCAGGATAAGTCACACTGAGCCACGTCGAGAGCAGGGTGACAGCAATTGTAGTCTTTGTTCTCTGTGTAAAACCTTTTTTTCCACAAGTTTCGAAACACTTTTACGCTGATATTTGAAACCTTGGCTCCCTCAGGGACGGGACCTGTCCCATCCTTCTTCTCTAAAGAAGGCAGGGCAGTGCTGGGCCGCTGGGGATGCTCTCCCGCCCCGCGCTAATTGCAGTGATTAATTGCAGGTGAGAGGCGCGCGGGGTTTATGAGGCAGGAGGGGCCGCGGCGCTCCCCCCTCAGTCCTTCAGCCGGCTCCAAGCAGGAGTTCTGCGGGAGCTGCTGCGCTTAACTCCCGAAAAAAAAGGTTTGGTTTGGGTTTTTTTTGCGTGGGTTTGGGTTTTTTGTCGGTTTGTCGGGGTTTTTTCCTTAGTTTAAGTTAAGAACGAGGGCGGCTCGAAGCCCGGCAGTCTCCCTTCCAGGTGAACGCAGTCCCGTGGAAGGAGCAGGGCCGAAGAGTGATTCAGCAATATCGCCATCAACTTTTTACGAAGCATGTGGAAAAACTAATTTACTCGGATGTTTGAGTCTGTCTTTATTTGTTGTCTTTGCCCAGTGCTGCTCATCGCTCAACACGTGCTGGTGGAGGAGCTGCTGGAACAGCCACAGCCACCGGGAACAGCCCATGGAAACCGCAGGAACTGGAGGGGCCGTGCCCGTTTTCAGGTCAGCTTTGCATGGAAATAAGGCTTTCTGAAATACTGTAAATGCTGGGGGCAACTTCCACTGCCCTTTTTTCACCGTGACAGACTTTGCTAACTGTGTTCAGTGGCTCAGCTGATGAGGATAGTAGCTAATCAAATTCTTGAATAATTTGGAGTTGTAGAGTCTGCTGCATCCTGATAGGAGAGAAAGCAGAACTGTGTGTGGTTGGGAATAAGTTATTAATGAAGTGATTACAGAAACAATGTTTTTGGTCTGCTTTGTACCGCATGAAAGCTGTTAGCTTCTGTGAGGCAGGAGGAGGAGGTAAGAAAGCGATGTTTTCATTAGTAGCTGCCAGCATCCTGAGGTGCTCCTTGGGTATTGCAAAGCAGAACAGTATGAATTGCAGTAGAGATAAGGGATGGTAAAAGCCACACAAGTCTGCTCTGTGCTTCTCTAGATACCATCACAGTGTGTTATGAATAAATTAGGGTAGCAGCATCTGTTTGCCATGTGTGTAAACTGCTAAGTAAACTCCTTGAAGGTAAGAAAAAAATGCTTCTGTTTGGAGTAGGAGAACACTTTTTTGTCTAGGTGTTGCTATAATAAAAAAAAAAAGAAAAATAAACAATAACCCACATAAATATTTGAACAGTTTAACAGCTTTAAATAGGCTCTGGGGAGTAGTTCTAGTAAATAAAGTAACTTTTGTGGTCATAAACACAGTGCTACAACAGTCTGACCACAGCCTGGGTTAATGGGAAATGATAGAATGAATGAATATTTCAGTTATACCATCAGATGCAATGTAAGGGGCTGTTTTATTCTCTGCCTAGTCCTGAAAGACTAGATGTGAATACTGAGTGTGTTTAGCAGAACTGTGCATTGCGTGCAGTTAATCACTAGAATAGAGTAAAGCATTTATTATTTTCCAAGAGTGGAAGTAAAACCATTCATAGAATATTGATGAGACAATGTGTTTAAGGCTCAGGATTTTCTTTCCTGTGCAGTTTCCAAGGCAGTCCATGAAAATCCCATTCCTTCCAGTCTGGCCTGTGAAAGTCACTGCTGCTTAAACTTTCTCTTGTTTTTTGTGGTTAGTGATGATCAAATGATTAGGTAATGACAGATTATTTTAGCAGGGTTTTCATGAATTGTGCTGGACAAAATCGTTAAAGCATAAGGATTGCATTGTGGTTGCTCTTTTGTCTTTACCCATTTTTACCCCACTATAAAATAGAAAAATTTATAAACATTGGCTTAATTACTTCTGAGCAACCCTGAGGCCTGAGTATATGGACTGATCCTTTTTTTGCTCTCCCTTGATGGAATCTTGTTCAGTTAGGATGCTAGTGCTTTGCAGAATTAGGCACCAAAGTTGGCCAGACTGACTAAAACATGGATTTATAGAGTAGAAAGAAAAAGTATGATTTTTCAGCAGCTATCTGGCTACACTTTTTTGTCTTGCTTAGATTTGGCATTGTTTTTGTGACAGTAACCTTTTCAAGGCTTTTCAGAGAAGGGGCACCTGAGCATTGGAAAGAGGTATTTGTTCAACCACAGTATGAACAGTAACACTATTCAAGAGAAATAAGTATGTCACAGTTAGAGAGCAGAATTTTATCTGTATTTTAAGATATTGCCATGATAATTAGTATGACTATTTCAATTTTGGCCTTTCTTTTACTTCTGTGCTGTGCTGCCTTGCCATTAGCAGGCAGGATTGTGGCCAGTAAGTTTTGTTTCAGAAGAGAGTTCAAACTTCAGTCTGAGATTAACACATTGGGTAGGAGTAAAATCTGTCCAGGTTGTAACTTAATGAATAAATTCCATTTTTAAATTTGGTAAATTTTTTCTGTTGTGAGCAGTACCTATTTTGTTCTGTAATGGCTTAGTAGAACGGTTTAAGAGGATTCATTGTCAAGCAGCCTCTCCTGGTAATGTGGCCTGTTTTTCTTGCAGTTTGGTGTTCCCCTACCTGAGTAATGAGAGCTCAACTTCCATGCCATGAAGAGCATCATGAGCCAGTATGAACTTGGGAAAACAATGGCATAACACTTATATCTCTTAGTTAATATGGTTTTTTTTTAAATAAATACACGGTGATTGTGTCATGTTTAGAGAGCTATTTGTACCAGCTGATAGATTCCTTGATTGAGCAGCTGATGTCTATAAACAGCCTATGTGTAGGCAGGGTAGCAGGAGGGCTGATGGGAGGAGTGGGACTTATGTTTTTATTGCTGATCATAGTCACATGGTGACTCTGGAGTATGGGGGTGTGCAGAAAAGGTAGATGAGAGTTCCATGATACTTCTGAAAGCAATAAGGGGGAAAAAAATCTGCAAAAACCACTGGGGTAGTTACTATGCAAGACAGAACAAGAAGGTGAGAGAGGCATGTTTGCTGGTCATTTTCAGCTGCAATTGTATTTAAAACACAGGTGTTTGTTTTTAAAGATTTTTATAGTGGCACATGAGGGCTTGCAAATTTGAGAATTAGGTGTTAGCTAAAGGTGAATGGAGAATTTAGATGTTCTGTGAAATAAGGAAACTGAAATTGATGCTGCTGGAGCCAAGCCAGTGCAAAAATTCACTGTCAGCAAAAGGGGAGAGAGACCCTATTCCTTCCTCCCCTCACACATGCACTGGCTGCGTGATGCCCTCCCTTTTGTCTGAACAAGATTGTTGATTGTCTTTACTGAGCATCAGTGAGTTGAGTGAGAAGGACAGCAGGGTGCATTGATTGCTGGAAACAGGAAAAAACAGGGTATAGGAGGCTGGGAGACGTAGGAGGATGCCCAACTTTTGGGGGCAGGGAGTTTTTAGACTGTGATAAGCATTTGAGCTGTGAAATGCAGCATCCCTTCAAGAAAATATGTATTGCATTTTTAGGAGAAGGAAAAGGCAGGTTGCTCCCCAGGGGAAGAGAAACCAGGCACAGTAAGGCAGGCAAGGGAAGGGACAGTCCCACATTCCTGCCACTTGCAAGCAGGTTCAGAGGACATTGAAAACCAAAGTAGTGAATGAAATATTCTGTCTGAGATGTCTGCAGTGAGAATTTGGCAAATGAGATCACTTGTTCTTTTACAACATTAAAAACAACAAGAGTTTAGATAAAGCTTCAACTTCAGTGCTGATGGCTCAAATCTGGTTGCAGTTACTGTTTTGTTTCCCCTCAGCTTCTCAGATGAATGGCTACATGTGTGCCAGATGTTTTCTTTTTCCACCCTAAATGTATCTGGAAGATACAGAGACAGGGTACACAGGATGGGCCAAATTTCACTTTTTAGGGTGGGTTTGGAATGTAGTTTCCAACTCAGAGTTGGTTTATTGCTAAACTGGTAAAACACATTATTGAGCCAGGTTTCCAGCCTGGCATGGGATAGTTGGGGTTGGAGGGGAAAGATCACCCAGTGGCCACTCCCCTGCCAAGAGGATCTTTTACCCTATGTGGGCAGGCATGACCACACCACCCACCAGGTCATTGTGATTAGTTTACTAAACCTTCAGTATGCCTATTGTAAAATGAACCTGTCAAGTTCAGCTGCAACTCTGAGTCAGTAGGGTGGGTTATAAATTTACTTTTTTTTAAAATAATTTTGTCTTAGATTTTCTGATTCTAGAGACAATATTGAGCTACAATCTCAATACAAATACATTAGATGCCTGCATTTTGATGCATTGCTGTGTGCCTGTGGAATGATTGATCTATGTCATAGTGTTCAGTAGCACTATGCTTGTACTACTTAAGTTTTGAGGTCCTTTTCCCTAACAACTTGAATTAATCAAAATATTGACAAATAATGTTCCCTTATCTAATCTGATTATTTGTTCATGTTAGCTTAAATACTCCCTGTGTAATCAAACTACTTAATAGAGATATAATTAAGTATAATTTTCAACATTAACCACAATGTCTGATTTATGCTATCTACCTTTTGCTGGGGGAGATGAAATTTTTTCTTATTCCAAGGAGTTCCACTTTTTTGCAGCTTCTTTAAGCAACTTAAATCAGTTTTAGACTCACTTCTATGTTTATACAAGTTTGCCAAAGATCAGCAAATAGATGGCAAACATGGTTTCTCTTATTTTTCTCAATAATTAGTTTTCTCTCAACTACTACCAATTTGTAATCCAATTTTCCCTACTAAAATACGAGACCCAAGTTCGGGAAGACATTAGGAAGCAAAATTGAAAATGAAAAATGCCCTCTAATTCAAAAAGAGCTCTGAGGAGAGGTGGACAAATATAGGTCAGGATTTTCCAAAGGAAATAACTGAGTTGTTCATCCTGTGCAGGCTCGCAACTTTTCTCAGTGAGATGGCCTAGACAAAATTGATATTTGTTTATATTTTCATTTCAAAACTAGGCCTGAAGATAATATCCTTGTATGTTTGGAGCAAGGGTCTGCCTTAGCTGTGAAGCAGTAGCGTGGTCTCTGTCGATTTCATATCCTGTTTTCAGCCTGTGTGTGTGTGTGCTGCGCTGCTTTGTTGCATCTTAGTCATACTACACTGGGTTTAAACTTCCAAATCAGCTACAAGGAAGCTGGAATGCCTGGAATGGTGGGGGGGAAAAAGAAAATATGGATTATGTCTTAATCTAAAGGACATGCTGAGTGAAAAGATGATGTATACCTTGTGGTGATATACATCTCTACTTCCCATGCAAGCTCTTTTTGTTTTTTTGTTTTCTGAAAGCAGCTTAAATTTGCAACTAAAGGAATGCAAGAATAAATAAATATCAAATTTTATACTGCTTTTAGAAATTTTTCCATTCTTTTAGGAACTTCATGTATTGGTCTTAGTTTTTTTTTCACTTGTTGAGAGCAAAATTGAGGGGATGGAATTGAGGGGTGAGCGTAGCTTTCTGTGTTTTGTGGGCTTCATAATGAACAGAGGGAAAACACTTCTGTGACTTGCAGTTTATGGTGCAAGATGAAGGAGAGGCAGTTTGGTGTTCTGCCTATTTTGACTTGTAAAATTGACAGAGATGTATTCAGGGACTAAATTGTCTGTTAACTTTCATGTTTCATGTCCGTTGTTTTATGTGACGTGCATGAACTTTTGTTCAAAGACATTGTAAGTATTTAATTATTTATAAAAACTTTTGATGGCATAAGTTTTTTACTGAGCATTATTTATATCTTAAAAATTATAGAAATATTAAAATTGTTTATTTTGTTACTGTAACTTGTTTCCTCAAGTTTGATCTTTCACAAGGCTGAATAGAATTTGGAAATTGTTGAGTGTTAGCATTACAGGAAATGGCTCAAGCTATGACTTTTACCATAAACTATGTTTGTAATTGTTAGCACTTCAGTTTCTCTATAAATAAGCACCAGTGTGGAAGTATTATGTATTTTTTGAAACCAGAAAGTGTAGATTCATCTGGTGCTGATTATCATGTTACCGGATATTAATTATGCCTGGCAGAGATTTTGTTCTTTTCCATTATACGTTTGTGGAGAAGCCAGTTCTGCTTCATTTCAGCCAACTGGCTGATGCCCAGACAACTATTAGTAGCTTCATCATTATTTATACTGAACAGCAAAATCTGTGATTATCAGGGTGAACCATGAAACCTGAAAGGGAAATTATTGGCAAAACATGTTTATGTTTCTTTTCCTTTGTACTTATGCCATGGTCATGACAGCTACGTTTTCACAGGCTCTGTTGTTTTTATTGGGTGTTTCAATCAACTGAAAAAAATAGCCTTATATTTTGCAGCTGCAGTCTTGGCTATAAGGCATCATGACCATGTGAGGGAAGTCTGTTAAGTACCTGAGGAAAACGCTAATAATGCACTCAAATTCTGGTTCAGCTGTTCCCCTGAGGTGAATCCGCACAACCAGGAGTAAAACCTATTTTAGTGGGTAACTGTGCTACAGTTACTTTGTGATTGCTGCTTTTTTGAGGAACAGTTGTATTTCAGCACCATCTATAGGTATTTAAGGGAAATCTATTTAGATCCATGACAGGATTTACAAATGGATTCTGTATTTATTGAAAGCGAGACTATTTGTGACAATTGCATAGCTGCTGTTACAAACATTTTTCATCTTTAACCTTGGTTCAAAAATGTAACAAAATAGTAACATGCTATGTAATATTTATTTGAAATATGGTATAATGTTAAATTTGTTTTATTGAAGAAAGGTTTAGTATGAAACGACATGATCAGAGAGCATGACAGGAAGCTTCATGAGATGCAGTTTTCACAAATAGTGCAGGTTTTGCAGGTTTTGCCTCTTAATCTAAGTAAAGGACTGGCAGAAAGGTTTTTAATAGTGCCAAATTTTCTCTGGATTCATAGGTGGGTTTTCTGTACTTTAGGAAGTGTTTTTACTGATTAAAACCACAGAACCTGTCTTCACCCTTAAACTTAGTCAACCATGGCTAAGGTTTATAAGCACCTGGTACTTTTTTTGATCCAGTGTCTCCTTTACATGGAATGATTCATGTTTTTGAATTGGGCAAGAGTGGCAAAATTACTGGCTGTTTGAAAGACAGAAGATATGAGATATAACCCAAGTTCTTACTCAGGTTGCCTGGTTTTCCCAGAGAAAATATCTCAGAAGTCACAAACACATGAGATCTCTGAGTTCAAAGTGTCCCATTATGCCAGTGCCCACTGAATTTTATTTTAATATTTTGTGCAGTACCTTAAATATACATACAGTTTAAACAAAGGGCTTTTGTTAGGTTTTATGGGGATTTTTTGTGTGGTGGGTTTCTTTTGTTTTGCTGGGGGTGTTTTGTTTTGTTTTTTAATTGTAAGCCAGAATGTCTCAGATAAGCCATACAAAATATATGCTCAAACATGAAGCCTTAAAACATGTTGCTAGGCCTAAGGTAAAAATTGTTCAACAGGAACAAGTGTTGTGCTGTCCTTGAAGGGAGAATATCTGATTGGAGGGAAAAGTGGCAACATTTTACACTTTGCTTCAGTGAATCTTTAGAAATTATTCTGTGCTGCAGTTTTAATAAAAATTCAATAGCAGAGTATATGCAGAGTATACAAGCTCTCTCCAGAGTTGTTGACCCTTGCACTGGATTTACTCAAGAGGAAGAAATGTGTTAAGGGCTCTTCTGGGACTGCCTGGGTTTTCCAGGCTGGGAATACTAGTGGATTTATGTTCTTCCAGTAATCATTGCTGCACTGCCAGAGTTTAAACACACCCTAAATATGTGCAAGATAGAATGGATGGCAAATACAGCTCAGTATGCCCCCTGCACAGCATTTGGAAACCCTGTACTTCAGCCCACTGAAGGCAGTCTCCTGTCTCTCGCTCTTGTTATTTATGTTTAGATGGAGTAAGCAGTGCCACACAAGGCCAGATGGAAGAAACTGTCAATCCCTTTGTGGACAGGAGGCTGAAAAGGGTGGAGTTTTTCTCGTTATTTTGTCAACAGTGTGAGAAAATAAGTGAAGGGCAGGTAGTCCTGCCTAAATGGAGGGTATTTATTGCATGAGCTGTAATTTTCTCTTTTGTTTTGCAGAGGTGTTGCTTGCTGTGTCTGTACATTTTTCTGCAGAACTGGCTAATGATAGTTGCAGGTGCAATTCAGTTTATAAAGTGAAGGCCTGTGCCTTTAGATTTATTGATAAATGCAGCAGGGCTGGCCTTTGAGTTGACTTTGGGCTTGCCAGCTTGTGTTCCTGAAGGTGAAATTGTTGTTGACGAAATTTTTCTACCAATCTGCATAGCGAATATAGACTGAGCCATCTCTTTGTCATCCCCAGCCTCTTCTGTCAGTTCAGTTTTGATTTGACCACACACAAATAACAGAGAAATTTCTTTTTTGTTTTTAACTCTTTCTGGACAGATGTTAGTAGTTGCACTGGTCACCTTAATATTAAGAAAAAGAAGGAAACAAAAACAAAATCCCTGAAAAATTAAACACAATTCTTAAAACAATGAGCTCCATCAAAGGAGATTAAGACTTTTATTTTCTTCTTTTTGGTTTTTCTACTGGAAAAGCTAAAGGTGAAATTGTGCTCACCTCATGAAAATTACTTTTTACACAGTAAAAGTCACAAGGCTGCCAAACTCTGGTATGTGTTTCTCCTTTCACTCAGAAAGATCCAGTGTAACAAGCTGTGTGATTTAAATGAGTAAGGGATTTAAACAAAGACCTCAAGATTAGTAAGTAAGGTAATTCTGGTGGAGAGACACTGTTTATCCTAAAGCAATCAGGCAAAAAGTAGAATTTTTGGATGAAGGTGGATGGGAATAAAGAAGGATGATCAGAATTCTGGGTGAACCCAATTGGACATGTATTGTATGTCATATGCTACAATGTAAGCTGGTTATTATCCCATTTAAGGACACTATTCAACACACAAAAAAGCAGCTGTTGGATCACTAATAGATTTTCATTTTGGTCTTTGGTAGTAGGGCAAAATTGGATTTTATTGAATTTGAAACCAACTTTATGGGAAAGGCTCTGCAGGTTACTGTTTTTCAGTGCCAACTATTACAAACAGGACTTAATTTTCACAGGGAAATAGATGCAGCAGACCTCACACCCAGCTCTTCAAGGAAACAAACCTTCCTGATAGTCTGCTTTTCATGCAGAACATTTTTCTATCCAAGATATAAGCAGAAATGGTAATTGACTGCTGTATTAGCAGATGTAAATACCTTAATGAAACTTAACAAAGTCTACTTATTTTGCTACTTCTATTTGTGCCATTTATTGGTTTGAAATAATTCGTTTTTCTGTGGAGCAGGTTTCAGCATAAACCAAACTGCTTCCAAAATAAGAGGAGGCTTGGGTAGATGTCAAACAGCAATATTTCTCTCATGAACAGTTGAAACTATTCATAACTTTACAAAAAAGCAAAGCCAGATCACAGTGACTTTTCTGTGCTATATAGTTCCAAGTTGTGTGGAAAAGGTTCTAAAATCAGGCACTTGCTTGATCTTATTGTTTTATAGGTGATGGGGATACCCTTGTTTTAAAAGTCTGTCAGACTCCTATAGAAAAGCAGCTTTGCTGGAGTGAAGAGAGAAAATAGAGTGGGCCTGTGTTCTGTGAATGAAGTCCACAAAGAGAGAAGGCTGCAAATGAATTTAAAAGACAGGAAGGGATTTTAGGTCTCCTTTATGCCGAGTGCATGGATTGGTTTCTTGTGCCCAGTGTCTGAATACTTTAATCCTTCTTTGCCTGCATCAAGTAAAGAAAAATATAAAATTAAGTAAATTGTCAGATTCTGTTAGTGCAAGGGTTGGTTGAGGACAGACATGTTTATCTTGGAATAACTTTCAATTACTTTCCAGCTACATTAGTGAATGTTTTTAAGTGAGCAACAGGCCATAGTTATGTATTTTTTTTAATACTGTAATGATTGCTGATTTTTTATAATGTCTGTTGCTTCCACCTAAGAAAGTCAATAGGTCACCTCTTCATTTATAAATTGCAATATTATATTATAATTGATTTATTTTGTATTATGTGCTTTGAAGATACTTATTATATAACTGAGGTTACAAAATCTGTATAATTTTTTGGGTTTGTTTGTTTTCTTGATAAAACAATTTTGCTGTGAATTCTAAAGTGTTCCCTCAAACCCCCAAGAAATAACAAGTGTTAAATATATTAATATTTCAATTAAGGTTTAAAACTGTATTAGCCCATCCCAAGTAATTCTTCAAGGTTGATTTGTTTGAAAATAAGGTAGAAGAAAACAGTAGTTGTGGCAAAACACTGATGAGTAGTTCTAAGATGATGTTATCAGGAAAATAAGATGACCAGACAGTTAATTTATATTGCAATGATGAAAGAATGTCATGAAATTAAGTTATGATGTTTGCGTTGTACTTTCATTAAAGGCATACATTGCCTTAAATACAGTGTCCAGTTTAGTTACTGTCAATCAGATAGGGTACAAGAAGGAAATCAATAAGATTAAAGATGAAAAGATTTCCCTAAAAAAATCAGAAAGATAAGTTAATTCAGTTTAGACAGAGGCTACAAAGAGCAGAGCAAAAGCATATGGAATGAGTGTGATTTAGAGAGAGTCACTAGAGGATTTTCCTTTGCTGTTTCATGTCAGAGTAGGCTGTAAATACACCCTCAGAGATAAAAGGATGACAAATTTTGTTTCCAAGTAAAACAAGGTTATAAAAGTTACTAAGGTCATTAAGAGAAAACACTTTTTTCCAAAAGGCAGAGAAGTGTATGGACCACAATGCACTCTGCATCTGATTAAGGCATTACCTACGGGTGTCACACTGAAGGCAGAGGTGCTGCTGACAGGGCAGCAATTCTGGGTCTCCTGATCTACATGTGGATCAGAAAAGGAAGGTCTCTAGCAGAGAGGCTTCAAACTGAGCAGAAGCTGTAGCTGGATCAGTTTTAGA
The DNA here is from genome assembly GCA_013398275.1 of Promerops cafer. NCBI lineage: Eukaryota > Metazoa > Chordata > Aves > Passeriformes > Nectariniidae > Promerops > Promerops cafer. The sequence continues at coordinate 668,828 of VZSE01012174.1, forward strand.
AATGTTCTAAATGTTGTCTTGTCCAGCAGAAGAAACTCGGATCACGCGAGTTGTAGAGATTGTGTAAAGAGGAAGGACACAAAACTTAGCAGGCAAATGTCGAATGCTGTGGCAGGAACTGAAGTGGAGGAAATAGATGCTGTGAGCCAGCCTGCAGCTGCAGAAGGCAACCTGTCTCGTGTTTCTGTGTCCCCATTCCATAGCCACACTAACTCTGTTCCATTCCTGACAACCATTGGTGTCTGTCCGTGTCAGGCACCTGCCCAAAGGGGACAGGAGTTGGCTGCACTGCGTTTTCTGTGGCAATTCCCATTCTTTTCCATCTTAGAATGACTTTTTTTCCCTTTTCCCACTCTAGCCTTAGGCCAAGGCAGGCAGGATGTGAAAGGACACTGTTGTTGCGGAGAGATTATTAACTCTTTAGAGACATGCACTCATTCATCTTCCATTTGTTTGATTAAGAGTCCTGATCACCTTTTTGCTATTAAATATCTCATCATCTTTGTCATGTAGTGTGACTGTTGTTTGCAACTGAGGCCAGTCTTTCACCCAAAGATGGTCAAGAGATATTTGTCCTACTGACTTCATCTGCTTTGATAATGTCCATTTTTATCTCTATAGTCATACCTGGATTTCTACATTTTCTAGTCCTAACAGTAAATTCAGACAGACAAGGAGGCAGAAGGACACCTGTTTTTCAGTAGCTTTGTTGCAACTCCCAGTGACTTCTAAAGCCTGTTCATCATCTAATGCTAGAAATCTAAATATAAAAGAAGCCCACAATACGGAAAATGTCTCACATGGTTTTAGTACTATCACATAATACTGAAGAAAGAGGAAACCTCAGGGCAAAATGAAAAGGAGACTAGCAAGGAGACTACTTGCCTGAGACCACTTGTTCTTTTAAGTAATTAGCCCTAAATGATAATGATAGATCTGGCATATGTCTTCAGGTTCTGGCTTTCTGCATAGATTTGATTGTAGCTTTCCACTGGTATATTCCTAGGGAATTAAGTTTATTGGACTGACATTTTGTGATTGAAAGCTGTTTCATGGTAAATCATCACTATTTGTACAGCCTACCCACATTTAAAGGATGTCTTACTTCCCAAATCCATACACAACATTTTAGGTGGTTGTTAATCTGCATATAGACATGATTTAATAGCCTTGCAGGGAGAGAAGTTTGAGAAAGATTCTATTTGTTTTAAAGAGAAACATTAATAAGATTACAGAGTAGAGCACATGTACAAAGCTTTCATCTTGGTGCATAAAGAACGTGCAACTTTCTCTTTCATATTACCTCTTCTAAATTCTTTTAAAGGCCTTATTTCTTTTTGCAGTAAGCCTTTTAACTGTGCTTGCATTAAGACATACTGCAGTAGCTGAAGTCAAAGTAGGAATGTTTATAGAATACAGCATCTTATTGTTTAGCAGTTTTATAACTTTGGATTTGTACTGGCAAATCTATAATTACTATGGACTTTTAATCTTTATAGATTTCCTTTTCTGTGCTTCTATGGAATCTTCACTGAAGTGAAAATTGCAAAAGACATGAATACATTTCTGTCATCATTTTGCTGAACTGCTTAATAACTCTTTATACCTCATTCCAGTCCAGGTAAAATATCTGACAATAAGTTAGTCTGTTTGATTGTGTGGGATATCAGCTGCATTTTGCCAATTAACCATGGCAGAAAATTCACTCCATCACAGAGCAGCCATTCAGGCTCATTCATTATTTGGGACTCTATTAAATTGAATTAGTCCGAAATCTCTAGTTCAGGCTGTACTGCTGGTTGAGCAACTGGCTTTTAAGGTATTTTTACTTCAGCACGTAGAGAAAATGCAGCAAAATGGCCTAGTTATGTTATTTTGTAGTTAGCACAAAACTTGTCTGGTACTGTGATGTATATTTGGTAGATTGATTTGAAAAATTGTTAGGCTTCAGACAGTGCGTCTCACAATATCCCTGGCAAAGTCAATTAGTAACTGGACATATTGGGGAGGAAATGAGTGAATCAATATGAGAAATGAAATAATTTTAATTCTAAATCAAAATTTTGTTGTCTTTGTGCTCCTCCAATAGCTTGGGAAGAAATTGCTGATAGCTGGATTCATAACAAGGAAGCCCTTTTTGGGGATCAAGAGCATATTCTTTTTAGGAATAAATGCATGTGGTGAGGATAATCAGGTATCAGGTGTACTTGTGAACATGCGCTGGGCTATCTTTTTTATCTCAAGTCTTCAAATCAAAGATTTTGCTCAACAGTAGAGAGTTCTAGAAAAAGTCATCTCCTTTAAAGTGCAGCCTTCAGTGCTCTTCTGATGTCCCACTTGCAGTTGCTTCCTGGGCTTAAGACTGTCTTTCCTTCTTTCCAGGCTGGAAGTGGTGGGTGAGGCACAAAATGTGTTCTCAGGGAACTGATCATCTCTGCTGGACTTTCTCATCTCAGGGCTTAGAATTATTACTTTTGTTTTCAAAAATCTAATTGTTCCTTTCCATGTTGAGGTCATTTTGTACCATTGCCAAGTTATGAGAGGTATTTGAATAAATTAGGCTCTTCCTGCTAACTTGTCTGAGCAAAAATGAAAAAAGTAACTCAAATGCCTTTTAAGGAAATAACATACAAAGGTTTTTAGTGGAAAACAAAAGCTTCACTTTTTACTCTGGAGTTCAAGTCCAAGTTTCAGTGACAGTGTAGGTCAACACTGAAGTTACCAGCAAGGGTTACATTTTAGTATCAAAATTACATTGCAGACACACAAACTGAAACTTCAAAGGTTAAAACTTCACAACCAGGAATTTTTCAGCTGAACTCTGTAAAATAATGACAAAAAGCAACTATCCAAATAGTTTGTTACATCAATGTGAGCTGGAAGATATTTTCTTGATTTCTGACAGGCTTTGCATTTCCTTAAGAACTACCTTTATTCCAGATCCAAATATTCCAGGTTAATTTACAAGCTTGTTTTTATCTCTAAGACATAAACTGTGTATTTGTCTAGACTTTGAGAGCTTTAATTGTTGTGATTTTGGCAGTCTAATGGAAAACTACTGACTCAACAGTCAGAATTATCATGGTCAAGTGCAAAACCCTCGTACTGTCCTCAGAAAATCCCAGCTACAGTTGCCCCAGTGTTTTCTTGTCCCATTGGCTTACAGTTGACTTTTAAGCTATAGTTAAACAGTAGTGCTACACTGTCCTGGTCTCTTAAGAGTGTTCGTGTTGCTTGCTGATGAGCTGCAGTTAAATGTTCTGTATGATCTATTCTTAAATTAAATTTATAACAGGGATTGGCTTTCCACTGGCACAAATTCAAGCATGTGGCATATTTAAGTGTATTACGCATTTTATTAGAAACTGTGGGGAAGAGTAACTAAACAGACTTTTAAATTCTCTGTCTCTGATGGTTGCCAAGAGGACAGAAGGGTTTGTTCTTCCTAGTCAGGCACTATAGTTAGTAGAAAGGGAAATTGTCAGGAACACAGAAGGAATTGTCCCTTTTATGACAGTGAACAAGACTGGTATCAGATGATATGAGGAAACATCACTGGCAGAACTTTGTAGTAAGTGATATTTAGTTATAATAGCTGTTCCTGCAGCATTCTGTAACGGAGATAGCATTTGTTTCTGCAGATACCTTTAAGATTGTACAGATACTGTGCTTGTATTGTGCTTTTTATTTGCCTTTGGACAAAAAAAAATTCTACTGTAAATATTCCTATACGATCTTTTGATTTCGGACGGTATTGAAGAGACAATGGAGAAAGGAAGAAGCATGAAAAATCTAGAGGGATTATCAGCCCTTGCTTGTTGTGGATTTATTTATTTTTAATAGATGAATACAGTGACAATGGGAAGTTAAGTAATCTCTCCAGCACCAAGAACAGTTTAAAAATGTTATTTTCCAGAAAGAGTCTATGACTCTTTTGCAACCCAAATCAGAAACACTCTTTTTCCTCAAACTCTCTAGTGCCTAGTTAAGAGCAGATGTTGCTGTGGGTGGAGTAGGAAGGGTCCCAGTGAGGAGCCTGTGCAGGATCAGACCTAGGTTATAAACCTTGGACTGCAGTCCAGCACTGAGGAAGAGCAATGTTGGAGCCTTGGGCAGGAAGTATTCTGTTGTGCTCCTGGTTTAATGCCTTGGCATGAGTAAGGCTTGAAAAATGATATTTCTGTTGTGGAGCTCCTCATGGCTTTTGTGCTTCAGGAGCCATAAACTATCTAAGATACCACATTCTCTGTTGGTGAGCTTGAGCACTATTTCAGCAGGGTTTGTCAGTGTCTGCCCTTTTCTCAGATCATGGCAAGCAATGGTGTTTCTCTAATCACTCTTTGAGGGTCACTGGGGCTTGTTACCTACAATGAAATGCCTAACAAAACACACAATTTTAAGGTCAGAGAGAAGTAATTTGGTTTTTGGCCAACAAAGCTGCTACAACACCCATTACAGGAGTTGGCTCTCATTAATGGTGACAAGCAAGAGCCAGAGAGTCTTTGCTTCATAAATGGAATGTCTACTGAAATTTCCAGTATTTTCACTTGCATGATGTAAAAGATCCAGCAAGGAGCTAAAGAAATTACCTTTGAGTGTGGCTGTGTGTGAAGAATGTGGCTCCTGACAACCAGCCAGCAATGTGAGCACATTGTTCAAAATAGGCTTTGTAAGAAAAGCCAGTTGGGGAAAGTGGCCCTGCTTCTCTGCTCTGTGTGTCTGGAATAGAATGTGTTTTATAACCTTAGGGAGCTTGTGGAAATGAATAACATACTGGTCCAATGAAAAAGAATTTCCTGAACTCTGCTGCAGTTCTCCAGAACTATATCACTGTGAGCCTCCTTCTTCCTTGGCTTGAGAGCTGTGGGGCTCAAAGTGACTTCACTCCTTGGCCATCAAATTAGTGTTTCTAATCAAGGATGCTGAAAGCAGAGCAAGGGCTCACCCTCTGCACAGCAGCAGAGTTGAGTTGCCTTGCTTTAGGCTTAGCTCCATTTACATCGCATTCTGTCTATGAATAAAATTGCTTAATAATGAATTCCATTTGCCTACTTCACTCTGAGAGCCTGTAGTACAATTCTTACTTTCAAATCCTGCTCATGCAAAATAGGTCTGTTCTGTATTTTCATAGCAGCAGATATTGCTTGAAGGGTTAACTTCTTAATTTCCCAGAGGCTATAATTTCTACTTACCCTCTTATCAATGGTTTTCTTATTTTTTCTCTCTGATTTATTTTGTCTTATAAAACTTTATATTGTATTAACAGATAGAATAACTTGTTCTATAGCTTGTTAAATAACTGTATCTTGCAGAAGTTAATCTTAATTAGGTCTGGTATTCAAAAGTCCTAAATCGATACATAGTTTCTGAAAGCTCTGCATTATCCCTGGAAGCATGGAATGCTTTAAGCTACTCATTTTGAAAATAAGAAACATCAAGAAATGAAAATGGATTCTAATTAAATGATACACTTAATTTGTTGCTTCTTAAAATAGACTGCTGCAGACCTGTTTTTTTTTTTTTTGGGTTTTTTTGGTTTTTTTTTACACTATTTCTTTTTGCTAAGATTATCTTCAGAGATGTGTCTTCTCTGGAAGTTTACTCTGTGTATAACCTGATTTACCTCCAGACAAAGAACTTTAATGCCTATAACTCAGACTTAGAAACCTGAATAAACAAACAAAAGAAAAATTAGTCAAAAAATAGTGACTGGGCAGGAAGAGGTTGAGCACTTAGCAACTAGGAAAACTTATTCGTTGATCCCCAGTTCTTATGTTTCAGTAGTGAGTTGGAAGTAGCATGAATTCAAGCCATCATTGACCTTCTTTTGTGCAAATAGATTGAAATATTTTCTCTCTTTCTTATCCTAAGGAAATAAGTTATGCTGTACATATACATTTTAGGGCAGGTTTTCTGCTTTTAATCCAGCAGCTGTAGATGAGCAGAGCACCTCATACAAAATAAAAAAGGTTCTTTCATTCAGGTATTTATTTCTTCTTCTTCTTTAGATCCAAAACTGTGGGTAGGAGCAGTTAGAGAAAGGTCATTCTACCACGATGTTTCCCTCTTTAATTGGAACAATAAAGCCTTTGTCAGCTACCAGATATGCAGGCAAATTGAGAGGTGACCTGTGGATTGATCCTGCAAGACAAAAAAGGGTTGTATCTCCATTAGCTGCACCATTCATTTAGAATTTTCTTTCTGTTGTCTTGGATTTAAATTGCAATTTTGGAAGAGGAATTTGATTAAAAATATGCTGAAAAAAACCCCCCTCTTCTATTCTGTACAGTAGGATTCACTACTGTTAGACTAATAAATGATTTTCTTCTTTTGAAGTGATTTAAGTGATTGAACTAGTGGATGTTCCATATGTGGGGGCTTTGTGTGTTTGTGTGTGCTTTAAAGAGCCATGAGTTATAATTTGGCATCATCATGACATGCTACATGTTTTCTTGTGGCAGATTCCAAAGACGAAGTCTTTATAATCAGAAGCATCTGTTCAGATAGGGAACTGCTCTGTATAGAAAGCATTAACTGTATTGCAATGACTTTAATAACAAATAATAATAACAACAATAATGTAGAGACAAATTTAGGACTGAGAGATAAATTTTTGTATCATTTTCTGGTGATATTGACCAAAGGAGTAACCGTTGTATTTCTAAAGAGATACAGAAGTTTCCCTAGGAAGCTTTTTAGAGCAGTCAATATATTTTTGAGTGCTCCGGAAATCCAAGCAGGGAAAATGTGTGAATTTTTTACTACTGAGGTCTGCTAAGACACCCAGTTTTCAGGTTCTGGTTTCTGTTTTCAAGGCCTTAATGCTTATACCAACAGCAATAAGTAAAGCATAGTTTCTTACCAGGTCGTGGTTTTTGTGTCATCTCACAAAAAAATATTGTGTTCTAAATCCTGGCTAGACCTTCTGCGTACTTTAGGCTTTGAGATTAATAGGAACCCCTTGTCTACAGAGAAGTTGAACCTCACAGGTTTCTATATGGTCCAGCTTACTGAACACCTCTGTAATTTAATTAATGTGTAATTCCAAGAAGGTATAAAACATGCAAGTGAAAAAATGGAAATTAATGAGCACGTGCTACAAAACTGTAATGCATCATATTGAGGCCACGCAGTGACACAGCTGAACCCTTGGGAATGCTTCCTCCACCCTCTAGTGGTTGAACTGCTTTTCTGAGCAGTGGACTTCCAAAATCTGCCAGAGCCAAACGCTTGCAGATGTGCCAGAGGATGTTGGAGTATCTCCAACAGTGAGGTGGTAATTATTCAGCTTTCCACTTTAAATAAAGTCTGCTTATTTTGGAGGAGAAGAGATGTTCTCACAAGTAGCCACTGTAATACCAGAGAATTAGTGTGGTTCTTTGCTATACAAAAATATATTCAGTGGAGGATTGACTTTTTTCCCCACAGCCATTGCTTGGTACCACATACAGAGAATATTTTCTGTGTCATCTATAAATGGGAAAAACAGTTGGCAGTTGGTATTTTGGGGTTTCTTATTTGTTGAGTGGTGCTTTTGTGGGGGGGGGGGGGGGGTGTTTTTTAATTTTTATTTTTNGTTTGTTTGAATCCTTATATTTTAGAAAACCCAAACATGTGAACAAAACCATCATCATCTATCACAGAGTGGGTAAACAAATCCGAAATCCTGTTTTCATCCAGTAACATATTGTGCTGTCTAACCTCAGATGTGTAGATGGTAATGGGGGCTGATAAAGCCACTCTGAGCAGGCTGTCTGCTTTTGAGGCTGTTTTGAAATAAAAAATAAATGAGATCTTTGCAGACACATCCCAGGCATTGGCATAAAGCATGAAGGTCCATCTGTGGGCTGGGGGAGAGCTCAGGCTCAGTTTGCTCTGCACAGCCCTGCTGGTTATTGCAGAGCTGAGGGCACTTTCTTGGATTTCACAGGCAGAAGGAGTAGTTGGCAACAACGATGGAAGAAATGCCATCTTCCCTCTTTAATAGCACCAAAGACTTACTCCTAAGTCACAAATGATCCTGAAAAATCAGTAGCAAGTAATCAAATGAAATATTGTTAAGTTTAATCCTTTTCAAAGAGCAGTAACAAGTCACCAAGAAACTCTTTGCATGTTTGCTGTTTAAGCACCTGAGCCTTGATATGCCTTATAGCCATGCCAGGTCTTGACAATAGATCGCTTAATTGGTTTATCAGCACTCCTTAATTCCATAAGTAGAAGGAACTGGTAGCTCCTTATTCACACAGATATTTGGATTAAAAATTTTCTGCTGTCTCTTGTGAGAAAAGCATTGATAGTTGAGAATGATATTTTGGTCAGAAAAATGAATATTCTCTTTAAAAATCAAAGCAACTTCTTTCAATGATGTGAATCATCAATATTTAGCAAAAAGCATTTTAGTTTCAGAAAAAATGCGCTTTACTGAGGGAAGACCTATTTTAGAATGATTTTTTTTTCCCCCAGAAATGCTTACAAAACCTCTACAGGGATTCATCTTTAAATAAGTGTCTCTTGTTTTGAGCGATTTAAACTTTTCTTTTCTTTTCCTTCTGCTTTCCAGCTGGCCTGTCCACCTGCTTCGAGTTTGTATCCAAAAAGCTAAGTTCAGAAACCCATAGGATCTTTCTGTTTTAAATGGAACAAAACAGTGATAATGCCTGTGTTCTTCATTTATTTCTAAAATGTTGACACAATATGAAAAAAAGCAAACTATACCATACCAACGCAACCAAAAGATGCCAAATATTTTTCCTAATCGATAGCACTCATTTAACCAATGGTCATTGTGTGAGAAAATTGTACAGTAAAGTCCAAGATGTCTGTGTTGAAAATTGTTAATTATAATGGTATATGTTCTCGTGGATAATTTATATTTTTTTCTCATGAGCAACTGATAACTCTGAAAAACACTCAGCTTTGCTTTCTTTTTATGCTTGGCCCCATCTTCTGTTCCCTGCACTATAGTAATAGAAATGAAGAAACATCCTGAAATTTAAAAATACTTTTGTGTATGTACATGTCACTTCATATTCTGTGGGACAAGTCCTGAAAAACTTCATTTTCTACTTGCATTTTGGTGTATGAACAATTACAACCCTAGTCTGGGTCCATAATCTGTTCAAGCCTCTCTTGCTTACAAAGCTTCCGTACTTCTATTTTTGTCAGTTCAGTAGTAAGGAAACAAAAATAAGAGAGAAGTTTGCCATTTGTCACACTTGTGAAATGATTTACCCTCAAAATTTGGCGTCCTCTGTCCTGACCAAGTAGGAAATACTCTCCATGCTATTACAGCTCGTTGTAAAATAAAACTGGAAGGAACAACTGAACAAACAGAGCCTTCTCGAAGGAAACTGGTAATCACAATCTGTCTTTCTGCAGGTATAGCTCTTCTCTTAGTCTTCATTCCTGGCTGGAATCTATGCCAGTGTATTCCAGAACTGTAGGGTGGGAGGAGAAGGATGGATGCATCTATTGTAGCTGTCCCTCAAACTATTTAAAATTGCAAATATTTAAATCAATTATTAGTTGCATGCTTTCTTTTGCATCTAGTATCAAAGTAAGGTGCTGCTTCTATTTATAATTTTTGTTGTTGTGTTGTTGTTATTATTACAAAACATTTAAAGGAAAAGTTGATTTAGTCAAATTATATGTGAATGTCTTGATAGGATGAAAAGCCCCCATGAACAGGTATCTTATATCTATACAGCAGCTATTTCTTCAACAAGCAACAAATTTTTAAAATAGAATTGGAGGAATGAAATCTGTTGGGGGGAGTATTTAAACATCTTTAATTGAATATGGTCCAACACAGCGCTCTGATCATAAAAAATCTGTGCTCAGCTTGTATTTAGCTATTGAAAAGAAACTGTTTCTGTGTTTGATTTACTGCTAGTAGCTTGTATTAAAAGCTTCTTTAAAACATGAGTGCCAGCAACTGTAACTTGTTTTTGCGAGGGTTATTCTGTCAAAGAAATTTATATGTGTCTATTAGAAGAGTTATCGGTGCATTAGAGCAAAGTGTGTGTACTACAGCATCTTAGCTCTGGGCAAATTTTCGTACCCTGTGGTGAAAGTAAGCAAAAAATATCATCTCAGCTATCTCCCAGGCTGGAAAGAAATCAAATAAGCTGACAGGCTTCTGCCAGAATCTAGTGGAGATTTGTATAGTGCTAGAAAGAGATGGCAGAGGATCAAAGAAAAATATAGAGTAATTCTTAATCTTCTTTTACCAAAAGCACACAAGCTTTATGAAAAATCATTCTTTACTGCCTGTTTTCTTATTAAAATAGGCTAATTCAGGAAAGGTAATGAGAATATTGCAATAAGAGATTCTTGCCAGTTAAAAACTTGCTGCTCAGCAAACTAGGATTTTATTACAATTGTTTGGATTTTCCCTCAAGAGCCACACAGTTTTCCCTGTGTTGTGAATACAGCTTTTGTAAGCATTCTAAACAGTCCTGTTGAACTCTGCTTTACTAAGGATGTACTTAGCACCCAGGAAACACCTTTAAATACTGGGTTCCTTTCTAATGATAGAAGCAGGATCGTTGCATTGCTCTCAGTCTGCCACAGACTTCTCAGATTGCTTTCTGACTTGTCCTCTGGTAGCACTCTGAGTAAATCTTGCATGTGAGCCATCATTAACTCATTTCTGTCAAAGAACTGCTGTGGATACAGTTTAAATTGCTTCATTCATCCAGTTACTGAGCAGACCTACATGTCTGAACTTGGTGCATGAGACAAGAATGCATCATCAGGAAATTTCTCTGCAGCAACCTGCTGTGCTCTCCTCCTTTTAAAAGCACTGCCTTATTCCAGTTATCACTAACATGTTTAGAGTTATGCACACATTGAGAGACTTTGGCTGGTCACCATTCCGGATGTTTACTCTTGGTTTTGAAATGATCAAGCCAAAATGGAAAACTCCTGTGGAAGGCATTATGTTCCATTTTTTGTCTCCTGGGAGAGGCGATCTTGCCAAGGGTCTGTTTTGGTTTGTTGTTGTTTTGTGTGTTTGCCATGAAACAGTTGCAAGGAAGAGATGTTTTGAATCCAGTATCTTGCAGGAATTTTGCTTCTGAAGAAAGGAGCAAATGATTTTACCACTGACTAATTTGATGGTCAAATCAAATCAGTCAGTCATTTAAGGTGGCTCTTGCCTAGTAGGCTGGAAAGGGCTTTCCCACCTGGAGCAGTCTGACAGGACCTGTAACACACAACTTCTATCATGTCATGAGTTTCAGTGCCACAGTGTACAGACTATTCCATGTTTGGCACAGTCTTCTCTTGATTGATTAGTTTTGAAACAGGCTGGTGCTGGACTTTAAACAAGAATTTTTTTCCTTCAGTTCTAATCCATTACTTCTTCCTTTTTTGAAGTGCAATCTAGTGTTTAGTCTTCTTCCACAAGTCTAATCCTATTATTTATTACTTATTTTCTATTACCAGAAAAGTAATATTAAATACTAAAAGAATAAAAATCTTTTTCCCACTACTAGGCAACATAAGCTTTGCTGAAGATGGATTAGTGCTCTGTCATCTGTGAAACACGAATTGTTTCCAGTTTCTTGGAGGGCAGGAACTTGGTAAAGGGCAGACAATGGTTCTGAGAGTTGTAATACTGTGTAAACAACTGCCCCTGTTCCCTGGTAAGCATGTGCACTGCAGTAACCATCACAGGAACAACTGGCCGGGTTTAGCTGTCTGATGACTTCTTCTGAACACGCTTGAAATGTTTGTTTTGCTTAGAGATGCTGTCTTAGATACTGGATAGCAACTGGTAAGAGCCAAAGTTTAGGTGGTGTTTCCCAAACAACCTTTGCTTTCTCTGAGATTCCTAGAGAAGGCTTTTCCTCTCCAAACGTATGCCTGGAAGACTGCAAGTCAGGGAGCTGGGGAGGCAGCCGCCAGCTCCAGGAAGTGCAGGTCTTTATCACAGTAGTTGTTGGTAATGCTTTATTTTGGTTTTTTAGCAGATTGGAAAGCAGGTTTCCTGCTTGTGTGTCTTGGTTGCCCTCCCGTGTCTGGTGAAGACGTGGGCAGCCAGGAGGTGATGGAGCAGAAATGACAAGTGGGGCAGGGATGCTGGGAGGCACTCCTGGCATGAGGGTACCCACGGTGGGGCTGGGGGGAGCAGAAGGCAGCAGGTCTGACCCTGTGGCTGCTGGGGCTGGGTGCAGCTCTGCCTGCCAGGAAATGCCTCTCACGGGCTGCTCAGGCTCCCCAGAACTGGCAGCACATGGTGGTGTCCTCAGCTGCCACCTCTTCACTTACTCATACCCTTAAAATACTTTCCTGAAAGCTTTCTGTGGGACTCCTGCTGCTGCTCCTTATGGCACGGCTTGTGCATCTCCTGTACCTGATTTATTCACCAGCCACACCACAGAGGAAGGCTCAGCCTGGGGAAACTGGCATATTGAAAAACCCAGAATGACACAGAAAGGTGGCCTGGGTGCAGTCTGGAGGAGCAACTGTAACTAGTGCCTCCCAGTCACATTCTCTGAAAAGAAAACAACTTTCACTTCTAGTCATCCTATGCCAAGATAAAGAAAATACAGACATGCTCACAGCTTTCTGAGAAATCAGTACAAAGTCCAATGAATGGGAAGTTCTGCTTGTTTTGTGGTTTTCTATCTAAAAGCACACTCCATTTAATTTCCAGTTGTTTCATTTAACCAAGAGTTAAAAACAGCTAGATAATACTGTCAGAGTGTAGTCTGTACTCAAGGGGGGTTGGAAAAACCCATGTAAGAAGTCTTTGAAAATATAAACTACTTACATGCATGCTTAAATTAGTAAGTTTTCAACATTCTGAACATGTAGAGTTGTGTTTCTTGTACTACTTAGCCTTGTCTCAGTTTTGCTAAAGCAAGGGGTAGGTATTTTAGATATTGCAATAGTCAGTCATTTAAATTTACAGTTTATATGAATCTACCAGAAATTATTTTGGAATGATTAAAGAAATATTATATCAATTTCATATGTGCATATGTATTCATAAGTAAGTATATTATTCTGGTAAGGTGTGTGTGTATATGTCTGTGTGTGTATATATGTAATGGCAGAAATATGTATACTGTGCATACATAGAAAGATACTCAGAAATAAATCTCTTAGCAGAGCGGTGGAAATAAAAAAGGGCAGACTTACATAAAAAATGAAAGTTTTGAAAGTTTCATGAAATATTTTCCCCTGAAAGCAGAAATTATCCTCAGGCCTGAATACTTCTAAATATTTAACATGATAAAACTCACACTGACTGCAGCCTGAGCACGAATGCAAACCAATAATAATAATGAAGAAATAAAATACAAGTGTAGTTGCTGGCTGTTTCCAGATAAAACACCAAAGCTCTCAGTGCTGCAACAGTGACATCCAGTGACTAAGGCAGCTAGTCCTGGGCTCAGTCTGCATTTGGAGTGAGCACAAAAGGACACGGATGGAAAGGGACATTTGTTTACTAAAATCTTTAGTGCAACACTGGACTCATTAAGAGGACAATTAGAAATGCCATGGGAGAATGAACATCATGATAAATAGGTAATCAAAAAAAAGATCTATTGATATATGGGTATTGAATTAACACATAGCTGTTTCAGAAGTAGGCATTTGCTGAGCCAAGTAAACAATATATTATTTTAAAGCAAGTGCTTTTTCCAGTGAGGCAATTTGTTCAATGAGCCTACACACACCCCCTTTTTTATTATTTCATGAAAAAGAATTCAGTAGGCAATAATTCTGCCCTGTTTTGCTGCAGATATGATCTACCTCAGATCTAAATGCAGCTGTATGATGGAAAGCTCTTTCAATTTTTCAAATTAATGAAATAAAAAGACCAAAAAGAAATAAGAAACCCGGCTTTTGTAGGGAAGGTGACAAAATGCTTACTGTTCTTTTATGGAAGACATCCCTTCTTCTGTTTTGGTTGAAGGTATTGTGAGGTTTTAATGAAATTCACACTTCATAAGGCTGCTGGCTTTAGAAAGGAGTGGCATTTCATTCTGACCTGACTCCCTACTTCCTTAGTTAGCCAATTTTTTTTATTGGATATGAGTCTTGAAATCTCTACATTATTCCAAATGTCACATGATATGTCTGTACTTTGATTGCTATAGTTGCTCTACAGAAGTAGCTTATCTCTGGGCTTTTAAAAAAGGTAGTAATGGGAATTAATTTTTTAGGATTTCAACTTCAAAGCATGCTCCATGTTTTAAGATATTGATGAGNCAACTTCAAAGCATGCTCCAAGCTGTCCATGTTTTAAGATATTGATGAGTTAAATGTATGAGTTATGTAAGGTCATAAGCAAAAAGAAATGCACAGAAAAATGAATTAAAATAATTACAAGGGAAACAACTGCCCAGACAGAAACAAAATGCGAATTTGTCACATACTTGTCCTCTGGCAAGAGGCAGTAGTTTGATTGTGATACAGGAAAATAAACGAAATTCAATCCTTAGGGTTGCCTTGCTTCTCCCTGCTTGTTCTAAATAATATTCAGATTATTAAATATGCTGGGTATTTAACCCCTGCTTCATCTGGTATCAACACAGGGAACGTTATATTCTGGTGGTATGCCAATACTGAGTCTTCATAGGATAGAAGATGACAAAGTGCTCTGCCTAATAAAAGGAGAGCCTTTTTGGTTTTGTATTTTTAAGTCCTGGGCTTGATGGAAGGAAAATTTTGAAAGCTTAGCTTCCTTCAGGAAGAAGAACAGCNGTTTGACTGTGATACAGGAAGATAAAAGAAATTCAATCCTTAGGGTTGCATTGCTTCTCCCTGCTTGTTCTAAATAATATTCAGATTATTAAATATGCTGGGTATTTAACCCCTGCTTCATCTGGTATCAACACAGGGAACGTTATATTCTGGTGGTATGCCAATACTGCGTCTCCATAGGATAGAAGATGACAAAGTGCTCTGCCTAATAAAAGGAGAGCCTTTTTGGTTTTGTATTTTTAAGTCCTGGGCTTGATGGAAGGAAAATTTTGAAAGCTTAGCTTCTTTCAGGAAGAAGAACAGCACCAGCTGACTGCAGAACTCCTGCACTTCCGCTGGGCAAGGCAGAAGTTTAATGTCAAGAGAACCAATTGCTCATGATGAAACAACTGGGCTTTGAAATCAGAAAGGCAGATGCTGAATGTATTTCTTGCTGCTGTCTAACAGGCTGGGTAGTTCAGCTTGGGGAGATTTTCAACTAGTAAGAAATTGATCTGATAATCACTTTGCTCTCATCCATCACTCAATTCCTTTCCTCTTCTCAGCCCTGAAGAAAAAAGCACATTAGGATAGTCCACTTAGCCAATTTACCCTTGATAGCCCTGTTAAAGGTTTGACTCTCAAAGCACAAAACCCCAGTAAAAATAAATTTGGGTGTTAAGTGTTGAAGATCCTCCCTTTTAAAGATGTTCTTACATTTCCATTAGTAATATTATACCTTAATGTGTTATTTAGTTATTACTACTTTGGAGTGAGGACAGAAACAAAGCCTGAATTTTTGGAGTTGCTTCATTGTACTATCTCAATGTTCTGCTTTCAGAAAAAATAGTCACCTTCTATGTTCATTTCAGTTTCAGTCTTCAGAAAACCCTTGAGATAGCAATGGTTTTTAAATAAGATCAAAAAGTTACAGGAAAGGAACAATAAGAGGGGACAGAGGAGCGCATCAGAGAGACAGCTTTTCAAGAGACAGCTGCTGGATTCTGATCTTGCTTTCACTAAGGAAGATCTTTCACTTTCACTTCCATTCATGTGTTTTTAGTTGGGATTGAAATATTAAATACTACAGAGACCACTGTAAAAATAATGGAACAAATATAAACCAGTAATAGAGCCATTTGTAAAACTCATACTAAAAGGAAATTAAGCTATGCTCCTCCTTTAGAACCTAGTTAGGGTTTTGTGTGTAGATGTAGATGACCTTAGCTGGAAAAGACATATGCCTTAATGGCCTCACAATGATCAGCTAATGTTAAAATAATCTCACACTTCAGCACGGAGGAGCTGCAATAGTGCCAAGGTGGTCTCTGATGGGTACCTGAGTGTTCCCTCTGGCAGGGTTTGCTGTGGTGCTCCATTGTCCAGGGAGGGAGAGCAGCAACAATCAGCGCTTCCAGAAACCCTTGAAGGGCCCCAGCCCTGTCCTGGGAGGTGATTAGTGCCTGTGCTGCGGGACGGGCCCGGGGAGCCTGTGCACCTGAGGTGACAGTGACTGCCACGTCTCAGCTCTCCCTCTAGGCTCACTGGGCTGAGCCAGCTATGCCGGTGCTGGGTTTCCTGTCAGCTTGATCCCGGGTGCCTTACTCCTCATGAGGATTCAGAAATAGCCGGGCTGTCCCATCTCATTCAAGCACCAGCAGAAGTATTAAGTTGTGAATCAGTTTGTTGAAGGCAGGAGGCTGGCAGCTCTCAGCTCTGAGGAAGTTTTTGAAGTCCTAAGCAGTGGGAAAATCAAGTGTCACCGCTAGAGGGCAACAAGACATCACAGACTCTGTGTTGCTAAAGCTCGAGCAATGTCACACCCTCACTGAGGGTGAGGAACAGCTTATGTAAGCCTTTGTGTTTTCCCAACTATGACATAGTGAATCTTGCTTCAGAAATGATAGAGCTTAAAATATAAATTTTATTCTATATGCACACACAAAACTTAAAATTTTGTGTTGCTTTATCTCTCTTCTGGTACAGTAAAACAATTACAAAATAGGATATTTGTACATCATTTTAATTTCTGAACAGCATGTATTTAGGGCTATGGTGAAGTATAACATATTTTCCTAAAAACTCATGCACTATATACAAATAAAAATGTGCAGGTTGGGAAAATTTGAATTTGTAGTTCACTGTCTTTCCCTCCATCCCTTTCAGTGAGCATGAGTACCAACCAGAACTGGTGACAGACATTGCAGAGGACAGTGACCCTGCCCCAGTCCTCTGAAGCTTTTAGGGTAGTAATTAGCTCTTACCTTCAGTTTCCTGATGTCCTGCTGGCACTAACAATGGTGTCAGTGTAAAACCAGCTTGCCACACTGCGGTAGAAATGAAGGCTGTGTAGTACAGTGACGTGGTGGACAGAAGGGTGGAGTACCTGGCCTGAAGGAGCTGCTGTGTCTCAGGAAGAGTCAGGTGTTTTTAACCCATGCAAAGACTTTTACCATTGGTATTGCTATTCTTGCCTACCTTCTGCAGGCCAGTAGTCAAGACAGAGCTCCAGGCTAGGGAGTTTCCTGGCATTGCACATTGTCTCCGGTTCTGGCTCTTGGAAAAAGTGGGGATGTCACCCGAAGCAGCTTCATGGTCAGAGCTCCCAGCTGACAACATGGAGTAAAGGGTTTTTTTCTGTGGTCAGAGAGTAGCTGGCAGTGTACCTTTTCAAGCAGTGTCTGTTTGTTCATCAGGCTTGTAATGATACTGACCTCTTACATAGACCTTCCTTTTTTTTATATAATTCCCTGATCTCCCTACTTGTTGGGAATAATTCTATGCACTGTCAGAAGACTAAATTCTAATCATCTCAGCTTTGGACTCTTCAAAGCCAAGTACTGAGTATTGCAAGTATGTACAAACAATTTTTTTCATGGCATCTCTGATTTAGTTTACTCTAGCTGCACTATTGTATGTATCTGCTAATTGATACCTCCTCAGGTAGGGGCGTTTTCCACTGTGGACAGACAAGAGCTATCAGCAGGCTTCAGGGCAGGCCAGAGATTAGTGTCCTTGTCTAGGCCAGGTCATAGCTGAATGGAATTCTCTGATCACTAAAGGTTCAAACCAGCTTTATTTTCATCTTCAAAGTGTGATTCCAGTTTCAACTGAAGCCTTTTATATTGTAGTTATAATGCAAACTAAATTAGGAAGACAAATTAATTCCTGGCAACTGAATTAGGAGGACTGCATGTGGGAGCTGGAGAGGCATCAACAGAATAGGAACTGCTTATCTGAAAGTGAAATAGTTTCCTTGGAATTTTTCTTCTGCATATGCTTTCCTTGAGCAGGTGGTGGCATTTTTACTCTCATCCTTTTTTATTATTTACCAAAGATTTCTTAGTTTAACTTTTAACCAAAATAAGGGTTTTATTCTATGTTCTTTAAAGTACTTTTCTTTATGTTTTTCTCCCCTTATTTGGTGATAAGATGTCAAATGTGTTTTAATCTGTAGCTTTTCCCTTTTATTTTTTCATGTCTCTGTGGACTACATCTTTCAGAATTCCTTTGAGTTACTTGAGTAAGATGTTATGAGAAAAAGACTGATGTTAATGGATTGACACAAACTATGAAAATTCTTTTTTGTGTGTGTTCATTAAAAAAAACCTCATAAAAACAGCAACAAAAAAATCCACTTGAAACTGTGGCCAGGCCCAGTCCCTAGATTTGAAATAAATTTGCATGGACTTGTAATTTCAGACCATTCAGCATCCAATACAACTAAAACCAAAGCAACTTCTTTGTAAATTGCTTGTAGAGTGAAGCAGGTTTGAAACTATTCACACAGACTCTTGTTCATCCATATAGGTGCGTTTTTAAAGTGGAGAAGTATGTACATTTCTTCAAATCTATTGAGTTCTGTTTCCAGATATGTCTTTAAGTCATTGTGTAGTTTTGGTGCATCTGCTTTGGACTGTCTTTCTTGTGACCCTCAAATAGATTTATGGATAGCACTGATAGATGCTAATTCTTAACACAATGTTTTTCATTTGCTGTGGTGTGACACAAATGACAGACTGACCATTTCCTTTTCACTGACCTCTGCAGCTGGCTTGCCTCTTGCTTTATCTGAGCCGGTAATTAGTAACTGCACGGTAGAACCTTGCCCCCAGCGTTTGAACTGTCCCTTTACTTTGGGAGTGCTTCTAGTCTGTTTCAGGACAGTTAATCCATTTGATTATTGACCCAGTTAATAGTAAGTAGACTCAGCTGACTACTGACTTTGTTCTGGAAAGTATTACAGACATTTTTACAGTCAGGAACAACAGTCAGGCGATCTAAGGAGCTGCCAGAAGCCCTTCTGTTTGTGTCAGAGATAATTAATCCATTAACTGACCAGGATGACTGCCAGTGTGTTTCAGGATGGTGACAAACAGCTGAATATAACCTTCAATGAAAGTGATTTAACTACCTGTTTGTCTTTGCCTAGAAATGATTACAATGAGTTACAGCTACTGACTGTGTAAGTTATTGTACTTCAGCTGTTATTTCTGTCTCTCTTACTGTTTAATTCCTTACCTGGGAAATTCCCATCCTGTGTGTCCAAGACTAAGCTTCTGGGCACGCGTCCCTACACGCGCGAGTTACAAGGTCCCATCCCTATCATCAGCCATGGTACTCTTCATGATGCTGAGCTGGAGTTTTAGCACACACTGGTGTGATGTTTAAATAGATGGGATGTAGTAGCTGCTGGCAGAATTAGCCTTTGTGAGCAGCTCCAGACAGCCGGGTGGGCAGCGTGGCTTCGTTTAAAAACCCAAAACACAGCAGTCCATCACACCGCATCTCTTAAATTTGCAAGGAGTAGGGCATCCTCACGAGCCGCACCAGAGCCTGCCAGGTACAATGAATAAATTACCATACAGTCTCTCACTCTTCAGAGGTGCATTTCATTTTAGCTCGTGCTGTTTGGAAAACAGTCGCTCCAAACTCCAGGCAGATGGGAACTTGAAACAGGAAGCATTCCTGCCGCTGCCGCGGATCTCTGACTCCTACCCAGGGCGAGCTCTGCAAAGCGCCGGAGCAGCGGCGAGCTGAGCAGCCCCCCGGCAGGAGTCCGCTCTAGCACGATCAGGTTGCAGCCCTGCCTTTGTAGCTTTCCGCCACACCCCTTCGACGCGAATTAGGAGGGGAGGATCACATTCAGCTCTGATTCAGGAATTCCCTCTTTCTTCAAGAACTGTTGCTAGGAGTTTGGTGAGTACTTTGCAACAGACTTTCGGTTTTAACTGAGTAATTCTTTTGCCTTTAGCTGCCGAAAGCAGTATCAACTGGAGGCTTTTTCTTCAGATGCAGTAGTCAGATGTTTAGATTCAAAGTCCAGCAAAGTGTGCTGCAAAAAGGGAGACTTCTTTTCCTCTGTAGATTTAGCAGGACAATGAATATACTTGTGTGATTAATACAACTAGTATTTGGTTGCCATAATCTCAGGCTCAGGTATTGTAATCTCTAAGGCAGTTCTTGGAAAGGAAGTGTGTTTATAACAGAAGCCATCCTAAAACTGAATCAGTTAATTCTGATCAATAGCTCGAGTTTGAAGAAAAGCTCTTGCTTTTTGAAGCAATTTCTCCACTGTAGTAGATCCAAGAGAGGCTTGATTCAAGCAGAGTGGTCTGCCAGGCTGTCTCAAATCAGTCTGAGGCAACCAACATATGAAGCAATTCATATTTTGAGAACTACAGGAAGATTTTAGGAGAATCAAATTAAGCTGTTAAGACATAAGTCAGTTTCGCTCACAGTATATTTGAAATTTACAGGAAACCTTTAATGAGGGTAATGAATGAGGCATCCAGTTGTATCAGTGTAACAAATGCACACTGCACCCCAAAAAAAACAGAATATTTTTGGTGACTTTTGTAATATTTTACTTAGAGTAATTGATGTAAACTTCTGTTTTAGTAACTGTAAAACAAAGCAGTGATACTAGTGTGTATTTTAAAATATTGCTAGAGTTGGCTAATATGTTAGAAAATTTGCTATTTAAATGAGGAAAAGGCCCATAACAATGGGAAATTAGGAGTAGGGAGAAGAGCAGCAATTTGGATTGGGATGGGGGAGTGTGTGGATGGTCAGTCTTGACTCAGTGCTCCAGGAATTAGCCATGAATGTTTTATGGGAAACATGTAAAGATATAAACCTTCCTTCCTGAGTGTCTTAGGACAGACGCAGAGACAGGAAGTGCAGCTGTCAGTGCAGATAGGGACAGCAAGGGCGTGCTGGAGGAATTGCTAGGCACCTACTTGGGCAAAGCTGTCAGCCTTTGCCCTTTGGAACCTTCTGCCCATTATTTCATTTCACTAGGAGACATTTATTACTGTCTGTGAAGGTAGCAAGTCTCTGTATCCACAGTAGATTTCTCTGAATTATTGTCTAAGCTGAATTTGAGAATTTACTTTACAATTTACTTTGTGTGTAGTGTACACAGAACAATGCTGAGGAGGTAAAGGTGACTAAAGCACATCCTGCTCTGGCCTTTTCTCCTGTCAAATAGTGCCCCATGTTCATTAAAAAGCAGCCATGTGGCCAATTGCTTGATGAATCCATTTATTTGAAAATTTTATGACTTTTTTACCGGAGAGTCACCAACTGCCCTTTAAATTACCTTTCAGTAATCTGTGTTTGTCCTCATATTGTGCATTGCATAGTTTCTAATTTTTGAGTTTTAAAGCATTTCAGCTCTCTGGTGTAGCTGCGTGACATTTAAGGTGCATTTAGCTTTTTAGAGCAGTGCCACATTTACTAATATTGCTCATGAAAACTTGTTATTCATCTAGTAATATTTTAAATGCAGAATCAGAGTTTTATGTTTCTGACTCAGAACAGATAGAAATTTAATGGCATTCAGTTTATCTATCCCTAACCTCATTGGAGAGTCATTTTGAAAGCCCAATAGTAAAAAATTTGACTCTGGTGTCTATTTTAGATATAAAAGGAAGGGACAACATTCAAAAAGGGGGGAAGATTTTCCAGGGAAGAGGATATTTTAAGAAATTGGAGGAAAAGTGATCTTGGAAACAAAGCAAGGGTGTAAAAGGAGCATCCTAGCAGACTTTCAGAATGTGTCCAGATCCACAGTTAGAGAAGGAGAATTACTCAGCTCCAGTTCTACCTGCAAGGACTGTTTGTTTCTCAAATAACTCCTCCAAGTGCATTAACAAAAGCAGACACTGGTACCCAGGTGTTCACCAGCATAGGGGCACTGATATCCTTTATGCTATTCTGATTCTGTGCATCTTGGATTACTTTTAGGGCACAAAACACAGACTTTTCCCACTGACAGTGGGATTAGGCTTGTTTCTGGAAAAAAAAAAAATTAGATCTCCTCTGGAAAAAAAAGACCATTACACAGTCTCTCACATTCTGGAAAGCTGCTGTAATATCTACGTCTACTTTGAAAAGGTGATTCTGGCAGCAATTTTAGCTTGAATTGCAAAATAAGGTGGTATCTGCTTTAAGTGTTTTTTACTGTCATGATATTGTTGGGGTGTGTTCAGTTCATTCTGAGAATGTCTGCCAGAAGGACTCAGAGCGTGTGTATAAGAAGAAGCAAATAAATATTAAAATTAAAAAGAATATCGGTAGAACTTAGTAGCATTGAGGTTTACATGACTGTCATATCTCAGTTTTGGAGCCAAGTGTTTAAAATCTGTCAAATTCCAGTAGTTACTAGTGTTGTTTGTTTGGGCTGCATTCTGAACAGTCATATTTTCTCTGTAGAGAGTCGGGAGAGGCTGATGGTGTCTTCGTATCTGAAGTTGCTCTTCGCAGTGAAACCAGGGAAAACTGTCTTAAAAAACAGGGACAAATTACCCACTTGTGTATGTTTCTCTTATGAAACCATTTTAACTTTACAATGGGGACAGAGTACCCCTGGGGACAGAATGAGGCAAAACCATATGGAGAATTGTACAATTCCTTTCCCTTCATAGTTACTTCACAGCAAAATAGAGTTATTTTAATATTTTTAATTTTCTCTCACAACTCTTTGTTCAGTTTGTTAATTACTTCCTGTGCTGTTAATACAGCTATTTATTTCCCATCTTTAGTATTGCTGCCATCTTCCCTGATGAATAACTGAGTGTAGCTCTGAAGTTAACTGGGTAGTTAGATTTACAGTTTAGTGAGAAATTAAAACTAGGCTTTTGACCCCCAGGGTGTAAGTGGGACCACAAGAAAGTTTAACTGGCTTTGAGAAATTCTGATCTTCCTTCAGAAAATAAGGCATTCCAAGAGAACTCATTTTAACGTGACTACATTGAAAAGAGTTGTTGCAGCAAGTAATTAGAAATACAAATTTTATGTAAAGGAAATACTCAGTTGGTACTGTTTTTATGAACTTCAAGAAAGGTCTCTCAAAGTGTGTTGGCATTTGCTCTATGTCCACAGGAGCTATCACTGCCATCAGAATGAGAAGCATGATCTGTACTGTGGTGGGAGATGAAGGGAATACAACCCTTTTTTTCCATGGCATTGTTGTTTTATTTTGGTTTAAAGTGGCTGTAGGGTGATACTCTGAGGCAGTCTGAATCCTGGGTGATTCCTGCTGAAGGCAGTTTCAGCATTTCTAACCTGTGTGACGATCACTCATCTGCTGCAGGAAAAGTGTCTGTGCTGTCTCCAGCTGGGAGCAAATCTTGCCTGATAGAGCAAGGAAATTTGTATTTTGAACCTCTGTACGTGTGAAAATGTGATTGATGTGAGGATGAGGTTATAAAAGGTGAATGGGTATGATCCAAACCAGTCTCAAGAGGCATCACTGTGGCAGTAGTTTCCTCCTGTGCCTGCCTATGGTACTTTGAGCATCTGATGGAGTAATCATGCTTCCACAGTGTGTGCAAATGAGAAATTACACACCACTGGGTGATATATATATAAAAAATACAGTACTGAAATTACTCTCCCCACTAGAAAAGCAGGTTGTGCTAAGTTAACTGACATCTAGATTCGCTTCTGTTTATCGATAAGCACAGCTGAGACTTGAACACATGGACTGGACTTTTCTAGAAAGGGGAAAAAAAACAGGTTATACACTTTATAGTGCTTAGATTTAACTAATATTGCTGCTTGTTTGTTTTGCTAGTAGATTTTGTGCTCTGGAGTGGTTTTTATTGGGATACTGAAAGCATTCCCTGTTTGAAAATAAGACCAGATGGACTATATTTTTGCTACCAAGGGATAATTTCTCTCCGAGCGGTACAGGCCTGAGTGTAGTGGGGTTTGTTTTGTTTTTTAAGATTTATGAAATTATGTAAACAAGTTATTTGCTTTAGTCCACATGTAAAAACATTTTGATAGGAGCAAAAGATTTCTTTGCCCTGTTGAAAGCTATATCAAAATGAAAATGAGCGAGTTACGTGATTTGCTGTAGACAAACCCAGTGTTCCTGGGAAAAGTGCAGTCATTTTAATAAATCAGTCTTAATTTCAGAAGTTATAATTCACTTTGACTGTTGCGTCAGGTGCTCTGCACTGCTTGGGCAGGGAGTTAGGAAAATTGTTTGCAGGCTTCTGTAGCCAAGGCTTACTGTCAGTATAGCTCTGCCTACCTGATTATATCCAGTTCCCAACTCCTGAGTCATGGACACACCATGCATGGGACACCTGACTGAGCCTGGGACAGGCAAGGAGAACTCAGTGGAGGAGGAATTTAGAGCCTGGAGCTGTGTCACAAAGAAGCTGAGTGGAGACAGGACGGTAGAAGTACCTAGTGCCAGAGGTGGACAGACCAGCAGAAGGGAAAAAATAGGTCCTGGACCTAAGCTGGGAAAATGGAAAACAGCTTTAAAGCAAGAGTGAAAGAAGTTAACAAGGAAAATCAAAACACAAGAGATCTACAGGCATATGAAAAAAAGAAGGGACTTCTTGCGCTGGGTTTATTAATTAATTAATTCCGTTTTTTAAACTTCCATTTCAAAATATGATGAGGTTTTACTTTTCAATTCTTTTATCAAGTGCTTTGGGAAAAGCAGTATTTACAACCTTCATAAAAGCAGAAAGAAGGTGGGAGTTTAAATCTGAAACAGTGACATCAGGTTATACAACTTTTCAGCAGAAAAGCTAATAAAAACATTGGTTTTTCCAAATTTTCTCCGTAGTTCCCAGTTTTCACTTCACTTTCCAGTTTTCACTAGGTAATTTCAGAGACTGGAATAGTGCAGCAGCAAAGCATTTTTGCTAAATGGTGAAAGGTAGGTAACCAACCAAAATTCTCTTTCATGACAAGAAGGAATTTGAAGTTCTTGGGGGGAAGTGGATGGAGTCCCTGGTCTCAGGACTGACACAGACTATGAAAGTTGCTACAGTGGGGGTAGGAAAAGGGAGATAATTAGGGATGGGGGGTGGAATTCCCATAACTTTTGCATTCAGTCAGTAATGTTTGCATGCTCATGATTCACAGTGCACTGCCTGGGCTTAAGTTACTGCGACAGCACAAGGCTCTGGTGGAAGTCTGTTTAATTGACAGCTCTTCACTGACTCAGGTATCACCATCAGAACTGAGGTGATAGAATTCTTGCTCACTCTATTCTTCATATTTACAGCTGAGGGAATGAGGAAACTGCTCCAAACTAGCACATGTAATAAAATAGTTTTTAAGGGAACACTGACTCTGCCAGCTGGGAGACAATGCTGCAGATCAGAGTGATGAAACTTTTGCCACACAAGTCCTAGTAGGCAGTGCAAGATACCATAGGGCAAAGAGAATGCCTCTGAACTATAGTGAACTGAAAAAGGTCTGCTTTTATATCAGTGTTATAATCCTGTCTAGTTAGACCTTTTAATCCTTAATTTTAGGCTGTGCTGAATTGGACCTGTGGCCATGCACATCCTACCTTCAGCTATTAATTCCTCTAGTTAATTACATCCTCTGCCTTTGCATGTGTTTCTATTTCCTGGGCTGTTGTGTGAATGAGTCACTTTTACGGTCATTGCAATGTCACTTTAGGCCTTTTTCTAAGGATGTCCTTTTTTGGCTATTATGGGAAACGCTAGTTTTAGTTTTCTTTTTCCAGTTAGCTTGTTAGAGATAAATGCCACACTGGGAAAAAAAAAAAAAAAAGTTTGTGACTAAGCATTCATGGAACTATAGAAATTGGTGTTGAAGAGACTGCTAGGTAAAAAAAAAAAAAAGTGTGTATATGTATATAAAAACACACACGTGACAGTCTTGTGTCCAAAGGCTGTGAACTGCTTGGACAAGACACTGAGTTTTATACTTTTCTGGTTTTGGGAAAAAGATCTTGCCATCTTCCTTCTGTTTTTGTTTTGGATGTCAGCATAAAAAAGGCTTGGTTATAAGGCCAGGTAGTAAGGGTCTGTTACTGGGAGCTTCCTTGATTGCTTGTGGTCTGCCTTGACTACCTGTGTTTCAGCCTGAGGGAAGATAATGGCACTAAATGAAAGCGTTTAATTAAATCAGTAAATAAAGCAGTGCCAATTATTACCCACAGACCTTTGATCTCGTTTGTCAAGTAAAATTCTTGTTGTCTGTTGTAAAATGTCTGATTAAAAGGTGGGGAGTTTGGGAGCAGTAGAATGCCAGTTCCTAATGAATTGTCTGTATGAAATTTACATTAATGACACAATGATGTAGAGCATTAATGCTGGACTGATGCCTGGCTGTCCTAAGCTAGAATCCTTCTGGAGGAAAAGGCTTTATTTGCGCTCAAAAATTTTCAGAATGTGGCTGAAATAATCAGACAGCTAAACATGACTTATTTAAAATTGAAACATTTCCTATTTTTCTCACAGTTTTTCACCAGTGTGTACATTTGACATTTTACTGATATCATAGATGAAGTATTTTGAATTTTGCACTCCACACAAATAAAACAACAGCAAAAAAAATCAGAGTGCTTAAAAAAAAATTATACCAGTATCATAAGAGGCTTACAGCTTTAAAGTTCTGTTACTAGGCAGCTGAACATCCAGTCAGAAAACCTGGACCTTTTCTAGAGGGTTTGGGTTTTAATTGAAAATCCACTGCCAAGTATGCTTTGATCTGGGATTTCATTCTTCCTTTAGGAATAATAAGAAATAATTAAGCTATGGCAGGATTTAAGCATTTTATTACCAAAACCTTCACCCCACTCATCCCACCTCCACCCAAACCTGACCCAGTGTTCTGGGACTGTGTGACCTCCTGGGAAGGTTAGCAGGAAGATGAAGGAGATTGTTTGGTTAGGAGACTTTGCAGCAAGGCAGATATGCTGCTGCAGAGCCTTTGTTCCTGTTGGGAACTGGGCCCAGCATCGAGATGCCCAGCTTTTGACAGACTTTTGACCCTTCCTTTTAAGGGAAATGTAGGACTTGAGTGGAAGAATAGAAATACTGTACCCCAGTCAGGGTTTGGTTCTCTGTGCAAATGCAGAAATTCTCCTCATAATCACAAAGTGACCATTCTGTATGGTAGCTCACGATACACAAAATTCTATTTCCAAATGAAAAAAAATATAGAAACTTTTTAAGGATTTCCATTTCTGCCTCTCTTCTACTTGGGGAAAAGCTTTTGAGAATATGGGATAACCGACTGAAAAACTGATTACTAAATTTTGCAATCTAAATCTATACTCTGTGGATTCCTGGAAGAAGGAACCAAAGCCTCAATTTAAGTGATAAAAAACTAAATTCAACTAGAATGTTGCTGAACTAGTGAGAGTTTTGATGGCATGTTTGGAAAAACTCTAACATGGAAAACGAGGCCTCAGGGACAAACATAGAATTAATCCATGTGTTACTGAGGTTGTGGATAATTAGCAAATTCCTTTATGAAGAGCCACAATTAAGCCAATGATTATTTCTAAGGAAAACAATGTGCTAGAAATTTGCTCTTTCCCATGTAATTTCAAAAACTATAACTGTATTGTGTAATTTTTTGTTCCTGTGACCTTACTGGAGCCAGGTAGTTTGAAAGTTATTACTTTATATCTAAGTATCAAATGTGAATATTTGATGGCATTTCTGCTTTAAGTGAGCCTAGACTATGTCAAACTATCACCAGCTTTGTTTATATTGTAGTGCTAATTATCTGTTCAGTTCTTTGAATTTTTTAACTTAATATTTCTCCCCATACCATTTTATTAGTTGTGGATTTATTTTTAGTTGATGTCAAACTAACATCACAAATCAGACGTCCCTCAAATCACAGAGACAGTCTTAGACAACTTCAGGTAACCATGCACACAGTCACTTTCTATTTAAAGCATTACTGGACTTTTTATGTAGGGTGAATTAAAAGATTTATTGTAACTCCTTTTTTTAACCTTTGGATGAAAATGCATAATTCCTCCAAGGTCAGGTACTACAAAACTTTGTACATAAAGAATTGTAAAACTGCAGGTCCAGTTAGAATTGTGATAAAAGATGCTACTTCTATTTCTTTGAAAAATACTCTAGTTCTTGCTCATTTTTTCCATTTACAGAATATTTCAAAACTTGTGCACTGGCTTCTAATCCAAGAGTGGTTATTCCATCTCTGCTAGAAAACAATTTCTGAATTTGTTCAGAGAATTAACAAATAGTCTTTGAGGAAAGATTTTAAAATCACAATTTAAAACACAAAATAAGATCTGTATTAGTTTGTGAAATGTTTTGCCAAACTATATGTGGATAAAGCCTTTTCTTTGTTCCTGTAGAAGTGAAGCTTAATGATTGAGTTTAGAAGGAATCAAAGACTTGCAGTTTTTTGTTTATTTTGGCAGGAATGCATTATGATGTAGAATTTCCCACAGTCATATTTTTTGGCTAAAATAGAAATTCATTTAAACCCAAAATTTTTGTTCAATTATTAAAAAAAAAAAGAAAAAAGGAAGAAGTATCAGTGTTTTTCACTGCATTATATACTGAAGCCTTCTAAAGGGTGTTGTCAATTAAAAAATTACCTAAGTACTTAGTGCTGCTCATGATTTCACCAAGAGCTGTTTTTAAGAATTCATTTCCTTTCTATTATATGCTGCAAGCTGGGAAAACACTGAGTATGCAAGAGGGAAAAATTAGTAAGTTTTCTAGAGAGAAATGAGAATTGTGGTTCTGATTTGGTGAAGACATGCTGTCTTCACAGGCATGTAAACAAAACCACTAAAGACCAAATAGTGTCTGAAGGCTAGGCACTTCCTAACCCCTAGATTTTTAGGGCTTTTTTTTTACTTATATTAACTAACATAGCAAAAAATTTAGTATTGTACTTTAGGAGAAGAGGATGGGGATCTAGGGATTGTGAATAAGGAATTGATCTGTTGGTAACAAAGAAGATATTGGGTCTATTCTCTAATTAAAATCCAGAGATCCTTAAGGAACTTTTAGTTAGTTGGAAAATATGCATTTCTAAAAAAGTTAAAGTTTAAGTGAGTTAATTTCATGTGTGCGTATGTAACCTCATCTTTAGCAACCTGAACATGCCAGCTGCCATGGAATAAAAGTGTTTTTCTTCTGTTAATGTTTGCACTGATTCCAAGTGAAAAATAATAGATCTGTACTTAAGTGAGGTTCTCAGTATTAAAGAGGTGTACAAGATACAAAATCCTGCTTAAGGCGCTGAAGCCCACCTTGCAAAAAATTTCACTGATTGCTCTGAAATGCAACTTACTCAAGAGTCTGGGAACTTGGTAACTATAAATTGATTAAATATCATTTAAAATGTTGTGGCAATGAATCTAGGTTCTGCAGGTGGAGTAAACCTTACTTGGGATGATTTGACTTGGCAAGCAACCCTACATTGTGTAATTAACACCAGGACATTAAAAGTGCCAAGTGTTACGCTTCATGTCGTGATGTGCTCTGGGAGGTGATTTCTGTTGGGCCTTAGAGTGAAAGCAGTAGCATTGCCTCTAACCTGTCCTGGAGATGGGGTAGGAGACTTGCAATCTGCTGAGCACAACTGTAATCCTTGTCTTGTTTTTCCTTGTGCTTACAACATGATTATACTAAAAGAGCTCACATGATCTCCAATGCTCCCAGTTTGTGTGTCTGCCCACAGGGCTATGCACTGCCCCTCTAAAGACTTCTGCAGAATGCTCGAGGAACCTGGCTGAATTTGTCAATTCTTGTTTTTATGTTGCACAGGGAAGATGAAGGGAAGAAAGAAGGGACGTTCCTTACCTTCACCCTTTATCTTGATGTTCTTCTGTATTGCTGGGCACGCAACTGCTGAGCTGGATGGCAGCAAAGAAGAGCATGTTGTGGGTAAGAGATTCTAGAAAACACCTAAAACTCAACCAACAGAAACAGAACACTCAAAAAACAAAGCCCACTATGTTAAAATGGACTGCAGATGTAATTCTGTACTTGAGAACTTTTGTGGGAAACTTTTGAAATTGGGACTAAGCTAAAAATTGTCTCTAACTAGGAGAGAGATGCTTAGAATTATCTATTAAGCTTTTGCAAAATTGCCTTCTGCTGGGGCTTCTGTTTCCCAAGCTATTTGGAACATCTAATCCTAATCAAACACTGGGTTAAATGTCAAGATGATTCCTTTAAAGCTCTGCTTTAGGAGCATGGAAAAGTTCAATGTTCAGGCAAGGAAACATAGAGCTGGTTAACTCAGGCTTTATTTCCTCACACACAAAAAGCAGAAATATGATTCATACCACTGTAGATTGATGTTGCTCTGTTTCATGTACAGATCTCTTGAGTCACAGTTAATTTGCAAAGTTAGATTTAAAGATGATACAATTACTGTCCTGGTAGTTTTCCTGGGCCTTAACGAAGGTCTTTGTATCGCCCCAAGTGATTTGGTATCTCTGGATAAACAAAGGAGTTGGACTCAATCCTTGTTAATCCCTTCCAACTCAGGGTATTCTACAATTCTATGGCTAAAAACTCACCAGCTGAAAATTTTTGTTAGAAAAAGAGTGTAACTGTTAGAACTTGGGATGGTCTCGATTTTTCGTGATGGTAAGATCATTGTTTACTGAAATTAAGATGGTTCAGAATTCTAGACTAGGTATCATTGTGAAAGGTATTTCAGTTTCTTCCCACAAAATTCTGAGAAAGATGAGGGGAAAATACACTGCTGGGGCCACACTAAAATATTCCTTTTTCCTTTGAGGAAATGACTTGAAACTGTGATCACTTCCCTAAGCTGCAGGGGACTATGAAGTGGATGCTTTTGTTTGACAAGTTCGGTTTTGAAGTGCAAATGAAAGCGCAGCTAAGGGGAACATTTTTGCTATGTTTTGTCCTATTTCCATCCAGATTATTTCTATCAGACTTCTGCAGCAGTGTTCTTTGAGAAAGAAATAGTAATTGTGCATAGTCATGGCTATACCAAGATAGGACCATGTCACAGTTAGTCACTACAATTTAAGGTATGTGCTGTTCCAGGTTAAGCATATGCTTAGAATGGGTATGTAGTAAAGACTGGTTCGATTAATAAATTTGTTCCTTTCAAACTCTGAAGGGCAAAACTGCTCTTTTTGCTTGAGGCCAAAGTGACATTTATCTTTGCCCCACAAATCTTAGCGTTGTATAAATTCTTAGCCGAGCTTGCAGGTCGTGAAGGCCAAATCAGCTTGCACACTTCATCACCATAACAAGAAATCTGATGGCTTAATTTTTTTCCTCTATTTACTTTGTTTATAAAAGAAAATAAGTAAATAATCTCAAGGAAATTAAATAGCCATTTTACTGGGGATTATTTTTTCACTGGTTATTTTGCAACTGATTTCTTAGGATTATGTGACCACTAACTGATTTAGTATGCGAAACAGTTCTGAACTTCTGCCTTTAATTATGAAGTAAAAAGCCATCAAATGTGAGGCTTAGCTATTAAACTAGGATCCTGTTTTTGTGACTACTGGAGACTCAGTTGCAGTGTTTACAGTAAAAAAGCTTTTGCTGTACTCTGTTTTCACAAAATATTTTGACTGTTGTTAATTAAAATTGTATTTGTGGCTTCTCAAGATTTAACTTCTGGACTCAGAGACCTTAAATGTTGAAATTTTGTGGGCTGCAATATCATTGATAACATTTATTTTTGAATTTAGATGATTATAAAGCAATGACATATTTTGCCCCAGCATTCCATAAATTTCAGGTAATAAAGGATAAAGTTGTGTGCATCCAGTATTATTAATGTCATACTTTTGGATCACAGTGAGAACAATTGCTTTGTGAATTTAAGAGATAGCTTTTTGTCTATTTTAATTACAGTAATAATCAAGATTGCAGGGTCAAGTCCAATGGAATAAAAAGATTTTTAATTTGTTCTCTTCCAGCAAAATCTGTCATTTTTCCATCAATAGATAAGGGTAATAACAAAAATGAAAGGTATAAAAATAACCAGGTTATGTATATGGATCATTAATCCCTTATGTGGTAGGCAGCACTTTAGTTGATGTTCCAAAGCCTGAAGAAAATGACTCACAAACTGAACGTGCTTTTTATTCATATGTGAAAGCTTGCCAAGAATAAATGTGCCTGCCTAAAGAAAGTGTAGGAAACACAGGGTAGGAAGAGCACTGAAGAGTGTGTGGGTGGGAAGCTGTCAAATTGGCAAAGATGGAGAGAAAAGAAACAGCTATTCATTAGTGACAAGGTGCTTAGTATTGATACCACTTATCAAAGGGAGACATTGCCAAGGAAGGCTGGGAAGATGACAGCATATCTTTATAATTAAGGATAACCACAGAAATTCATATCAAGTTGAGAACACAGAACCTAAGCAAACTAAAACAAAGTATTTTCACATAAAAATTCAGAAATATTCGTGATCTTTATTCTCCCAATTTATATAGTTCTGTTCTGAAAAGCAACTCCTGCATAATTCTTACCTTTCATATTTATTGAGCTGTGGATGTAGTATAGGAATCAGTTCATTTTCTAATTAAAAGGAGGTCTTTTTATTAAGCAGCCCCGCAGAGTCTGAAAGCCCAATTAGTCTTTTGTCATGCCTACATCCAGAGGAAAGGTATTGTTTTCACTTGTACCAATGTAAGAGGATTAGAGACATTATTCACCACTTCTGCTTTTGTAATATTGCCCTGCTTTCTAGTGAAGTGATAACAGAGCCTTGCCTGGATCACCTACAGCCCATGTGCTCAGGGCTGCATCAGGGCTGGCTGCAGCTTACTAGAGCTCTCTCAGTGAAATGACTGCTCTGAAATGAGGAGTGGTGTTCAAACTGTCCTCTTGAGATGCAAGAGCTGCCATGAGAGTGACAACAAACGTGAGAATGGCTGTACTCTTTAGAAAAAGTCTTGGCCCCTACCTTGTTTGACAGCTGCAGAAAGCAGGAAGGCTGAAGGACTGGAGGAAGAAAGTAGTGACAAAAAATACCTGCAATGAGCTTATTCTCATTTGAGCCATTTCATGGGCATTACTTTGGTCTTAACACAGACTATGGAGTGCAGTGACTGTTACAACAGGGCGATGGGTGTTTAGTGCTCCTGTAGCTGATGTAAGGAAGTCATTACGTTAAAAAGTTGGGGAAGGGGAAGAAAAAAGAGGAGATTTTGCTGGTTTTTTTTCAGTTTTAGTATGGGAAATAATAACTTCTGCATGACAGTGAACGTCAGCTGTAATCATTATTTAATCGTATTTATAACAAAATTGTTTTGGTCTAGGCTAGTACAGTCCTACAATTATACAGGAATTCTTAATGTATTTGGACCAGATGTCTAAATTGGATGAGTTATAATTATGCAACAGAGCCAGATCTAAAGTGGGGGGTTAAACTTATTTTTTTTAAAATGACAAATGCAATGTCATACTTAAGAAGGAGAATTAATGCAATCATAAATACAAGATGGAAAATTAATGTTGAAGCACCTGTTTAACAAGGTTCTAGTTGCTGGAAAGCAAATGGAAGTTACAGAGCATTACAAAAGTAATTCAATGTTGTTTTAAAAACAAAGGCAAGTGGTTTTGTGTTGGATTAAGGAAAAAACCAAGGGATAATTGGCCACTCTATTTGCCACTAGTAATGCCTCAGGTAGGGGATTATATTCAACTCTCGGCAGCACATCTTACCAGGAATCCAGGCCAATAGGAATCATCCAAATAACAGTTATGAGAGGATTAGTAGGCAAGGCCAACAAAAATATGGGAAGAAAAGAGTTTATTTAATATGGAGATAGTTAAGAGGAGACAAAATCTTCCAATAAAAATAAAGTAGACAGACGTTTGGGCTACTGAAGTGATATGGTGAGTGCAGGGCAGCTGCTACACTGCCAAGTCTTCAAGCAGCCAGGGAAGCAGCAGAACTTGGAGAGTGCAAAATCAAGGTTGAGAGTGCAGGAATCAAATTTATCTCCTGCAGCAGCCTTGAATTGCAAGGCTGGTGGATTGGAAAATCAAAACTGATTTATCATGTGTGTAGATATGGTTTTAAAGTATTTTGTCTGTGCACGAAGTAAAAATTTAATATATAATGAAGACTATTCAGGCAGTGTATTACCAAAAAGGGAGCTGTCTTACAAGAAGAGTAATGAAATCCTAGAACGGACTGCTTCACATTGCTTGGAATTTTACTTCACTTGGGTGAGAAACGTTCCTTCAAATGTTATCTTTGTTTCTGCTGAAGAATTTTCACTGACCTTCCTGACAGACATCTTCACTAAATGTCATATCCTGTGCTTTTCACACAGCACCTAAAATGTAATAATGCTTTGTCCCAGTCAAGAACAGAGGATGAGGTCTTAGACTAAGAATAGTTTTGTCAAGGTATATTCCCCAAATGAAACAAGTACAAGCAGATGTGTGTTTATGCATATCTACTGGGCAAACACTCCTGCTTGCCTTCTCATCTGCTGCTCTAATCTGAGAAGGAAAGCTAATTTTATAACATCTTTGTGAGTTAAGTGTTCCCAGGTGTAAAATAATGGGGAAGAATTCTTTCACTGTTTCCAGACAGAAGAATGATTCAGTTCCGATGAATCCCTCTGAGACCTCTTTCTTCAGAGTCACTTGGTTACTGTTTGGAGTCGGAGCGTTTGGCCCCCGGGGGTTTGACAGGGTACAGATTTTACTCAAACGATGGCAACTTTCTAGCGTTCCTGGGAAACCGAGGGATTGCCAAGAAGTGTGACACAGTTAGTCATTATATTCGCAGCAGATGTCAGGACATCTGACAGTGGTTAACAGCATCACTGTGACTGCAGGGGAAAGGCCTCAGGAGGTAACCAAAACAAGGATTTTGTTCTGTGGGTCTGATGGGAAATGGGCTAGGAGTGGAGACCAGAAAGTTCCCAGGATGAACTCTAAGCCATTTGTTCTTCCTCTTTGTGCAGTTTTGCAACTATGCTTGCATACTCTTTTTGTTTGGATAGCCCACAGCATTGGGGTGGTGCAACGCAGCAAGAAAATGAGCTGACATAACTGTGTGTCTGAAATTGCAGTGGTTAAGAAACCTGGTAAGTTTTCACAACCTCTTGTAGACTGAACTGGGTCACTGGCAGAGGTCACAGAGGGGATCTCATTTCTCGGGTGCCAAGAAAATGACGTGTTTATGAACTAGCTGCCAGCCCTCACCCCGACCACATTTGAGTTGGATTGGTTTCTGTGGAGCTCTGAGTGTTTGACTTCAGCATTTCAGGAGTGAGTTGATAACTTAATGAAAACCTGGATGTTTGAAGGCATTTTTTCCCTGGTACTGAGCAGGAAAAATCCTAAGTTTCATTTTGCAATGCAGTATCCTCTCAATTTTTTAAGTTGAGCCTTTTTAAGTCCCTTCCAAAGGATTCCCAAGCCTTTTGGAGGACTTTGGAACCTTTGAAGTCCAACTTGGCATTTATCGTGACTTCTAAGTACTAAATCTTTGTGGACTCGGGAAGACTGACTAATGAAAATAGAAAGATAAAATATTCTGAAATCTTGTTTAGCAAGCTGAGCTTCATAGCAAGTTTACCAAATCTAACATCTCTTATAATTATTAATTTGATTTAATCAATATTCCCTATTGTGTGGTATTCAATAATATTTTTTAATCTATATACCCAACTTCAAAATCTAAATATGTATTTTCACCAGCATGGCATAAGCCTCAAAGTATTTTGGGGACTGAATATTTAAATAGAATTTTGAAATTAGTCCTTTCTATATGTATTTTAACACTAAATGGTCCACTTTTGGAAGATCTAATTGTGTGTTACAATTTTTCTATTAGTAGTAATCGTATAGTAGAGGTTGTTAGTTTTTCAAGGACTTAAATGCTATTCTTTAAAGTATTTTAGTGCTGAAATTTGTTTCTTTTTTGTAGGTTTAATAGTTATAAGTAGCTAAAAATGTAATAAAACTAGTAAACTTCCATGGATCTCCGTACTTATGAGGATTCATCTCAGTTCTTTGAATTTAATTCAGAGATTGTATAATGTCAATTTTAGATGCTAAAATTAGACATCCACAGAGCAGGTAGGTAGTAAGTAGGCAAGTTCCCTTTAACCATGTCATAAGCCTGATTTTTGTGGATTCTTTTAATTAAAACTGTAACCTTAACCTCGTAATAGTAGGCATATATAATGATTACATGATCATGTAAACTCTTCTCCTCTTCCTTTTTTTTGTCTCCTTCCTGGGCCACTGCAGAGAGCAGAGATAGATATGTTTGCATATATGTTCTGAGACATCAATGTTTGAATTAGCTGTAGGAAAATGAATGAAAAACTTCAGGTCTGTTCTTCAGGCTCCTATGGCAAGCAGACAAGCTCTGTAGAGCTTTCAAAACCCTCTAGGGTAAAATACTGCCTTGGAAAAGAAAAACAGAAAAATATAGTAAACCATAAGGGAACAGGGTCAGGAACTGGATTGCTAGTCAGAATTTCCTTATAGACATTGACAGGGTGAAACTTTGCTAGTGTTCTTCACAGTGCATATGTCAATTTATACGCAACATTCTCTGACCTAATATATATTGAAAGACAGAAATTACACAATTTGAAAACATTCAGCTTTGTTTTGCCTTGACTTTCTAGTTGTATGCCGTAGAAAGCTGTAATGCAAGAACGGTGAGATGAAAGGAAAAAGAGTCTGGTGCCTGTCAGTGGTCCCAGCATGGTTTGTGTCCCAGTGCAGTGCCATCTGACAGGAGAGTGATGCCCTCTGCAGGGCTCTGGCCATCCCACACTGTTCCCTGGCAGATCTCTGGGAGCAGTGCATGGAAGGGAGCCCAAGGAAACATTTCTGCCCCGGTGGTCATCATGTCTTTTGGACTATCAGGACTTTCTCAGGGTTTTTGTTATTCAGCATTGCACCCCAGGTCGTGTGACGAGGCCACACTCCAGAACTCTTCAGAGGTTTGTGATGAGGAGTTGGAGTTTATACTGTGAGCTGTTTGGGTGGAAAACTGAAACCACACATTTGAATTGATCGAATGGAATTTGCATTTCAAAGCAGATCATGTTTTGCTTTTTACATCTGTTTAGTGTGTTCAGAGCTTTGCAGACAGATGTTGTGCAGTGCCTCTCTAGCAGAACACACAAGCAATCTCATCTGGGAGTTACACTATTCAGTATGCAGCAAACTAACTCAGTTGTTCTACTTCTCCTCTGCATTACAGGTGCTGATTTGCCACCACTGAAGCTTGTGCACTCATTCTGTGCCATGAAAGCAGACGATGGTCCATGCAAAGCCATCCACATCCGCTATTTCTTCAATATCAAGAGCCGCAAGTGTGAAGTATTTGAATATGGTGGATGCCATGGCAATGAGAATAACTTCCTAACGCTGGAGGAATGCCAGGAGAAGTGTGTGGTAACAGGCCAGTACCCATTCTCTTGCCCTCCTACCAATTCTTTATTTGCATCTGTTATTTCTCACTCACAAACCACTTGAATTTGGGAAGCAGAAGCCCTCTTCAGTTCCTATTAATACAGAAATATGATTCCTCTAATTATGTTCCCAAGTAGGTTGTAGTCATCTGAATTACTTTACATGGTGCAAGCAGACATTCAGGATTTGGAAAGATAGGTAGATTTTGTAGTGTACCTGTGGAATAGAGACACCAATGCAAGGAATCTTATTTTCTAGCTAGAGCCCTGTTTTGGACGAGTTCTTAAGTGAAATTGATTGTGAGGCTTGGCTAAGCTAGGGGGTAGCAAAGATGTTCTTTATTGCTTTCAGAGTGTCTAAACCAAGTTTTGATCCCAGGTTTGTCCTTCACTTGAGAAGCTGATAGAAGTTGTTCAAAATTTTGGCCATAATCTCTGTTTCAGCATAATTACTACTACAGTAGTAGATATTTCTCATTAAAAATGCCAGTTATAGCCATTTTTCAACTTTTTTTTATTGAAACCCCCTCAGTTAATCATTGGATAGAAGAAAATGAGATCTAACAAATGATACACAGCACAATGAGCACCAAGGGCCTTGCGAATGCTGGTTTTGCTATTACAATTCATCCTTGTAATTAATTAAGGTTTTAAGAATTGTACAAATTCCTCACGTGACTGGATGAAAATTAGAAGATTTTTGAATCTGCCAGTGGAGCTAGAAATTTGGCAAGCTTGTATTTTTAGAGACTGGAGAAATCCAGGTCTTATTGAGGATTTTCTCCGGATACCTACTACAGATCTTGCTTTCACTGGTAATTGATGCAATGTGTCTGGCTGCATAAACAGGAGGTGATAGGGGTATCTTGAAGGGGAGAAGGCAATGGAAATGGCAAGAAAATTTCAGAACAAAGGGGTCCTCAAAGGTGTGTAATAACCATCAGGTAGTGTATCAACTATGTGAGGTTTTTTCCCAAGTCTCTTCATACATTGGATGTCCAAGGTAAGATAGAAGGATTCATTCCCAACAGAAGGTGCTTTTCACTCACATGTGCCTTGCCCAGTAGCAGAATTTGCCATGGTTACCGAGCTCAAGACAGTGATGCTGGGCAATTCTGCAGCAGGGAACAGTTAATAGGTTATTCTGGGGATGGACAACACAAGCAGCTGAAAATTGTCACTCTGCTGTCTATTAGAGATGTGCCCTGGTAGCACCTACTGCTATGCAGGCCTGGGCAGGTGTCATTTTCTTTGCCCTTTTTTCATAATTTGTTGAGGACCTGGGCCTTTTCTTGAAACTGGAAATCTGCTGAAGATGCTGTAGGTGCTGAATTGTTTTGCAGGATACAAACTTTTATCTTCTAGGTTTAGCATGGGCCGCTTGCAAGTTCTTGTAGTTTACAAAAAATATTTCCAATAAATTTCAGATTAGAAAAGTGATTTCAGAGGCTTGTATTTGGGTTTTCTGGCCAAAGCTGACTGCGTATATGACGAGGTAATTTATAGCATCAGGTTTTGTCTGACAACAAAAGTAAATGTCTCTTACATATTTTCCATCCCTTCCAGAATTCACGTTTACATAGTGTTTAGGTCAGGCTTTAAATCTGTTGCATTGTCTGTTTCTAACACATCTGTATTTCCTGATAAAAATTACTCTGCATCGTGTTGCTAAATTTATTTAGAAATCAAAGTAAGTATCTGTCTCCCACCCCAGTGTTACAGTAATTGCTGGAGCTGGTTACACATTACCCGAAGTAGCATTTCAAGAGTGTTTGTTAGTTTTAGTGCCTATAATCTTAACAATCTGCAGATGTTAATAAGCCATTTCCATATTCCTTGAAAGCATCCCTGGTCTTGATGCCTTTTATCTTTCCAAAGGAGAGACTGCACACATTTCATTTACTCACCACATATTAACTCAAGGTATTATTTGCCATTCAGATCTATTTTTCTCATGCTGGTGCCACCATAATTTCTGCTCAGTTAGATTTTGCTTTTAAACAACTGCATGCTTATAAAGCTACCTCTGTCATGATGGAGGAAAAAAACCCACTACAAAGTTGCACTAAAAACTTGTCAAAGCAAAAATGTCCCTCCATTTTTTAAGTGGATGACAATTTTCCCATGCATTTTACTCCAAGGGTTAATTTGAAACTTACCTTTTGATGGTTTCTGGAAAGATCTACTATAATAAGCCTGAGACCAGATGTACTCCAGGGAAGAAGTGGCAAGAATCAGTCATAGCCTTGCTCTGTTTTCAGGTGCAATACATGGGTAAACACTGTTGTAATTATGTTAAAAGAATATTACTTATTAAAATGGCATCCCATCAAGAAAGTGGTATATGGAAATCATAGTTCTTTAGTCACTAAATAACATAATCTAGCATTTCATGTTTAAAAAAAAAAAAAAGGATGACATGATAAAAACCATTTTGCCCTAAATGCAAGCACACACAAAGTTCAGGAACCTCTGTCCTACTTGGATCTGAAATGGATATTAAGCAAACTCTTCCTGAAGGGGCTGAAAAGGGAAAGAACCTTTATATTAATTAATTTCTTTTTATGTTGAAGTCTCAGATACTTCCGGAAGTGCAGGTTACTGTTTTGGTGCTCATTTACCTGTATTTGGTATCTTAGCGATTGGTAAAGATAAAAGCTACAACACACCTCCTTCTCCAAACTATACTATTTGTGTCTTTGATTTATCCTACTTGAGTTTAAAAAAAATAACAAAGTAAGATAGAATTCAAGTCATAGGTTTTGAAATCTTCCTTACAAACTATTGTATGGGAGCAGATCTCATTTCTGGGCAGAAAATCAAACAAAGAAGGAATTCATCACAGATGATTAATCTGTTTCTAGTTATGACTCCACCAAGTTTAAAGAGTACAGTCTTTCAAGATAAAAAATTGAAAGTTATTGTTTCCTTGAATAGCATTCAGTGTCAGAAAGACCTTGAGTCTAGGATCTGAATTAACTCTTCTTTGTCTGACACCAGGCTGGCTTTTGGTGGTTTCCAGCTAGTATTTGGTTTGGGGTTTCAGCAGGACCCACAGAATCTTTACTATGCTTGGAATGGGGTTATTTGCACCTGCCAGTATCTCATCCAAAACTTGACATTTCCTGTTACAGGAAATTTGGAGTGTTTGTCCTCAATTTCAATTTAAAGGCTAAGAGTGATAAAAGGGAAAAGGCTGGGTTGACAGATGCAAAATTTGGAATGAAGCGTCCAAAAGTCATAATCAGGTGTCATGAGTGAAGATTTATCACATGATTTCTTCAATCTGATGTTGCTGTTTTCACAGAATCACAGAATAAGCTGAACTGGAAGGGGACCCAGTGTTACTTTGATTCTGAAATGCATGTTGGATCTGGAACAGATCTTCTAGACCAAATCCTGTAGTGACATATATTTGGCATAACTCCATAGTATAAAACCGAGAGTTATTTAAAATGAGAACTGGGTTAGTGTCTACAGGTTGGTACTCAGCCCATGAGGACTTCTCTGGGTATGAATAACAGTGATCCAAGACTCTCCAAGAGCTGGATCTGCTTGGAGGAAGAGGAGAAAAAAGGCTCATGGTATCTGTATTCTCTGAATGGATAACAGCAGATAAAATTATTTGGTGTTACGTACAGTGTACTGCAGACCATCAGGCATAAAGCAAAGTAAACTCTTACATTAATCCTTTTTGCTAACGTAATTCAGCAAAACCCTGTATAATTCTGTGAATTTTTTTTTAATCTAACTTGGTCTGTGCAGTCTTCTAGTATATAGTTGTGTTCATATTACTTACATTTCCAGTATTTATTACTGTAGGAGGTCACTATTTAGTGACTGTAGAAATGAGTCTGAAGAGAGAGTATGAGTGACACAAAAGTGCTTAAAAATAGATAAAAATCTGAAATACTAAATTATCACTTTGATGAATGTGAAGACCAATATTGATAAAAATAAGCTCAAGGGCAGCTGTCTAATATATGTAGAAATTCAGAAGAAGTAATGCAATTGGTCAAAGTTTTTGATTTTTAATATTCAGCACAAATACAAGAATAAATGAGCCAGCATGAGTGAATTACCAGATCAGGATAACTTGTTAACAGTTTGGAATCAGTAAGCCACCAGAAAGAACTGATTGACCTCAGTACAACAGAGTTCAGAGAGCCCAGCTGCAGGCTGGCCACTCTAAGGCTCTCCAAGACAAGAATCAGATTCAAGATGACCACTTCTGAATCAAGCTTCCTATTTTTTGTTTCTTGTGCCCAATACTCACGACTTCAGGGAACGAAAAAGTACTTTCTAAGAGGAACTTGCCTATAGGTTCCATTGTTTACCAGATAGAAGTGTAATCACAAATGTCACCACTTGCACAAAGACCTTAATTTTCAAGGCAGTGAATAAAAATTTTAGGCTACTTAAGCTAGCGACTGTGGGAAAAAAGCTATTGATAAATGGTTCTGGTCATGTTGGCAATTCCAATGTCTACTATTTAGAGTGGATCTACAAAGAATTACACTTCGTTTACAAAAAAAGAAATCAACTCAGATGTGGATTTGGATTTTTGACTGAAATCAGAAGCAAAACCGCTGTTGACATGGTATTAAGATTAAAATATTCTAGGCCTGTATAAACTCACAATAAAATTTTCCTTTTCTCTGCCAGAAGAGTAGAGGTCACATGCCAAAATATGATTGCTGATTTTGCCCTGAAGGGGACAGCTGAGTGAGATTAGTGAAACAGCCAGACGTGCGTGTCCGCGTTTAGGTCATGGGTTTAAGTGCTGAGGGCCAAGCCTCCTACTAATGGGAAAAACTGGAGATCTGTTCAAAGAAATGCTATGTCACTCTGAAGTGCATGCCATGTCTTGAATATTTTTTAAAGGGTAACAGCTGCATTGTCCCAGAGGTGGAAGGAAATATGTGTCATGACAGAATTGCGACCCAATAGAAATCTACCCATCTGCTTTGAAAATAAAACATCAGGTTTCCAGAGAAAACTAGGGTAGAATTATGATACAAAAGGGCAGTAAAGTAAAAAGGAAGAATTATGAAGCAATGCAAATAAGGTGACTAAGGCAGAGTCCAGAAGCTGCTGGCCACCTTTCTCTCAGCTGTCAAAATATTGTCAGCCTTTCTCAGACATTGGATGATCTGCTCTGCCCTTGGACTCTTTTTGCAGTTTTATGATTAGACAGTCTCCTACAAGGAGAAGAAGGTCTGTTTTCAGTCTCTAAGAAGGAATTTGGGGATGAATTAAGATATGCAGTTTCTTGAGCTGATACAATAAAACCCAGGCTCCTGCATTAAAAATGACAATAGCAACTTCTTCGCTGCAGATAGTGCACGGAGAGAACCATGCAGTCAGAGTTTTCATCTACACCCCCCTGGGATATCTGGAGATACTTGGCCAAAGGGGTCTTAATATCATTAACTGCAAAAGGAAAGCTTCACTCAGGCCCTACATGGCAGAGCAAAGGGAATTGGATCGGGTGAGGGAAGTCTTACTGTCTTCCTCAGCCAGCTCCAAATCCATGAGCAGTATTAGTAGCTACAGGAGTCGGGTTGTTAGTCTGCTAATTACTCCTCTTTCAAGGACTAAGATTGCATGATACAGGATCCTGGATCCAGTAGCAAGAGGAGTAATTTCCCTGTTC
Organism: Promerops cafer; assembly: GCA_013398275.1. Taxonomy (NCBI): domain Eukaryota; kingdom Metazoa; phylum Chordata; class Aves; order Passeriformes; family Nectariniidae; genus Promerops; species Promerops cafer. Next base: position 711,883 of record VZSE01012174.1, read on the forward strand.
AATTCAATATCAGCATAATTTGTTTTCAGTACTTTCTATACTGTCAAGTTTCCAATATTGCAGGTCTTCCTACACAAAGGAAATGATACTTCAGTTCTCCACAAGGAGCTTTTGTACTGCTTCCCAAATAAAGGGAAGAAAGAAAGGAAGAGATTCTGTATTCTTCCTTCTTCAGTGCTCACTGTTGCTGGTATCACAGGTGAGACTCAACATGTCTGCTTTTGCTAAATACTTTTATTTTTATTTATCTTGCAGAATTTCCTCAGAAGATGGCGTTAGCAAAAATTAAGAAAGGTAATTATATTTACATTGTAATCTAAGATTCTTCTACCACAATAAGGGATTTATTATCTTCTTTTGTTAGTTTGGAACAATACATAATTTATCTTCTACCAAAAACAGCAATGTCAGATTAAAGTGAGTTCTTAGGCTGAATCTTCTGACTTCATCAAAGAATTTGAGGACAGTTGCGGTCACTGAAGATGATAGCTGCAATCTCTTCTCCACAAAATAAATACATTGTGATTCTTTTTCTTCAGTAAAAAGAGGGATTCGGCAGAGATTCAAGCATGGTATAATGAGCCATGACAGGGAACTCTTATTGTGTATTTTGAGAACAAGCTAAATGCTTTGTACTAATGCCTTTTTACTTATAGAGAAATAGGAAAAAACTGCTCTGAAACAGAAATTTTTAAGCATTGTCTGTGGAGGAGCTACCAGAGGTTAGGGCAGAGGCCCTAACTGCAAATTAAACAAGGAAGCAAGTTTGCCATTCCTGAAGGGACAGACTTTTAACAGATCTTTAACTTCCTGATACCCCAGACTTCCAAAATAGCCAGTGCTAAAGTATTGGGAGTCCCTTACTGGAACACTGTTGGTCTGTTGAGAAAATTGATGTTCCTAACGAGGATATTTCACTTTAACACTCAGAGTAGAGCTTGTGAAGACTTACTCTACCCTTCCCCTTTGCACATTGGAGACTCACCTGGATGGGGCCCACTGGGCAGCCAGAGCTCCACAAACACAGACTTGAGTACACTTTTTCACAAGTCAGCTCTTCTTTTTCTGCTTACTCGCCTTCATCCCTCCTTCCACTTGGGACTTCCTGAATGGGTGTGCATTTAGCAACTTGCAGAATTGCAAATATTTGCACATACCTTTTGAAATAGACTATAATCAAATCACCCATCTTTACAGAATGGTATTTGGAATATTTTCATATGAGATGATGGTTTTCTTTTCCTGTTTTCTATTGTATTTTCTATTCTTCATGATTTTAAAAAAAGATGGTGATTATAATGTGGAAGCTACTAAGGTTGATTTTCCACAGATGCTGCAGACTTTGGCACTACTTCCTTTAAGGGCTGGCATAGTTCCCTGCTTTTAATGACAAACCAGAACACATCCTGTAAAATTAAGCTCATGGCTATAATCAGCATTATTGCACATAGACTATTGTTTCCACTAATATAGTCTTGAATATCGAGTCCTTGGAGAAAGATGTGGCATTTAGAAGTATAGTACTGGTGTGTATGGTTAGGATTATATTGCCTTCATGAACTCTCTCTTCAAAAATGGCTATAAAAGATGGCTGTGAGCTCAACTAATTTGCACTTAATTTCATTTACAAGAACCTGCAAGAACTATTTTAATATAAGACTATTCCAAAAGACATCTGTTTTTAAGAATCAGTCATAATCCTGTAGCCTACTTTGCATACTCTTATTTTTATCTGCCTTCCTTTTTCAGTTAATATCTAATAATCCCTTTGTGTTATTTCACAGTATTGTGCAATGTTTGATGAGAGAATTTTTCTGTAGCTCCTTGTCTGTGACCTCCTAGCAGAGGGAGCAGATACTCCTGGTGGAGCCTTGCTGCTCCCTATGCACCTGTCTCACCTCTGTTTGCAGCTGAAAGCACAGCATGTGCCTTGCACATATTTCTCATCTCTATTGCTCTGTGTGGACTTAGCTTTCTATAAGCACATCAATAGGTGCTGCTCTGTGCAGTGAGAGAGGTAAAGCACCTGAATGTGGATTACACTTACTGGACGAGAATGAAATTTGTAATGAAGAATCAAAATTAAGCTATTCAGGAATGCTAAAAACAGTTGATTTGGTTGCTTTATTTGAGAATTATTTTAGTGATTTAATTTTGCATGTGATCTCTGAAAATTATTTTTTGCTGTTCATGAAGTATTATAAAAATTGAAATGCAATATTTTGCCAATTAATTCTTAAAAAAACACTAGTTATGAACTATTATAATATTTTATATAAATTCAACATGTGCATCAATAGCCTTTAATAATAATCTTGTTCTAGCAATGCATTTGAATATATACCTAACTAAAATAGGTGTAATAGGATTAACTTCTTTGCAGGTTGATAATCTACTTCTAAAATATTAGGATCTTCAAAGTAGTTTTTCCATATCCATTTCTTTTAAATGACAGCTGGCTGCACACGGTTTTAGTCTCAATATTTTGTGAATTTTCACAGCTAAGCAAGGCCTTTATATGTTACACCTGATAGGATTTTCTTATATGATGGTTAAATACTTTTCTCTGCAGGCCAGCTGAGACAAGAATCATATTTCGAAATATCTATTAGCGAGAATCTGAGAATTCCTCCACATATATTTCATTATTGTTACCATGATTTTAAGCATACTATTTTAAGAAAAAACTGAATATAGTGAGGAGTTGCCTTTTGGTGATTGTCATATGGCTATGTGTTTTTCTTCCCTGCCAAAGGACGTGATATCATGCTGAGATATTCAGTCAAATTATGCAATATTCATTTGTTAACTTTTCCTTGGTTGATATTGTAGTTACTGATTGCAAACTCAGAGCTGGGACTGAAATATTGCAAAATAGCTGCTCTGTCTCCCTGTTTCCAGTATCCTTTTATAAGGATAAACTGCCCTAGACAAACTGCACTGATAGATTTTTTTTCTGTTCTATTTCAAAACTCCTTCCTTTCCTTTATTTGAACATTGCTTTGTGTATAATTCACATTAACATTGACTGAAACATAAATAACAAGGATATGTACTTAGGTGCAAGTGATCCAGCTGAAGTTCAGGTCTTCTTTTGAATCAGAATGAAAACTAGTTTTCAACTTAGAGAGTCATTGTTTTGGGACTTTAAAGGACTCAAGCATTGTTTCTAGGAAAGCCTGACTTCTGCTTCCACGCCCAAGAGCCGGGGGTCTGCCGAGGCTATTTTACCAGGTACTTCTACAACAAAGAGACAAAATTGTGTGAAGCATTCAAGTACGGTGGGTGCCTAGGAAACCAGAACAACTTCAGGACTTTGGAGGAGTGCCAGACTACCTGCCAAGACAGCTGTAAGTTGATGTTTTTAATCACTCTTAGTTTTACTCTTGTATAAAAAGTGGTGTGTTTTGGAGGTATTTTTCATGGAAAAAAAGGCAGTTTAGGGTGCCCTGCAGAGTCGGCAGTAATTTATATATGAAATTTATATTTTTAAATAAAAATACCAAGATGTAAAATATGAAGTAAAAAAATTGGTAGGTACTATTTAAGGAATATTATAGGACTCCTACGTTTTTAGTTTTCTCATGACAGCTAACCTAAAATCTGCCATTTTTTTTGGCTTTATAATACCATAAAACACTAGTGTATGTTTTTAACCCATAGGTCTGCATACACTCCTTTCGAACCAAGTCTTCTAATGACAAGATGTGCCCATACAGGGATTTTTTAACTTATTGTGTGTTGCTAGCTTCCCACCAAAGATTTAGGGAACACCTGTGTGCCCCATGGGAATGACGTGGCTGTGCCGCTTAGGCTACCAAAAGCCATTCAGACTGACTGACCCCAGATCAGTCATTTGCTTCCCTGTCCTGCTTGTTCCAACGAACTGTTCTACATCAGGACACTGCAACCTTCAGAACTCCTCTCCCTTCACCAAGTGCTTCATTTTATTCATAAGGCAAATACATTTTCCCATCGAGAGCCTCCAGACCTCTTTATCTTGCTTGTCTCTACTGGGCCTTTTTCCAGCACTGTTTCATAAGCTGTCATTTTGGCAAGGGGAACTTGAGCTTATTCACACTTAAAGTAGAAAAGACCTACTAGGCTTCTTTTTAAAGATTTTTTTTTTTTTTAATTATAAATATAGAGCCACGTGCATTTTCCCTACTTTTGCTGAAGTGTTTCTTCCTGGGCTCTGATTCCACTTTTACCTTCTGGAGTAAAAGCTGCAGAATATTCTTTTTCATGACTTAAGTCTAAAATTACACCTTCATGTAAATTTGCATGAACACCCAAGAAGAGAGTGTTAGGGGCTGTTGCCTTGGTCTAAATAGATCAAAGGTTTTATGTTTGAGATATTGAATCATTGATACCAATTTTTGTTTGCTTTTTCTTAACCGTTTTCTCTTCCTTTTCTTTTTTAAATTTGGCAAATTTACTGCCAACTGTTACAGCTGAAGAGCATCCCAATGCTGTGAACAGCAGTTCCCCAGCAGAAGAACATCCCAACACTGTGAACAGCAGTTCCCCAGCAGAAGAACCCAGCCAGTCTCCTGGGATTTTTGGTAAGAATTTGCTTTTGCTCTTTATAGCCAACCCTTTGATGCTCCTTGGTTTGTCCACTCATTTTTCCCATTTATTTGAAGACATGTATGTCACTGGAAATGCCTGAGCACATTAACATTATAAGTAGCTTCAGAGCCACTTTCTTGCCAGCAGTACATATTTTGAAAAAGGCATATAATTGCAAAGGTTAGAATGTCTGCTGGTAATATAAAAATAACCTTACCAAGCTGTGTATGATGTAAATTTTACATCAGTAAAATTAAGGAAGAAAAAGGAACCCATTGCAAAGTTGTTTCAGCAACCTGAATTTCCTGTGCCTTTGGGCCTCAGAGACATTGCCTGGCAACTGACATCAGTATGGATTTGAGCAGGACCAACAGGTACCAATCACAGCTGATTTTCAGGGTTTGGATGTGTCTACATATCCCATCCTTGACTTGCACACCAACTCTCTCTTTCTTTTTCTTTTAGTTAATTTGTTGCCAGCTGCTCCAAATGAGAAGTCCAACACCCTGAACAGTAGTTCCCCAAAGGAGGAGCCCAACGAGTTCCCTATTTTTTTTGGTAAGAATTGGCTTTTACAGTTCTTAGCTCTCAGTCTTTTATATGGATTGCATTTCCATTTCAACCCATTTTCTGACATACCTGAGACTAAAGAATGGGCTTTCATCTTTGCCAAAGGATTTGATAAGCAGAGAAAGTCAAAGCAAAGGAATACGTCACAACTTACAGATCTTGCATAAATATCAGCAAGTGTAAGACTGACTATTCTCTTTAAAAAATGTACACTTCCTAAAGGCCTGATTAATACAAAGAGCAAAAGAAGTGATGCATAATTCTTTCAGTCAAAATGAATATTTTAGTGAGGATCTAATAGGCAAGTGGTTTAAATTTCATTTCACCCATTAAAAAAAATGGATTTTAGAATATAGCATAGTATAATACATTTAATACCATAATGTTTTTATTTTCACTATGACCATATTAAACTCAGTTTTCAGTTGAGTATAATCACAGTGAGTATGAATTATTTAAAATGTTGCTCCAAGGTATTTTTGCACTATGTATTATAATGCAGATGGGACTCTGGACCTTTACTGAGGAGGGATAGGCTTTAACAGTATCAGTAGCTGGACACTGTCCACTGTAGATGGCTGGTGCTTGCTCACACTGTACAAGGTGATTGAATCTGAAGCATGTCATTTTTAGGATCCACAGCTGTGCAAGAGGAAGCAACAAACAGTTGGAAAGAGCCTGACATTATCACCAAGTATTTATCTTGTTTTTTTGCATTTGCTCTTGCTTTTACTTTTAAGGACTAAGTGACGATGTAGAGACTCACTGAGGTTTTTGCATTTTATCTGTTCTGTAAGATAATGGGTGTGCAGGTGGCATTCCCGTGCTCTTTGCTTAGAATGGAGTGTCTAATAAAACATGAATGTGTGTTGTACTCTATTTTTTGCCTGCACTGTAATCCACATGCACTGCTGGTTTGATGTAGGTTTCTGTACAGTTGTGTTGTTTGTTTACCACATGCAAAACATCAATGCACTCTGTTATTTCAATGAATGAATATAAAACAGTAAAGCTTTTGGCAACCTATTTTACTGAAAACTACGTGAATTACATCAGGTCTGGTAATAAATCTAGGGGCATTAAGGGCATGCACATTCCCTGAAGGTTTTTAGTCGTGGTATGCATGCTTGAATCCTCCAAACAGCTAACCTATACCAGGAAAGGAGCATGATTCACTATGTTTTCTCAGAGCAAATGGAAGGGGTTTTGATTATGTCAGCAACAGGGAATTTTCCTGCACAGCAGACTTTGAGAGTGAGAGGTGAGGGTAAGAGAAAGGGCAAAGAGTCAGTGTAGCAGCACAGCCGTGGAAGGACCAGTGAATTTCAGTGGAAAGTCTGAAGACCCAACAGGTTCTTCCTTATTGTATGACCTTTGTCTTGCACTTCTCTGCCTCGTGCAGCCTCCTGCTCCTATTGTGGTTATCAGCTTGTACCCTTCAGGCTGTTGGAATGGGCTAAAATCATATGCTTTTGTGCAATCCCACTGGAGAGGAAGGCCAAAGCTGACAGCTGATTTCTCCACAGAGACATGGAGAACATTGTCTCCATTGCTGCTGTTTCTAGAGGTACAGCTATGAAGTGAAGTTCCCAGGTAGAGACATGTCACACAAACGTGCAGGGTAACTGTTTGTCGCCTTCTGTGAGGGACAAGAATTTGACTTCATGTATGAGGTGAGGATCAGGGTGAACTGTTTGGGATGGAGTAGCTGATGTCCCTCTCCTCAAGCACAGGAAAATTGGCTGATCTGCCACTGTAATATCTATTTTCTATGTATATTGGCCTGGCTATGTATCTTTTTCGAAGACTATTTAAAAAATTAAATATAATTTGTTAATTTACATCAAAACATGAAAAAACAATTACAATACCTCGCCTCACAACTGACATGCTATTTCATCTTGATCTTAAGCAAAGAGTGATGTTGGCATGTGTAACTCTGTAACAATATCAGGTTATTAGATTTACAACATAGCTCTTGATCTTCAGAAGATTAAACTGCTCTATGGCCAAATAAAGCAAACCATGGATACAGACATGAAGTTTCTAGCACTCTCACAAGGAACTTTCTGCAGAGACTGAAGATTGTTTTGGTCTCACTCTCCTGAAACATCTATAATAACTTTTATTTTGTTCAAACTAAGAAAAAGTGAGGCTAAGAATCAAAGCTTTCATTTTATGTGATCTATGGTAGAAAATTGCGAGCGCTATACCTACATTTGATTTGTGAGATTTGAGTGGGAGACAGGATCAAAAGTCAATTTTCAGCTCAGTGAATCTGGAACAGCACAAGGATGCAGGTCCTGTTAGTACAGAGTCAGGATCATCTTTTGCTGATATAAATTGGCACATTTGCTTTAATGGATCTGCACCAATTTATACCTGTGGATACTGTCAAGTGCAGATGACTCGTTATTTTTGTAATAGCCTGTCCACTTGAAGATTCTTTTATTTTCTCTTTGCTGCAACCAGAAATGAGGAGCTGAAGTCTGCACATATCGAAAATCTGGCAATAAACCTGAAGCTTCATGAATGTCACACACTCGTGTCTAGTGAGAAATAGTGCTCACTGCATTCCCTTCCCTCCCAAGATAATTTCAAACTTGTTTTGTAGTGTGAATAATTAGCAGTCCATTGTCACACAACCCCTGCAAAGCCTGAGGGATAAGGATTATTGTTGCAATGCAGAGTTGGGGTTCTTTCTGATAAATGTGAGTCTGTATCTTGATGTGCATTTTTCAGAGATTCTGAAGTTATGATCATGTAATCTGTTTATACCTCAGGGGGATGGGATTCAAGAAAGGATTGTATTATGAGAATTGAATCTTAAACCATACTATGTGTACCTCTTGTTTTTTATGTGATTTTGCAGCTTGTGAGACTTTTGCTTCTTTAATTTTCTTTTTTTCTTCATAGAAAAAGCAAGAGGGAACTTTTCAACAACTCTCAGAAAAATGGGGTTGTAAAATGGAAACATTTGGGAGGGAAACTCAAGAATAGGCATAATAGCTCAACTTTCTGTTCCATCACATCCATAAATACAGCACTAGGAACTGGAGCTGGACAGACACAACTCACCTGCTGTAAGGTTCCAGTGACATTGTTTACACACTGCCTCACAGGCTTTCAGATTTTCCTGCCAATAGACACTCTGGGCATGACATGGAATGTTTTATGCTTACCTGAAGTCAAGTCATTTAGTGATCAGTACATTCAAATAAATTTATAATTTTTATGATCTGCAGCATAGAGGAAATTATGATAAGTTAGTTTTTATTTTAAAATACTGCTTTGTTGGAAAAAACATGGCTCTAGGTGGCAAAATTAAGAGATTTTCTTCACGGGCTGGTTGCTTCTGTGAGTGAAGAACATGCAGATATTTTGAAGATAAACAAGGACCAGTGTTTGGTATTTGGGGCATTTATCTGTCAATGACATAGGCAAGGAATAACACAATTTTTGGGAAAAATACAAGAGGGATTCTGAAGAGCACCTGGCTCTCTCTCTGGTGCACTGTACATGCACAGGCAGTCCTTGTTTACCTCATCTCTGGCTCCATGGTTCCCCCAAATCTTGCAGTCATTGTGAGAACTCCTTCATAAGGGGACTGTGGACTCACTGGAGAATTCCACATGACAGATAAGTAATTTATATTATAAAGTGTATATTTGAATTCTCTGATAAAATTAACAAACCTGTGCTGTTTGGCCCTTTCCTCCCTGGCAAGCCTTTCTGCTCTGTTCTTTGTAGGTTCAGAAATTAGCAGGTTAAAATAGGTAAGCTATGCTGAACATATGCTTTGAAAACTAACATCCTCTCCAGCTAGAGAGAGACTAAATGAGTTCCAGGCTCAAGAGTTCTCAGAGCAGTACCAAAAGCATTGCCTTAGTTAATTTAACTGCCATCTTCATCATTAAAAAAACAATAGGTTTAATATAGATTTTTTCACATTGTGGACTTCTACTCTGGACCCAGAGTGGAACTTAGTCTTGCAATTATGTGAAGAAGTTAAGAGGTTCTCATTTTATAACTTGAAACTAACTTGGTCTATCTCAAAAAAGCAACTCATTACTTGGTTTTTGAATTTCAGGATTTTTTTTTTAATAGTATGATGTTGCTAATACGCCATTCTATTTCTTCCCCAGCAATTTTTCATACTTTTTCACCACACCAGCTCAGCTATTATACATTTCAGATGAACCTTTTTTTTAGCAGCTGTATCATATGTAAGACACCTAAGATGTAGCATGTGCTTTCTGGATATTTTGTCAGCCTCCTGAATTGCCCAGGTTAATGCATAACTTCTTGCTTTCAGCAACTCATCTGCTTCCTGCTTTTGTGACCACAGGATGTCTCCAGCTTTGCTGTAACCTGATTGATTTCCTCAAATTTTTACTTTTTTTTTTCCAACTGAACCCCTTCTGTGTGGCTTTGTATCTTCAAGAGTTCCATCTGACTGGCTTCACATTTGCATTTATGCATTCATTTATTGCATTCATGCACCCAACTACCTCAGCTCTGCTGCTTCCTTAGGAAAAATGGTGCTCTTTTGGGTCCCACATTACTGATGATATAATGACTCCCATTCAGCTTTTTGCAGTCTGTGCAGCAATTTTATTGGTTCCCATTTTGTATATTAGTCACTCTGGAGTGATAGATGACAGAATTCTTCCAGGTTTGGGAATTCTGGCATGGATTTGCTTCTTGAACTTGTTCCAGTGCCCAGGTCCTTTGGCTACCTCAGGTTCATCCTCCAGTGTCTCAGTTCTCACTTGCAGCGACCCTGAAGGAACAAACCACCAGCCTCTCCTTGGAATGGTAAAATCCTGCCAGCAGCACTAACACACCAGCATCTCCATTAATTTGTGCACGTGTTCTTCACATTCAGTACTTTTTATATTCTGCAAGTTACAAGCTATTGTTTTACAACTGCTGGGTGGTTGCTGACAGACCCTGTTACTTAGGTCAAGTTTTCTGTAGTCATTGAACAAACTCAGCACTGAGGTATTGAATCTTACATTGAAAATGCTGAGTACTTTTACCTTCTCCTTGATTTCAGAATGTCTAGCAGTGATTTACTCCATTAATTATTAGAAAGGTTTACCATTTTTTTAAAGCTGTCCACGTTTAATCTATTTCACGTCACTTTCTACGAATGCTTCACTTGAAACTCCACAAAATTAATTTGTGTGCTCTCTCCTATGGCAAAAATGGCAATTTTATCACTAACAGGTAAAGGTATAGTTTTCAGGTAAGCTTTTGCTGGCAATCCAAAGACAGAATGATTCTGACAGTGATTTTTTCTTTTTTTGTAATCATAAAAAGATGCTTATGTCAAGTATCTTGGATTTTCAGGAGAGCAGAATTAAATTTGCCAGCAAAAATTTCAAATAATATTGACACAAAACTGAAACACTGTAGTGTTGTCTCACCCTGTTTTTCTTGGTACTTCCAGAACCCCCTCCTATCCCTTCTTTGTGCCTGACCCCTATGGACAGAGGGCTTTGCAGAGCCAAAGAGCTGAGATTTTTCTACAACTTCTCGACTGGAAGGTGTCGCCCATTTAGCTACAGCGGTTGTGGTGGGAATGAGAATAATTTCATCTCCAGAAAGTCGTGTTTGAGGATCTGCAAGAAAGGTATGGGAAGCGATACTGCCCCCGGCTATCGTTGAGAGGTAAATATTGTGAGGGTCAAATGTTCCCTTGCCACTTTTGGTAGTAAGGATTGGCCTGATCTAATGTAATAATTGAAGTCTCAGAAAAGTGAAAATGGAAATCAGGAGAGATACAGAGCTAGAGAGAGAAGGAGGGACAGTAATTGGAGTGTAAAAGAACAGCAGTAAGACAACTTGGCATTGGTCAGGCTGATGAAGACTTTAGGTAAGACAATGTTTTTTTCTCTGTTTTAAGATTTATTGAAACAAGCCTTGTCTCTTATTTCAGAAAATCTTGGATGTCTTCTAATCTTACTTTTTTAATTTTACCTTTAGGATTCAATAAGATAAAAGGTGAAAGAAGATTAATAAAAATCAAGAAAAAAAGAAAGAAACAGCCAGTAAAGGCCCTGGGCGTGGAAATCATCTCTGAAAGAATGCAACTTTGATTTTTATGGAAATGTGAAGTAAAGTACTCTTCACATGTGAATGAAAACCTTCAGTGTACACCATTAAAATATATTTACTGTACTGATTATTTTGATTATGTATTACTAAGCTGCTTATATTTTTTATTATGTATTCCTCAATCATGTTAATAAACATTACCTTTTACTTTGCTAAAGGCTTTTAAATTGCAGTTTGCTTGTATATAATTGTCAGAACTGCAGCAGGACAACAAACTGTGTGAGTGAACAGTTAGAATGCAGAGAAGATTCAAACTGAATTTCTTACCCCATTATTCGTTTTTAATTCTATTTTTGTACTAAAGAAAGCATAATACTTCTGAAAGAATAATCACTAGTCAAGCATGATTGTTTCAATCATTGATTAAAAGATAGTTGTATTGCTATAAAAAGGAAATAGGCACTGGATTTGTTTTAATCAGATTTATTTTAGGTTATGCAGGCCTGGATTTAATTCCATTGACGTGCATAGAATTACAGTACTGTAAAATGAACATGAAATCAGAATTAACCTACCAAAATCCATAAAGGGGGTGTTAAAATTGTAAAGGTGTGAAGCAGAGTGGCTAATTTTTGGAAGGATGTAAAATTGTATGTGTTGGAATCATTGACTTTTATCCTTGTGTACTGATCTAGACTCATGGCTAAGCTTCACTGCTGAAAATGTAAAAAAATATGCATTCTAAATACCAGAATGAGGGGATAAGTAAAAATCAGATTTTTATACTGAAATTTCATCTAAATCTCTTTTCTGGTGCTTAAGTCCTTCCATGGCTCTTTCAATCTAGGATGTATTAAGACTGATTTGAAAGATTCTCAAGGAACAGGAGTGTGCAGCAGAGAGCTCTTATGTAGAGCCTTGTTATGTAAAATGTATGAGCACCACAGACTACCACTGCAATAACCACATAAATCAGACAAGTGCAGTTCTGCCAGGAAACCTATAAACTCCACAGGCTGCTAAGCACAGAATTAATTTGGCACATTTTGTCTCCTGGTTTCAGTTTCAATTTGATATCTTCCTGTTCTGCTTCATCACTTTGCCCTTTCTCTCCAGGTTTGCCTGTACTTCATGCACCAGGAGTGGAGTCTGTAGGTGTGGGAGCAGAGCAGTAGGGTAAATACTTGGACCAGCTGGAATCTGTCATTGCAGATAAGTGGAGAACCCATGGTTTAAACAGCTCCCAGACCTTTCCACTTGCCCCGTGGCACCTGCCTGAGTGCAGCGGTTCCTGTGGCCTCCCCAAGGCGAGTGGCTTTAGGCACACTTGGGAGGGAGGGTCAGGATTTGCACTTAAGCCATGGTTACCCTGCTTCTACACTGACACTGCTTGTGTCTGCCTGCCTAGGGACACAGGTGAGGGCACAAATGTCTGCACCTCCCCTTGTCTGCATTTTATGGTCGAGCCAGTCAAAATATCTGATCTTCCACTCTTAGTCGTAAGAATTTCCCATGGGCTGCCAATATTAAAACTTATATGATTGCTAGATCACATGATGTACCTCAAAGGGAGATGAAGTGACTGCATTAAGCTAAAACATCTAGGGCTTGCATGTAAAAGACAACAAAACTCATTAAGCTGTCCCACCAAGAACATTGAAAAGGATTTGTAAGCTTTGTAAGATTGATTAGATTACAAACTAGAAAGATGAACTTTATAAAACAGAATGTTTTGAAATTATATAGAAGGATAGGAAAGAAAAGATGTATTTGTATGCTGACTGTCTTGTGATTCCTGTGTCTTTTCATGACCGTGTCTCTCCTCCAGGCTCCCTCTTGTTCCAGGAACTTGTCCCTGGCTGCCTGCATTCAACACCTGCAAAACCCACATGGGAAAAAAGTCATCCTTCCTGTCCCAGCAGAATCCTGCCTGTGTGGCTGCCCTCCATTTTCTAAGTTTCCTTCTCGCTGAGCTCTACTGCAAACCAAAAGGGTCTCCTCCCTGAGAGGGATCAGTTGCTCCCAGGACTGTGCAGACTCCTCCAGGACTGCTGTAGCTAGGATAGGACTGACAGGTACTCTCCCATCCTCTCCTACCCCACTTACATTGCACTGGAGAAACTTCTTGTGCTGCTGTAGTACATTTTGTAATAACAATAGTTAAGTGATCCAGTGAGGGCTCTGTTGTGTCATTGTTGAGACAGAAGAGAATTTGTACTGCTAGCACCTCAAGAGTACCTCTGTTTGAATTGACTAAGAAAACATTTGATAGTGATTCATCTGTCAGGCTTGTTACTTAGTGCAACAAGAATCAAGACTGCAATGTCACAGACTGTAAAAACCTGATTATAATCAAGATTTGATCTGAGAGTGCAGGCTGCTCTCAGCTGTGTGTGCACTCAGTTTGGCCACCACACCAGCTATGCAGCTGTTTTTGTTTTTGTTTAGCTCTACAGTACATTTTAGCTCTACAGTTCATTTTATCCCATTAGAAGTCCAAACTGCAATGTGATATGATCTTTAACATAACAAGAAGTTTCTTTTGTGCCCTTCTGCTTCACTCACTTCTTTTTGCTCCTGTACCTCCCATAGCTACAGAACAGTCAAATCCAAGAATAAGAAAAAAGATAGGCATTTCCCAAAGACAAGGATGAACGTAGCAGGGGGATAATTGAGGCACAATACAGGAAAAGGTATGGATCAGGTGTCAGAATGGTGAAGCAATCAGAACATGAGCTTGTGCTAGGGTGTTACAGTGACAGTACAGTTCCACTTGACTAGAGTCCGTTCATCCAATCCTTTCATTCCAGAATTTGCTCCAGTTGCTTTGGAGGGGAAATGCGGAGTGCTGTGAAATTTCTTCTGTGCTGTATGGTAACAGGCAACAAGGTGAAGCAATTTTACAGAGGTTTGATGAGTTTACATATATCATCTGACCTGCAATAACTTGGTATGTGCCCTTAATCCACGCAAATGATAAAACAAAATATCTTTGAGAAATAATTTAGTGTCCTTTTCTTCCTTTTTTTTTTTTCTCACATTTTTACTGGTATGCCCTCCTTTTTCTCCTTTTTATTTTTTACCCCCTGCTTCAATTTTATTTCCAGTTCATTTGAGCCAGCATTTCTCCCTGCATCTCCAATCCATTTACTCTCTCAAAGCTGATTGTTTTCTATTTAAATTTTGAGCAAGTCTTCATCTTTCTAGCTTCTACCTTCTGAAATTTAGTGAAGGGGACCAAAGACTTATGTTTCCTAACCAGTTATTTTCAGTGGTGTCTCCAAAGAAGGAGCGAGGGTCAGGTAAAGCAGAGTTGTACGCGTGTGGTTAGGGGGTGTTCACACAGGGTAATTAATTCCTTAATTAATTAATTCCTGAATTAATTAAAGGGGTAAATCCTTGTGCGCGGCTTCCGCGCCTGCGTTTATGCCCCGGGCGGCCGCGAGAGGGCGCCAGCGGTGCGGCGAGCGCCGGGAGGGATCGCTCTGATGGAAAAGGGGGAATTCACTGAATTTTTACCCTCTTTTCTCGCTTTTAAGCCTCATTTGGTCCCAGTGCAGGTAGGTTTGCACATTTAGATCCCCTTGAACTGCTCCCTCCTTCTCTATCGGCAACCAGGGCAGCCTGTACGGGTGTGATTTACGCTCCTCGCAGCCAGGGGACAGGGAGATGCAGCAGTGCCGGGGGGCCACCGCTCTCAGAAGTGTGAACTGCACCAGCTGCGGGGTCTCAGGTATCCGTAGGGTAGGAGTAAGTAAGTTTCAATGTTACTTAAATAAGCAGAATATGAAACTTTGTAAAAATAAACCTCCAAACCCCCCAGAGCAACCAACCAAATGAAAAAAAAGTCCCCACAAACAAAGAAGCCCCCACAAAACTCCACTGACGTTTGACAAGCCAAATCAAATATGGCCTGTGTAATACACGTCTCTAGCTAGTTCAGATGCCTGTCTTGGAGATGTGGGCTTGGCTGGAATACATGGATTATTCTCTAAGGAATAGTGTGTAATGTACCTTGTTGCAACCTACAACCTAGACCTAATTGGTCCAAAGCAATGCTACCAGGCTCACTCCTGATGAAATTCCTGTACCTGAGATCACACCATTTATTTTAGAGGAGTTAATTTCCATCACTGCTCAGAATCAGAGCTAATCCTCAGTTTATATGTGTTTACATTGCCTAGAGGTTTAGAGTGCCAGTCCTTAGTTCTCCACAGATTATAAAACTCAAACATTCTCCTGTAGATGTGAGATCCTAGAAGCAGCAACTCTCACATGTGCTGAGTATCCAAGCCTGCTTTTTTGGTAGACCTGGAGTGCGATTTCACAAATTGTACTGTCTAGGGGCCATTTGAATTTAAAGTATTCCTGGCCCTCTTTTCCCTCTTCCAATTTTTCCTGACCCTGGATTAGGGTTGCGTTTTTTTGGAAGTTTTTTGTTTGTTTTATGGGGGATTTCCCCCTTAACTTTGTTACTTGCTGTTTTCCTTCTTGAGGAAAATGTTTTCAATGCCCAGATGAATTCCTTCATCCAATTCACAGTGTGTTCCACAAATTATTCTACTGGTAAAAAGAAAAGTTGATAAGTGACAGGTAGCGAGAAACAAGCAGAATGTTTTACGGACAAATTCAGTGGTATAATTCTGATAGATCCTTAAGACAATGTGACTTTTTGGGATGTTCTTATGGTGTTCCCTAAGGAGTACTGGTGTTACAGGTGTTCATATAATTTGAGTTTGATGCTCCATGAGCTCCTCATTTGTTCAGCATAGCATTGTCCTGTGCATACAGTAACTGGTTATTGATTTAGAGGGCATAGATTCTGTCCATAGTACAGGGAATTGATTGTATAAAAATATTTTTAGTTTCTAGTACAATATCCTTTGAAGCTAGTAGAAAGACTGCTATTAATTTTGTTTTGTCCTCTGTCATGGCAGTTTTCAAACCATTCATACTTATGCTTTCAAATCACCAGTGTTTACAAAAATATAGCATAGAGACCAGCAATAATAATGTTCCTGTTGCTTTTTTTTTTTCTACCCTTGATACTTCAAAGACTTATTTATTTAAATATTTTTTTCTTGGGTACAAAACAAAGTGGCACTGTAAATGGTGTGCCCGCTTGAAATTGATAATTTGAATCTGACCTTGCAGAAACTTTACATCTGAGGAATAAAAGTATTTCTGTGTAGAGCTTTTCAGCCCTTGCAGTATGGGATGTCATGCAGTCGCTGGCAGAGGTGGTGGGTCAGGTCAGTCATACTGAGGAGGAATGCAGCTCTCGTGTGTTCTTTGCCTCTGAATAAAGGTCCAAACTAATCTGTTTCTACGGGTCTAGTTGGAGGAGGAGGACGAATCTCCCTGGCTCGATACGTGAAAGGACGGGTCCCGTGGTCTCCTCCTCACCAGCAGGGCAGCGAGTGAGTATTTCGCGAGTGGTTTCAGAGCGCCGGCTGTGAGTCCGGGCGGGCGAGCGGAGCCGCCCTGGGGCCAGGTGCGGGCAGAGGCTGCGCTGGCCGGGAGCAGATGGCAGCGCCGGGGCTCGAAAGCCACGAGAGCCCGGCTTCCCCGGGACCTGGCACTCGGGAGAGAAAAGAAACTTAAGGCGGCCGCAGGCGGGGTCGGGTGATGTAACAGGAAGCTCTGATGTTTCGCTGCTGCCGCCGCTCCGCGCTGCCATCGGACACGCTCCCGGCGCTCCCGCAGCAGCGCTGCTCCGCCGGGAGAGCCGCCAGCCCCGGGCTCTGGATTACACCCAGCCGGGCACTCGCCGCGCTCAGCTGGCCGCGGAGGGACTGAGCGAGACAGCTCCTCACGACAGCTCCTCGGCTTCATCTGGAAGCGTTCTCGTAAGAACTCAGCGTGGTGAGTGCCGCTCCGGGCGGGTTCATTGTTTTACCCACGAGCAGCGGTTCTGTGGCACCCGAACGCAGCGATAGTAACGCGTGTGTGCAGGCTCTGGCACTGACCTCGGCGTGGGATGCAAAATCTGCGCCGACACAGGCTACGAGGAAAACCTTCGTTTATTTTTAGTGAGGTGTTGAGCTGATTTTATAACTGGTGTTGTTATCGTCTGTGCTTAGTAGGATAAATAGATAGAAAAAGAGACAAAGTGCCCAAAGCAGCGCTTGAAGGATTCTGCCTGAAACCTCTATTATTAACTAACCAAATTTCTGTCTTTGCATCTGGAGAGAATTAGAGGCTCATTGGCTTGAGAAGGGTCCTTAAGACTAATTCAATACAACTGCAGCTCTTTCAGTAAAGGCTGAATTAGGTGATTAAGTGGTGTAGGTTTGCTTACTGAGTATTTCTCTAAACTTATTGTACCAAGGAGGTCATACTTGAGTTGTTTCATAATTAGGTTGTAATTACACAACTTAAAAGGTAAAGCTACGGTTTTGTTTGGGCTTTCTGTTTGCTTGAGGGAAAGTTGGGGTGGTTTGAAGCCTGTACGCTTGCCGGCGTGTTACTGTTTGAGGTCTTTAACCGCAAACGCCGAGCTGATTTATTGACAGCTAATTGCCCACTTTTCCTTTCCTGGAGAAACTATAGAACGGTGGCAAGTGTGTGATTCCGTGCCTTCAAGTGCCAGCTGATAGGCAGTTAGAAGTCTTGCCACTCCTAAAGCTTTCCAAAACAGATGTGATACCCTCTGGTTTTACAAATGCTGTTGCAGTGCTGAGATTGGTAATTCTAGTCATTTGCTCGTGTGTGTAGGCAATGGAGCCATAGAACCAGGAAAATAAATCTTGTTAGGCTATAAATCACACTTAGATTTGATCTACAATGAATCCTTTAGTTATCCGTGCAGTTAAGGGAAGAGACAATGAAATAATTATAAAAATAACTGAGTTTTTTTTGTTTGCCTTAATAAACTTACTCCAGGTACCTTGGGGATGGACTTTGCTGCTCTTACAATTGCGCCAATGCAGTCTTCCCAGTCTTACTGTGTCTACTGGGGATCTTGTCATTCCCTTGCACTAAAACTGTGTCTAACAGCTGAAACCTGTTCAGGGATGTGCTCTGAATCTGAGGTCCTCTCAGTCCATTGGAAGGAGACGCTCTAGGTCTAGATCAATGTAAGACCACATATGAAAACAGATGTGTTTTCTTTTAAAGTACACATGCTGTGGTACTGTCTGCAATTCTTAATTAAAAATAACTATTTGTATTTGCATGGTATTTTCTTCTCTAGTTTGCTTAAACTCTCATCTATTTCACTGCATGTAGGAGCAATCCCAAAGTCTTTATCCAACTTTAGAAATCTTCCGCACAAAAGGCACTTGGTGGCACTAAGGCAGTGGAGATGTTACTTCACATAAAAGTTGCTTATGTTGTTTTAATGATCAGTGCAGTGGGATCAACTGTCTTTAGAAGTATATCAGCTAAATTATTTAGATTCTTATTTTTTGTTCTTCATGAGCAACTGGTGTAGTTTGGAGTGGGTCTGCCCACGGAGGATGTGCCAGGCGTGTGCGTGTTTGCAGGCTGGATGTCAGAATCTACATTATTTGCAGGTTAAGCAAAGACAGGCAGGGCATTGGTATAGAACAGTGTGACTGCACTTCTTACTGGACAGAACTAAGTACCGGGATATCTAAGATAGATGGCAGGTTCAAGAATTGCATTATGTGTGTCCTTTCAACTTCAAATGTTAACTGCACCCTGAATTTCTGATCAGTTGGAGTCTTTCTCTGCGTTGAGATGTAATACTTGTCCCTTTGAATAGGCTTTTCTTGATACAACACAACTGTTGAAATCCTGGCCCACTGAGAGCCAGTGGGAATTTTTCCACTGACTGTCAAAGGACAAGACATTCCTAAATGTGGGTATTTTTCTGTTTTAGGAATTATACATAGATCACCCATCCAGGCACTTACATTCTGCTGTCAGAATGGCAGCTGTTTTTTTTGGTAACTTCTGTAATTTTTGAGCACTCCATTTGAAAACCACAGATCTGCATGTGTCTTGCTGGGTGACCAATGCCTTATCTGAGTCACTAAGGGGACTTAGTCCAGGAATACAGGATTGTTCCGTGGGCTGTCTGGGTATTGCGGTTCAGATTATAGACCAGGATACAATTAAGAACAAAATCGAGGAAAGAAAGCGCACTAACAAATTTCATTTGACACCCATATAATTACTAACTTGCTTCTGTATTCTGTACATTTGAGGTAAACATCTTTCTCCAGCAGCATTCCTGGCTTGTGCAGGAGCTGGGTAGGATTGGACCCACAGAAGTCCATGAAGTCATCCACTCATGCAATTAAAATTGGGCCATGGTCATTTGGAAGAAACTATCACTACTGATATGCTTTTGATAATAATAAGTGTACAGTGATATTTAAAAGAGGTATATCTAGTCCCTGCTATAGTAAATGTTGAACATAAGCTATCTATTAAAGCCATTGAGGGAATTTCTCCAATCAGAAGTCCAAGTCTACAGTTAGGAAAACAAAGCAGGATTTCTCCTTAAGAAGTGGTTCCCATCTGTTGCCAATGTTTTTACTACGTTCTTGATTTGGTACCGAAATCCCTTCAGTGCTTCCGACCAGCTGCCTCTCCTGTGGCACACACACAATATTTGCCTTACCTCGGTGCCCTGGCCACCTCTGCTCTGCAAGCCTGGGTAGCTCTGTCATTGAGTTTCATGTGCAGCAGTTTCCTCAGCCAAGCTTTGCACTTATTGAAAACAGTCTTTACTTGCTCCTGGAACTGCTCTGTCCCTGGGAAGTATTTTAAGTGTTTGGTGTAGCAAAGAGCTACACCAGTACTAGAGTATTCCAGAGCTCTGGAATTAACTATATCCTTGGTACTGCTGTGTCGGGGAAGGAATGAATACTGCTACTATCAAAGCAGATGTGAGGTGGCAAACAAATAACTTCTGGCAGTAAAATAAGTGTTTTTATATGTGTTTATGTGTGTTAGAGGTATAGTAACATATTTAGTATAATATTTCTGCATACAAGGTATGCAGGTCCATTTCATGCTGACTTCCTTATTGCCCAGGTAGCAACTAAAGAGAGAACATAGGTTTATAAAGAAATTTTCCAAGTAAATTAACCCTAGACCTTATCCTTCATTTGAAAAACTGAGAATCATGCGTGCTAATATTCAGAATTGAATACATCTGAATGCTGTATCTTTTTAATGTTTGAAACAAAACAGAGAAAGCTCTCTGTATGTGGACACAATCCATTATTACTTTTTATATTCATGTTGGCAGTTCTGATGTTTTCAGTGTAAAAAAACTTGCACAAAGAGCAGCAGAAAATAGCCTATTTCTTACCTGTTACCTTAATGGAGAATTCCACAGCCAGTGTGCTACAATAGAAGATCTTATGAAATTGGGATCCATTAGACCATTTCTCTTTAGCAACACTTTTTGTTCTGGTTTAGAATCTGGGCAAACTGAAAGGCTAAACTTTCACATTTTCAAAGTTTTGTTTTAACAGTTGTCTCTCATGCTTCAGTCTCCCAAGTTTGTTTATACTGTTTACATTTTCCCAGCAAAGGCATCCTTTTTCTGCCCTAGCTCTGTGCAAACACTTTCAATCATTTCTGCAGTATATGCTGTCCAAAAGTGATCTATTTTGAGTTGCTTTTCTTTGGAAATGTGCATTTGAAATGCTCTTAGCTCGTTGTAATGCACCAAAAAAGATTTACCATGAAAGAAACCATGTTCTTCCTTGAAGAAAAGAAATTACTCTCCTGGTAAATTTGCCTGTCTGTCTGAGGCTGTTGCCTTTTAGTTTATCCTAGGTGTCACTCAGACATTTTCTGGCGGTTTTGGCCGTTTTTAAGTTGTAGCTGACCATTCTACTGGATTTTAGAAAATAAAACAATGTTGTATTTCTGGATTTCTGGCTGGGTCATACAGGCTACATTTGAAAGAATATGTCCCAAAAATTAGTGATGATTTTGTTTAATGAAGCCCATACTAGTCTGACTTCCCATGTAATACCATGAACAAGGAGCCAACTGAAGAAATTAGTAATTTTTTTCTTCTGATTACTATGTTCAAAGCACCTACATCTATCTCATACACTGCTGTTTACCATCAGCTGGGTTTAGGCTCAATGTCCTATGTTCCTAAAACTGCATCATCTTTTCCACCTCTTCTTTGATATTCTCGGCTTGAAAACTGCATTATGAACTGCATTGAATGTTTGCATGGGCATAAAACATCACTCTTTGAATTACCACTTAGATTTTCTCCTTACTTTTTTCCTCCCCCATTACAGTGGTAAAATTCTGGGAATTAATTTTCATAAATTTTATGTTATCCCAGTACTGGCAATTCTGCTAGAGTTTGAGAGTTTCATTAAAGTAAAACAAAGGATGTACCGAGAGCATTTTTGTTATACCCGAAGTAATTTGTTTTAGGATTTAAAAGTATTTTTTCCATACTAATATTTTCAGAAATTTATATGATTTGTCACCAGATGTTGTACCCTGTAATACTTCCTAGATAGAAATTCAAAAATTTACTTTTCAGAAATGAGTGAGACCTATAGACATTATACTTCCTTCTTCTGTGGTTGCATCTATGTGTTTGTTTACTACGCTAAATGGAGGGAAAGTATTATACTACACAGCTTTTTATTACTAAAATGGCACAGTTTTGCAATTATTATCCTGAAATATTCAGTATAATGGTAATATCTCTGCCCTTTAGTTTCAGTTGGTGAAATCCAGCAGGTGTCACTCTGGGGATTAAATAAGAAATATTACACAAACAGAGATAAGCTTTTTTTAGGAGAATTTAGAAGTATTTATTCTAATACGTTTTTCCAGAATAATTTTTTGACCAGGCATGCCTCCTTAAGTCTGAAATTTGTTTTTTCAGTTACATGATTTAATTGGTGTGTTCATCTTTCTGTGTGTCCCCTTGAACGTGAAAAAGGACAGTCATTGGTATGGGAATGTACAGTCAGAACTTGTACTCACAGGT
The DNA here is from genome assembly GCA_013398275.1 of Promerops cafer. Classification (NCBI taxonomy): domain Eukaryota; kingdom Metazoa; phylum Chordata; class Aves; order Passeriformes; family Nectariniidae; genus Promerops; species Promerops cafer. Next base: position 734,042 of record VZSE01012174.1, read on the forward strand.
GACATGGCTGAAACATAAAGACCCGTGACTCAGTTTAATATTGCCTTGATGATAATAAAAAAATGTTTTTATTATCTTCTTTGGGGACCAAAATTGTTCTTTTTGTTGGTGGACATCGTTTTGAACAAGTAATTTGTTTTCAGTTGTGATGAAGTCAAGGAGGTGCTTTTGCAAGTGACTTAAATATTGACACAGTCTGTGTACTGTTTGTGTTTGACTTACCTGAAATTGATATGTGAAGTGCTCAATCATCCAAACTCTCACAGGGAAAAAATTTGGAGAAGAGAAACTTTGCTATGTGTCAAGGAGTTTCAAGTAAAAGTCAATGTTGAAGTTTTTGGTGTGGGGGAAAATGTGTCTAGTTTATTGCTTAGTGTTTCTGTCGGGAGTGATGTACTAACATTGTATTGTGGTGGACTTTTACATGAGTGTGGAGCTCCGTATTCTGAGAGTTTCATATTGTGTGGAATAGGAACACGATTGTTAAAAATCTGTGGGTTTCTAGAGGGGACTGTTGTTTATTTCCCAGACCACGTTAATGCCACCTTAAACAGAGACAAGTACCTCAGCAGGCATCTTTGGAAGGCAATCCACAAATAGGTGGTCTCACTTTAAATGGAAAGAAGCTTTTTTTATAAATACATGCATACATTCATGTATTTTTTATATAGGCGTATATATTTTTACAGATATATATTTTATATGTTTATTTTAAAAATAATCTCATTCTAGAACTTGTAACCTCAGCCTACTTTAAACAATCCCATTTCCTTTCTCTCACTTCTTTCTCCTGTTTAAGCCCCCATCCTGTTCCGTTTTTGATTCTATTCAACTTCCTTTCCTGTGATGACTCTGAGTGAGTCACTTCACTTGCCAGGCATTAAGAATGTGGCTTGACAATATTTCCAACAGCTTATCCTACACTGGCTCATGCAGATGAAATTAACCTCTGCCTTATCCTTCCTCTCAAAGAAATATCTGTCTTCACACGTCCAGTTTCTTGGAAGGGGAAGGTGGGGGTGGGAACCCTTTCCATAAATGACCGTGTTGAACTTCAGAGCCATCTCCCTTGCAGAGCGTGTGCACCATAACATCGGCCTCAGGAACCTCTTTAACATTGGTTTAATGTGTACTGGGGAAAAAGTTAGCTTCAACAAGTTCAGGAAAGCCAAATTAAGGCTCTTTCCTGAGTGCTATTCAAGTACTCTCTGCGTGGCTACCACTGTGCATTCTTCATTCTTTATTAAATGTGTTGCTTATTGCATTAAAATGCGTGGAGGGCCACCAGGACTGCGCTGGGTTTGTGTGTGGCTGGCAGCAGCTGGGAAAAAAGCACATGCTAAGTAGGCACTTAAACACTGAACTGAGCTGCAGCCTTTCTTGTGGTTATGTTCGTGCCAGCGTAGTGTGGGGCTTGCGGGGGAGGGTTTGTTTTTTTCCTTTGTTTTGTTTTGTTTTTTTTTTTTTTTTTTTTTTTCTCTCCAGTTTTAGAAGAAGTGGGTAAAGAGGGATTTAAAAAAAAATGTTTCTAATCTGTTAATTGTGTATGTGCATCAGGAAATGAAAGCCCTTCTGCTGAAAACAAACAGGGAAAATTATAGTCCTAGAAAAGAAGAACTTTAGAAACCAATATTCAAATAACAGTAAGAATTCCCATCAAGTTAAACTCTGTTATTGCAGTCTTCTCCTTGTCCTACAGAACGGAGGGTTCTCACCCTCCATTGTTTTTCCCTGGTGGAGGTGTGAAAGATTATATCAGATGTAATTTTCTGTGTGTTATGTCCTAAGTACAATTAACATTGCCACAGATTACACACCAGTGAAAATAGAGTTTTGTTTCATATTTATTTGCTATCACAGAGTAAGTTTTATCTAAAACAGGAGTAATGGTTATAATTGGAAGCTCAAACAATTCTGTCTTGAGTGCAGTCATATTCATTTGAATATTAGTGAAATTATTTTTAGTTTCTCCTTCTGGAAATTCTTAATTTCTGACGAAAGGCGGTGATCTTGGTCCATCTTCAACTCTTTAAAGTGTCATTATTGGATTGATTATGGAAGTCACAGCGTGATCCTTTAAGAGCCTTTTGTTCCCCCAACCCCGCTGGCTGGATGTGCTATATCAGCATTGTGAGAGTACCTAGCAAAATCACTCAGATGTTTTTAACCTTTCAGCATGATCCACTGGGAGAGCTGCTGGGCCTAGGTTTTCTCTTCCTCTTTCTCCCCCAATTATTTCAGAAGAGCTTGCACAAGTAGAGCTCTTTCTCTACAGAAGATCCCTCTTCTGAAAATTGTGCATGCAATCTAAGGGAAGAATTCAGACAATGTAGTTTAACTGGACACTTTTTATTTAGGGCTGCAGGGATAAAATAGTCTGCTGACATGCTAGGCTTTTCCTAGAGTCACATTACAGACCAGTGAAGGACATGGCATTAATTCAGGGTTTGTTGGAAGGCTGGCAGAATGCTTGAGCTGTCTCTGCAGGGGCACTGGGGCACCGAAGCAGGGCAGTGGCTGCTGCCACTTCCAGGGTACACAGCTGTGATGTGGCAGCACCAAAAAAGCCCTGGTTCAAAGCAGATTTTAGGGACCAATAACCTTTCTAAGTCAGCATAGGTAAGGGAAGAGAAGTTTCTGTGCAAATTTGTGTTGCCCAGTGAAGACAGACTGGTATAACAGAGTTATGGGTGGTAACTCAGCTTCCTCAGGCAATGCATGTGTGCCAAACCAAAGTGTTCAAAAATAGTGTTATACCATACAGGAATGTGGAAATTGTTAAGCTAGAGGTTTGTTTTATTTTATTTTTACAATTTCTTTATCCCTTCTGTTTCACAGAATTCTGAGCTTTTATATTTTTAAACATTTACAGATTTTAAGCAGGACATTGTCCTACTCCTCCTTCCTTGAGTACTAATTAACAGTAAAGCAATGAAGACAAAGTGATGGAAGGAATAACAAATGTACAAAGGAAAAAAAAAGTCTGAACCTTAAAATGTTGTTCCCATAGGAAAGTGAACTGAAACAAATCAGTAAAAGGAATGATGTTGCCTTTAGCGTGACTCTTATTGCAGAGGCAAAGCTCAATCAGATGTGGTCAGTCAGACTTTGATAAACAGATTCCTTTAACTGGTGAGAAACCACTACTCGCAGTTATGTCTGTGACATGAATTCACAGTATGGTTATGGAATTAGTTGTCTATCCAGTATTTTAATTAGATAGCAAAACCAGATGCTGGGTTTCAGTCCATGGTCTAGCTATGGTGTCAGTAACTGCAGTGCTAAGTTAGCTCATCTTTCCTCATACAGAGAGCAGGTCAAATACCCAGTTGTCTCATTTGGAAGATCTTTATTACCACCTTTCCTCTTCATCCGTGGAACATGAGGATACCTCCTATTCCTTCTACCATGTATTGACTAAAAGACTCCACGATCTCTCAGAATTTAAGCCTATGATTTTCCCATTATTCATTCCTGTTGATCCTGTAATTTGCCCTTTACAGGTAAAAGGATTCTGCTCTCTTCTCAGTTTACAAATCATTAGGGCACTTATAGCTAAATATTTTTATTTGTCTTGTTTGAGTTGTGCAGAGATGTGGGGTTGATGTGCAGCTCTCCCCATCCAGTGAGTAGCCCAGGAGTGCCAGGGCTGTCTCCTCACCTCCGGGATGGGGCAGGATTTGTGCACGTGCAGTCCCACGTTGCGTTGGTTCCTCTGCTGCCACGCATCCGCTATTAAAAAAAATTGCTGAATGACAGTAATAGAGAGGAACAATGGGCTATTACAGGATGTTCAGACAGGGTCATTACAGTATATTTTCTTGTGCAATCTTGTTATGAACAAGATTCATATTTACCAGCTTGTTTTATTTGTCAGCACCCTATTATTAATTGGTGGTGTAAGGCTATGAAGTGCTCATTTTCTAGCAAAGGTCAATTTGATGAAATGAAGTTTTTTTCTAATAGCTCTGTGGAAAGCTGCTTTTCAATATTTATAATAAATTTATGGATTTTTTAAGTATTGGGTATTTATTTATCATCGTTGGTGATGACACAAAAAAAAAGTCAGGAAGTTTTTTCACCATCAAACTGCAAATTAGGCTTAATGTACTTTGCAAAATGAAATCACAGAATCTTGTGATGGGGCTGTTGTATTGGAAAATTTAGGTAGATCATTTAAAAGAAAAATATGTTGCTTTTGAATTTTGAAAAGAAAGCTTATTTGCAGTGGTGCTTTTTGACGTATAGGGTATGCAACACTTGGAATGCAGATGTTCAGTTTGATTTAAAAGGCAAAGATGAAAAATAGCACCTAGTTTAAGCAACAACTGTGGACTGTTTCTGTGTGCGGTTAAATTAACTTTCTGCCTGAAAGACACCTGCTGATGGGCACAGTTGCAAACATTGGAGAAGGTTTCCAGCTAATGTGAAATAAGGGGTTCAAGCAAGAGAGGATTCAGTCAAATTTGGGAAGACATGAACTTGGCATAGGGATCCAGGAATTAGTAGAATAGACTAGAAACCAGTCCACAGGGATTCGGGATGCTGATGAAAACTGCATTTGTTTTCAGCATTGTCTGAAAACGTTTCAATTTTTTATCAAGACACATCATTTTCTTAGATGTGAAAATGGTTGTCTTTGTGTTCTTGGAATAAACACAGCCCAATTTGGAATCCTGGGCTATATTTGTGTAAGAGAGTCTAAGGAATGGAAAACTAAGGGTACTGTAGGTCAGGACTGAGGTTAGCAGGGCTGCGAGGGGAAGTCTGGCAGCCGAGGATGCCTCAGCGTGTCTGTGGCTGCCTCCTTTGCACGCGAGGGGGGAGCTGGCCACGGCAGGGGTGTTGTGTGAGTCTCCCAGAGTAAGGGACAAGCCACGGACACGAGGTGGCACCGGGTGACACTGGAATTAACGCTGCTCCTTGAAAGCTTTTGTAAGCTGTGTAGGTTTTGTCCAGTTTGATCAACGGCTCATTAAGAGACCAATTGTTTTTCCTCAGCTCTCTGACTCCTTTTGGCTTTTGTGTCTTCAATCCTACAAAATCCTTGAAGTTACAAGGAGCACGCTGACAAGGTCCACGTACTTAGTGAGGCTGTATGGATGATGCTCAGGGCACAAAGCAAGGTCAAAGGTTTGCAAATCCAGCAACAATTTAAAAGTAGTTAAAAATGAGGGGGAAAAAACTAGCAATGAGTTGGAAATATTGAAGAGTAAGTATGTGATGCTGAAAATTTCTTGTACACTGGGTCCAAAGCACTCCTGCTTTTGAAAGGTGAGACACAGAGGGTGCTCAGTAGTTATTTAACACATCTAATGTTACTTGTATCTGTTTAAAAAAACTCATGTATCACTTGGTGTAGGAAGGGCTGTATGCACTGCTTAGTGTAAAAATAAAGCAGCTAATTAATGCCAATCAACAGTACTTCTGTCTCAATTAGCTGCAGCACAATAGTTAAGGTGTTCTTCCTAAAACACCACATGATCTTATGTAGATGAATGCAAGCAGTTTTATTGAACTAGAAAAGCTCCAAGAAATATATGTGGATTTCCAGAATCCATTGGTAACTTTTTAAAGCAAACATTTAAATACTCCGAGCATAGAATATGACAAAAAGATTACAGGTGATGATTTTTTACATCAGCTGGGTTTTCCTAGAGGGTGACCCTTTCAAAGGGCACTAGTTTTTTGGTTGAATATCGTTCCAGTAAGGGGACCACAAAGCAGGTTAAAACCAATTTCTTTTGGGTTTCCAGAGGGGTAACCTGCAAATGACTGCTGAAAATGCTTCTTTTGATGAGAGAGAAAGACTGTAAGCAAACTTTAATAGAAAGTAAATTAGTTCCAGTCCTATAGAGAGGGAAAAACTCGGTTTTTCACAGACAGATAGTTGTTTCCTGACATTGGGCATTTAGTTAACAACTTCCAGTGTTTGATGATGTCATGGGTCATATGGATTCTGTGTGTTTGGGGCCCTTTGGGCTTAACAGGAAGGTCACCAACTTATCTAGCAATTTCTCTGTTTGAAGAGATTCAGCTGCCCTTCCTGCCCCACTTTGCAGAACCTGAGCTTTCAGACAAACCAGTGCTGCTCCTGGGAATTTGCCAGTATCTAGACCTTTTTTCCCAACTGAAAAGGTAAATACCCCAAGAGATGGAAGTAATTCTTTTCATTCTGCCTTGTTTTCCTCAGATCCTATTGACTCTTCATCTGCCAGAATCTCTGTGTAATAACCAAATGTGTCTTCATTGCTTTTCCTATGCTCCAAGAGTCTTGGACTTTCCAAAGCTGCATTTCCAAAGCTGTCTGTAACCACAAATGTCTAGCTAAGAGTTCCACTTTCCTGCAACCCTCTGGAAGAACTTACTATTCTCTCTCCATAAAACCAGAGAGTATATGTTGTAATAAAACAAAGCATAGAAGCAAACCTATGTCAATAACACAAAAGGTGGCTGAGGCAGTAACCTCCTCCCCCAGAAGACCTTTAAACTTATTTCGTCTTGACTGCACGAGAGCGTGGTTTTCAGAACACCTGTTTCTGAGTTGCATCTCTTGCAAAGAAGTGCAAGATATATGTGTGGAAGTTGTGGTTTTGTCATTGTTTCCAGGAATGAAACTGCCTCTAGTTTTGTTGCCAGCATTAAGGAGTAACAGAAAATCAGTTGTTATATTGGCTTTTTTTCCCCTTCCAAAATATAGCAAGCGTGTTATTGTTGTAGCTGATGGAAGATCCCTTTTCACAGTCTTCCAAGTACTTCAGTATTTTCCTTGTTTTGTGTGAGAAAGGTAACCTTTTTTACATCCTGTTTTATTTACCAGCCATAACTGTAAGCTACAGGAATCCTTCCTGTTCAGCTCACAACACGGTGCTCAAGACAGACAGAAATCCTTGATCTTCATTAGAAAACCATTTGGTAACAAAATAATGTGCTGTGACTCCTGTTAGGTGTTTGTTTTAAATAGCACCAATTAATGCTTTTTTCAAAACTAGGAAAGGCTGAAGTGAGTTGGATGAAATCCGAGTTCTCTTGTGTCTTCCCCAAAATTCAGGCTGTACCATGTTGTGCACTTGTCGGGAACGGGGAAAGTTTTGTGACTGATGCCTCTCTAAGTTTACACATCTCTGCAGTTCCTCCTCTTTTGCTGGAGTTGGAATCCAAGTACCAAACTACTATGGAAAAAGGCTGCTCTTGCATTTTTTCTGGTAGATTTATAACCTGGGAGTATCTAAAATATCATCAGAAAGCCTGTTCTCATGAGAGTCCTGTCCAGATTTCCAACAAATCTGGAACACTATCCAAGGAAATGTGGAAACCTACACAATCACACAGTTACAGCAAGGCTTGTGGTTGAGTTTCTTTGATGTGGTGTGGCTTTTTTGGGTGTGTGGTTTTGTTGGTTTTCTTTTTTGGCTTTTGGGTTGAAGTTTTTTTTTTTTTTTGGTTGCTATGCTTCCTTTGTCACTTTGTATAAAAGGACTTTTGAATAATTTTAGCTTGTTTCTTTGTCCCCTTCCCTTGTTGATTTTTTTTTTAAATTCAGATGGAGCATTTTCCATTCTCTTAGAAATAGGTGTCATCTTTTTATGAACAAGAGTCTGTTAAATTGGAGGGTGATGAGAATTTTGCGGGATGAACTATAGAACCAGTTCATACTAATTTTTTAATTAGAAGTGGGTACCTAATGAAGATCCACTCAAATTAGTGGGTGGAAATTATGAAATAAAATGGGTTTTGTTGCTTAGTTTCAGGTAGATTTACTACAGAGTTTTATGCTAGTGGTATATCAAATTGTCCTTGTCCACAAATCTTTCCTAGATGTACATATTTCATATTTTGGCGTGGTCCACGTCGCAGTTCCAATATTGCTCGAGATGTGCAGTGCTTGCAAAATGAATTCTGGAGAAGCTCTGCATGGAGGCAGCGAGCACCATGAGCAAAACAGGCTGTTTGCTGGGCAAGGTGAAGCAACTGTCAGCGCTGTGGCTGAATTAATTACTCACCAGTAATTAATCCCATGGCCTGAGCAAGAGCGCTCTGAGACCATGTTATCATTCCAGCACAGTCCTGCCAAGCAGCTGGTGCTGCTCCTTGTTTTTGTTTTTTTTTTCTCAGGGAAGTAGGATTGAGCTCACTGGAAATGTTTCTCATCCTTCACTGATATAAATCAGTAAACATAAACATTCAAAGAAAAACACATTTGCTATACATTACCTGTGTGGACAAATACGTGTTTTCCAGTGGTGACTCCTGTTTATGATTCCTGCAATCTGTAATAGCTAAGTTAATAAGATATGTGTGGTTTAAATTTCATCTATTTATTAGCATCATATTCTCCTTAAATAAAGTTTGGTAATCTGATAAATTTAAATTAATTAGCCTTTTAGGAGGAAAGCCTTTATCTATGTGATGAATGTGACGGGGGAAAGCGCTGGTCAACATTACTTGTGGCTAAAGAATGGTTTAGGGTGCTCTTCTAGAATTCATTATTATTTACTTAAAGGTGTTTTGCTGGGGAAAAAAAATGTATTTTTCTAGCACCTACATACTGTTGCAGCAGCTCATGAGAAATGTTTATAAGATTCCTGCATTGGGTGAGAGACAGGAAAATATATTCACTTCTGAGGGGGAAAATCCAGCTCTTGGTAAACTGTTAAGTGTTTCTGCACTGAGACCTGTACTAGCATCTTCTTATCAGCCTTAATTCAGCAAACATTAGTAATCTTAGTTTCAAATTGCTCTTCTTAGATAAATTATTGTGCCTCTGTGTACTATGTTCACAGTAAGATAGGGCTTGGAGAACATTTAATATACAGAAGGCTACTTGGCTTATCCAACTATGCAGCTTCTTAATTGAGGAACTGAATTTGTTCCTCAATTCCCAGTCTTAGGGCATTTTTCAGCCTCAGCACTGTCTCGCCCCAGCTACTAAATTTGTACAGAATTTTTATGTCCTAACGTGCAGATCTGCAACAGTAGAAACAGCATATGGAAACCACGTGTCTCCAAAATAGGTCAGAGAGGACTTGCTACTAATAATCTGGTCTCAAGTCCAAGATGGTTCTATTTGCTGATAAACTTGATTTTGTTTTCCTTTGCTCCTAATTTGTGAGTTGGCTCCTGGCTATTGCACCTAACTAAGTAGTTCAGTTTTCACAAATTTTAAGTGGTTATTAGGTAACTTACATAACATAAGGACCAGAAACGTCCAGGCTTAAAAGGTTTCAAGGGGTCTGTACATGATCATACTCTATGTTCATACCATGTCCTGTACCTTGCAGCTGTAGCTTGAGAATGTTGTAAAACTGACAAATGTGTCGGGTTTCCAGTGAGCTGAAGAAAATGTGTGTGTTTGTTTCCAGATACTGGGACTGAGCTCTTTTCCCCACTGTTACCTTCTGTCCCATCCTGAGGATTTTTTTTTTCCCTAAGTTTTTAAAAGTTTGTCTCCACAACAAATTGCTCTTAAGACCAATTAATGTTGTGGAAACAGATGGTTTTGATTTGTTAGCAGTGACATGTTGTTTTCACGGATCAGAATATTTCAGGGGTCAGGATATTATATTTTTGTAATGCAATTCATGCTTTTCATTTATTTTAGAACACTTAATGTTGTTTCACAGGTGTAAATGAATTGGAACCTTTATACTCAGGACATAGGATTTCCCATCTTGAATCAGATACATGCCAGTGAGCTTTAGTATCCTCCTTTTGATTTGTGTATATACCCTGTGCATGGTGCTTCCTGAAATTAAAAAAAAAAAAGTATATGTCACCTTAAGAAACTGGATTTATTTTTTCAATGACTTATCTAGAGATTTCTCCTTAATGGTCTCGGGAGCTCTGACACTCACATATCTTTAATCTAACTACAGATTTAGCTAACAAAGATAGTATATAATATTATCCAGACTTGGCTGAAAGGAGTGGAATGAAATACCTTTAGTGTGTATGAAAGCTATATGCTGCATTATATAAAGTAACACAGTATCTTTATAATTATCAGCCATTAATTGTGTTGACTTCCTTCTTCTCCTAGAATTAGCACAGAAAGGAAGGCACGCTTGTGTTTTGTTTGAAGCCTTGATCAACAACAACTCCCTTTCTTTTTTACTTTAGTAAACTTGTGGCTCAAACAGAGTCAGATTTTGACAAAGTGACAAAATTTTGTCAGAGTGACAAAATTCTTGTTTGCCCCCTAAGCATTTGCTAAGAGTTCAACTTCATTTCTCCAGGAATGGTGAGGAACTGTGCACAAAGACCATTTGAACATCTGGACTATTGAGGGCAGGATCAATACTCATCACCTACTTGAACCTTGCTTCTTCCTTCATCAGCAAGAAACTGAATTAATAATGTGAGCATCAAACATTGTGCATTTTAATAATTTTTGATGCCCTCAATAAATTAGTCACATTTCAATGACTCTGTTTTGCCTTGTGATAGTCTAAGGGCCAATGAAGTATGGAAAGAATAAATTAAATATAATCCCAGTTTCTGTAATGAAGAAGCTAATCAGGGAAGAGCCACAGTCACACCCAGGTTTCTTCTGGGCCAGGAGGGCTGACAAGCCACGAGGCACTTAAGGGGAGTAGCCCTGCAGAAATGACATAGAGCAGTCAGTTCCCAACGTGCCATCAAGCTGTGAGAAGTAGCACAGGGTGAATGATGAATGTGTGAAGACTCACATTTGTAGTTGTCTCAACAAGTCTTGCTCTGCTGTTAAATTAAAAGACCCTAATTCAAATTAACTGCCAGGTGTACCAAAAAATGAGAGCACTTAGAGAATTTCACAGTTTTAAACAGTTCGTAGCTCTTTAACTAAGTTTGTCTTAAGAGTGTAAAGATTTGCCTTTAGAAATTTTTGAGTTTTATAATTTAGGCAGTTCTGCTTTTCTTACTTTTATGAGCTTCAGTACAAATAGGAAGTAATGTGCAATAACACAAAAGTCATTGAAGCATTTCATCCCTTGGACATGAATGCAGCTAATTCGGAAATCCACTGCTCAGATACTGCCTTTCTGCAATAATTCCTCAGCTGTCTCTCTGGAGTGTAGGTCCAGCTAGGACAAGGAAGGCTAACAGACCTTAGCATGTAGCAGCAAGTACATCATAACCACTTTGCCAAGAAACTAATCCAGTCCCACAGTGATCATCTCCACCTATGTCACAGTCCTGCAGGAGAGAGGATGTCGCAGAGAGAAATGCATCTGAGCTATTTTATGGTAGAAAACAGCAGGAGATGCATAGGTTTTCAATGAGAGTTTAATACAAACTGGATGGGGTTTTTGTCTTGTTTTGTTTGAATTTTGTTTTGGGTTTGGAGTTTCTTTTTTGCCTTGAAGCCTAGAAGAGATTGTCATAAAGAAAATTTCAAGTTACGCTGGTCAGCGGTCAAATACAAATGAAAGTGAAATTAGAAATAGACTTTCCATAGCCTAAATGGTGTCAATTGTGAAAATTGTTTTTCCCAATAAATATATTAGAATTACACAGTGTACCTTTCAAAAGTCACTACTTGAATATAATAGAGAAATAAAAAGTAATTAAGTCATAGTTTGATTTTTTTAAACAGTAGGAACCTATTGCTTAAAGTGTAGTATCTTTCATAAACAGAACATTTTTAATAGCTAAAGTGGAATTATAAGAAGACTCCATGACCATGCAGGGTGGTAATGAGTGATGTTCCTAACACAATCCACACAGTCCTGCCTGTTGGAAGCTGCCTTGTGAGGCTGCTGGCTGGGACTCAGGATATCCCTTTCTGCTTTCACAAAAATCTCCTGGGCCCTTAATTTCCAGCTGAACCGTCACCAAAGGTCCATGGAAGAGACCTTGAGCAAAACTTAGACTTCACAGAGCAATGCGGATGCACTTTATTTATTTATTTGTTCATTTTTAGTGCGTGTTCTGTTTGGGCTTTTCAGCGCTTCCAGATGTGGTGAAAATACTTGAGAGGACTTAGTAATTGTTCAAGGGACTATCTAGCTTCACAGCCTGGTCTTACTTCAGAGCAGAATAGCATTTCTCCTTGAATATATAAATCTCTTTGTCAAATGTTGTCTCTACAAAGATACATTTCTTTGAGCTCCCTTGGGAAGCAGAGAAGGGTGCTCGGGTACTGTTTTTGTAAGATTATACCTTGAGAGCTGCTGTTTTTAGGGCTGTTTGGCAAAGCTCTGTCACTTACAGCTTCAGAAACACGAGCCTAAGCTCAACAGAGAATGATATTTAAGTAAAAATGATCTTTGATGGGAAGGAATACCACCCTTTCCTCCACCTCCTGTCTGTACTTCAAGATCACTTGACTCTTTTGGTCCCTTAAACTCTGGGAGGAGCCGTTTCCTGCAAAAAGGGCTGTGTAAACAGGACAGTGCTCATCTGTCCTGGTGACGGGGACGCTGCAGTCCCTGCAAAACTGCTCAGGTCGTGTTTGCCAGGTTCCAGATGCTGACAGCCCTGCTGAGGCGAGCTCTCAGCTCCCTGTTGGGATCTCACCAAAAATTTTCATTGTGCTCTCCTGGCTCTTGTTGGGGTTTCTCTAAAAGTTTTACTTAGCAGCGTGCCCTTTGTTTGCAGTCCTTGGAGGTGGCCCAGCGTGTGTGACCCCCTTTTCTCAGGACCTTTGTTTCTGAGTTGTTTGATTCTGCTCTGGGCATGTTATGATTCAGTGACTTCAGTGAAACTGAACAGAATGCAAACATGATATGTAGTTTTTTATTCTTCATCAAATTTTAATTTTTCTTTTTTTCTTTTCTTGTGCGTGGGTTTGGTTTGGAGGGGCTCTTTTTGTTCATTATTATTATTATTATTATTATTATTATTCCTGTTCCTTCAGCTCAGCTGTTTATAGGGAAGCCACTAACAGGGGAAGGGTTTGTAGTGTTCCATGTTTGGGGTGGGATGGGATGACCCAGCACTCAGGCACCTGCTGCTTCCTGGGAAGCCCACTAGGCCTGGCTCAGTCCATCAGGATACAGCAGATCCATCGGGGCCAGGTTTGGCAAGTGTCTCTTAGGCCCTCAGGGCATCTCAGAGGGCACGGGGAGCTCTGTGAGAGGCAGGGAATTAATTTAGCCTTTGATCTTGATCTATCTCCTGACCCACACAGGTGAGGAGCAGCGTTGGCAAGATGTGTGCAGTTACAGCTGAGTGCAACCGTGGTGTAAATGGAGACTGTACTAGAGACTGATTACCCCACTAGCAGTCTGGAGAAAGCAAAATGAGAGACAGGGGTTTATTTCTAATGGTTTTGTGCTTTCTGCAATATTTGTATGTGTTGTTCACCTTTTGCTATTGTAAAAGGTCAATTAAAAATACAAAGGATGATCCTGATTAGCTGGGCAGGTCCATTTCCACTGCACCAGCACCTGTTGTGGGTGTCCCTGGGGTATTTTTTGGAGAGCAAAATAGCTGATGGTGCTGGTACTTAAAAAGCTCAAGTTAGCTTCTGAAATTAACACCCATTCAGTTCCTTTGTTTTGTATGGAGTACAGAGATTTGAGAATTCCTTGGTGTACTTTGACCTCTGTGAATAAATTTTCCCAACTAAAAGGAGCGTAGAATTGTTCAAAATCACTTTTAGTTTGAGTGTTTCAAAATCTAAATGAAGCTTGACTCTTATGTCTGCATATTTTTAAATTGATCCTCAATAATGATAATTATCAGGTACTGGATTTTGCATGTGCCGTGGTGTTAAATGGATACCAAGCACTAACATATTATGCATGCTGTTTTAAGGTAACTTGTATTCTATTTTACATTGTAGTATTTTTCACATTTTTGTCTAGGAATACATTCTCTGACAAGTAATTTTCCCATGGTTCCTGTTCTTAACATTCTTGTCCTCTATCAGGATGGCTTGCTTAAGAGCTGTGATTGCTTTGTGATTATGTGTAAAAGTGATTTCCAATTCCTCTTAGGTCTTTATGGGAGTAATGAAGGAATCAGGAAAATTAAATGTGATAGATTAGCAGATTACCAGAATCAGACACTGCAGTCACCTTTATCAGTGCCTGTCTACTGCAGGGGACTGTTAGTGGCACTCGAGTTCCATTCCACCAAGCAGGTGATCTCCAGTTTCCAGCTGGGAACTGCAGGTAGCACATGATGTGAAGCTGTATCAGTTTGGTTATCAGGGCAGAGCCATTATTGAGGTGGCTAAGAAAACTGACATCCACAGTGCTGCTAAATGCAATTCAGTCTGTGGGGTGAGTACTAGAAATGGGTAGCAAGAGATTAGAAGGGGATAGAGCTGGAGGCAGGAGGTCACCTTGGGTGTGGCTCCTTCTCAGCATGGGAAGAGTCTCCTTCATGTTTTGTAGGAGCAAAGAGAATGTTCAGGTAGATTGTCTTGCTTGAGTAACACTTAGCACTGGGAATTCCTTGTGGGAGATGTCCCTTTAAACTTACCTGTCCCTAAGTGAGAGGCATTAATATCCAAACCACAGCCTCACGTGGGACTTTTGTCCTGAGACCATCTCAGAGGCAGGTAAGTGCAACTCCCGGTGAAAAACTGGTGTAGATGATAAGTGACTGATATTATTAGCAGAAATATTGGTTTACATTTTCCTGACTTTTCATTTCTCTGGGTTTTCTCTTAACCTAATTTTATTTAGAGAATTTTATTCTCTATTTGCAGTCCTTTTGATGGCAGTCCCAACAGAAATGAATGATTAATGCGTTGCTAATTGCTGAATGGATATTTAAACCTCAGTTGTGACATGACACGCAGAGTGATGGTGGTCAAATCTCTTAAATTCCTTTTTTTTTTTTTCAGCATGTTAAGGGTTTTATTACTTACGGCCTTCAAAAACTGTCATTTTTTGTAGGCTTCTCAAAAACTGTAAATGCAAGTGGACGGATCCTAAGCACTGCTCTTTCTCACCAGTACTGACTCCTACAGAGAAGGAGAATTATATCTGTCTTAGAAGCTGAAATTTATTTATATTCTGCAGACTGTCTGTCAGACATGAAGCTGGTTAAAATACCTCCCACAATAGATAAGTCTGTAAGAGCCACAAATGGCTTAAGAATTCTTTCACAAAGCCCTTACTGAATATATCAACTGACTCTCAACTCTTTGATTTAGGATCAGTTTTTTAAGTTCTCTTGCTCTTGCCTTCCCTTTATATTCTTTTTTGGTGCTTCGCTGTGACCTTACAGGAAAAACTGCATCCAAGGGCTATTTTTTATGATTTTCTTGCTAGAACTGAAACCATTTTCTTCACAGGGTAATGATTTGGTAGCATTATATATTTTCAGTAGCTGTTTGTCTCCCACATTTGGATTAGACTGAACTTCCCATCAGTTTGGTAGTCTGATTGCCAACAGATGCTTTAGGGTCACATTTAATGTAATGTCTGACCCTCAGAGATCACCAGCCAAGTGGGGTTCAGAGTTCACATCTCTGGGTGGTGGCCACTTCAGATTTAAAGTTCTCTGTGCCTTAAAACCACTCATCAAAAGTCTCGTTCTGTTCTCCAAAGCTTTGTAAAGTGGTGTAATGAGCCTGAGGATCAATAATGACTTCAAAGATGGAAAATATCTGGTGGCAATGACATGAGAGTGGATTTACTTATTCTGGTGGTTGCCAATTATGCTTTCTGATATCTCAACATCTTACTGAATTAGTATTTTGGAAATTATATCTTTTAGAGTAGAAAACCCAAATACACATAAAGTTGTCAGTGTCCTTCTTGATCAGGATCTGTATCTAATCCATTCTGTGCTTGGCTTAGAGGAAGCTAAAAGTGCTTTGCTTCCTGGTCTATAAAACATTTATATGCTATCTGGAATAACTAATGCCAGTAAAATCAGTAAAATGCCACTAGTTTTGGAATTATGTACAGGAAGTGTTTAGCACTGCACAGTCAGTAAAGGCTTGGGATTTCACAAGGGAACACCAAGAATAAAAATGATTTTGTGATTTCTGTACACTATACTCATCATTGAGCAGTAACAAAATAGACTTGTGCAGTACTTGTTTTCTAATACTCTCTTGAGAAAGGGAAATACATTTACTGGTTAGGGAGAAAACCAACCAGGCTTTATTCCTGCAAATTTGTATTTCTTTTGGAATCCTGGAGGAGTTATGGCAGTGAGAAGTTACCTCATGAAATGTTACCTGTTCTTTGTGTGGTGTAGGCCTGTGTCAGTTGCCAGGCATTTTTGCTTCCATAAAATCAGAGACAGCGTCAGTAAGATACATACCTGTTATGGAATTCACCTGCCAGCAAGACTGGCATTCAGTTAGAATTCAGTACAGAAATCCTGTGTCTGTTACCTTAATATAGCTCCTTTGTTAAAACACAGCCAGTTGTTCTTGGAGCTTCAGAAGAGAACACAATTCTCTCTCCAGCATATATGCTGATTGATTCAGAATATCTCATTCATCACCTGCTCGTTTCAGCAAATATCCTGCTCTATCAACAGCAGGAGGAAGCCAATGCAGGAGAAATCTGGATTTCACCAAAGGAAGCTTGGCATAAGCTACCATTATAGAAATAAATGCAGGAGATGTTTTATTTGTGTCTGAGTGGTTCCCTCACATGGAGTCACTTGGGTGATGTTGTTTCCGTTGGCTCCAGCAATGTCAAGGCCATTGATGATGAAAGTTCTGTACTGTTTTTCCCCATTGCTTGGAAAATTCTCTCCCTCCTCCCTCTCTTCCCTCCCCTACCAAGTCTCTGCCAAGCAAGCAGCTGTGAACAAAATTTCTCAGCAAGATGAATTTGAATTTTCACATGCTCTATGAAACAGGATACACAAATACAGCTTTGAGAGGGTCACAGTTGAGGGGTGCAAGTCCAGAATCTCTGCAGGTGCGTGAAATGGATGGGCTTTTTGAGGTGTCTTACTAAGTTAAAGAGTACAGGAAAAAAACTTTAAAATGCATGCCAGGTGCATTTCTAAGTGAGTTTTGGTACCTCAGTCTGAGGGAAGTAATGTCTGCAAGTTTGATGTCCGAGCTGTGTATCAAAGCCAAACTAATGCCTATGAGTTCTGCCCTGGTGTGTGAGATGCTGACCGAAAAATGGCAGGATCTGCTCTATACAAACACAAACTCAAATGATTCCTTTTTAACTTAATTTGGGTAGACATCCTTAGAAAAACTTCCCATCAAACTCCATGCGTTTTGTTTCTGCCAAGGACTTTTTTCTGGAGTGTGAAATCAGTCTGAGACTTCTGTGAGGTTTATTTTTCTCAAGGAAAATAAATGCAGGATATGAGTATGTAGAAAATATGGGCACCTATATTAAGGCCATATAATGTTTTCCATGCTTGCAGTGGAAATTTTCATTTGCTTGCAATTTTGACAAGCTTTAAACTGAGATTTTCCATTACATTTCCTGCCTTTATATTATTGTTAATATTACATCTGGAGGGGAGAAAATGTACTTAAATGTATAAATTATGTGCAAATAAGATTTGTATGCAATTCATGACCAGAATAGCTGTGCTAGATGCATATGCCTCTGCTGTAGCCATAGTGCTTGTAATGTTTTATTACATTTGATATGTAATATTTCATCTTCATGAAGTATCTTGTCCAAGTGAGACTCCAGTTTATCAAGGCAGAGGTTTTTGTGTCCAATTTGTGTAATATTTTCGATGTTCATAGTATTTTATTTTGGTTTTCATTCAGGTAAGAGAGGGCGGGATACTGCAAAAGGATATGGAAAAGTCTGTTTGTAATTAAAGGAACACTAATTGGACTTCAGGGACTGTGTGTAAGATACACTGGTCTTTCCCACGGCCACACCCTGAGCATATGATCTTCAACTGAATTCATGGAAACATTCACACTGCTTCCTACAGATTGCAGCTGGCACTGTCGGTGAGAGCTGTGCCTCCCAGAGAGCAGAGGGGTCTGTGTGCTGGTGGGCGATGCTGGGTTCCGCTCTGCGCTCCCGGGGCAGACGGAACGTGCGGTGGGGAGGGCGGAGAACGCAGAGGCGGCGTGGATGCAGAAGTGCCGGGATGTGGCACTGCCCGCGGCTCCGGGGATGCCAGCCACGGCCGGGCTGGCCCTCAGATATGTGTGTGGCTTTCAGACTGCGTGCCAGCCAAATTGTCAGCTCCCCCACCAACTGCTCTTGCTATTTCAAACTTTTCACGTCTTTCACAGCAGCAGATGCTCTGCAAGCAGAATTTTTTCAGTGGCACAGAGTCACTTCTCTGTTAACAGCATGAAAATGGAACAGGGTGTCAATTGAAGTACAAGGCCAGCTAGACTTGTGCCTGTCCAGTTTTCAGCAGTTACTCTTTAGTATTTCAAAATGTGAATTAAGACTTCAAGATGCAATTGCAGGACAAATTTGAAAATTAGAATAGGCTTAGCTTCTTTGAGGTAAGGATTATATACAATTTCAGGTGGAAGAAATTTTGCCTAAATGGTATTTCAGAAAAGATATAGAAATGTATTATTTCAGTTAATGCTAAAAATTTCTACTTAGACTGAACTCAGTTAAAAAAGAAATCACTTTTTTAAAAGTAAGTGCACATTGACAGTGATAGTTCATAAAGATCAGCACTCAAAGATGTTCCAGGTGGTTGAAAATGGCATTACCTGTCCAAACAGTCATAAGTGCCCTTTGGGGGATTGTATATAACAAAACAACATGAGACTCTCCAGTTTATTTATACTGGTGCGAGTTATTTTTTGCCCTCTGTGTCCAGATCAGAATGAGGAATGCATTGGGCAAATACGGAGAAGGGTTACTGCAGCCACTGGTAGCAGTTTCCTCTGTTCCAAGGATCTCATCTTGTTAAGCTGGTTAGTTAATTGCTTTGATTCTGTAATGGACTTTTAAACTGACAACATGTCTAGCAAAAGTGTTTCTTTCTCCTGGATGTTTCAGCCAATGTCAGTTTTCCATATGTCGATATTCCTGTGGGTGTGGCAGGGTGTGGATGAAGCTGAAGGTAATTTCCATTTAGAAGATTTAGAAACAACCATGGGTAATACTTTCCTCAGTTTGGCAAAGCTAATGTTAACTCAGATTGACAGAAAATAATGTTAATGCCAAATACCATTGGCTTTAGCAATATCTTGGTAGATATCATCCTAAGGAACTATGGGCAGAGGATGTGAAAACCTTCTATCACTGTCTGCTTTATGGCTGCCTTAAGATGATTTCTGCAGCTAGCTGTGAGGAGAGAGATATCTCCCTGTATATATGATAAAAAGGAAGGCTCTGGTTATAAATGAAAAGAGAAAAGTTTTGATGTCGTTGTGTTCTTAGTCTGCTCTTAGAGTCTGTGCATCCATGGTTTTCTTCCATTAGAGGTCATTCCCAAGGCTTTGCCTCCTCCCCTGTTGTGAGCACAGGCCCTGTGTCTGTGTGCACCTCGAGAGCTGCATATACCAATGTGCAGGTATAGACTTGAAAAAGATCTAGAAGGTAATTTCCTTCCTTACTGCTGAGATTAACTACCTCTGCTTTAACTCCCTTGGTCTCACAGACTCCTTTACAGCCAGCATGTCCTGTGTGAGCCCAGCTTAAACCATCTGCTGTTAAAGTGCCATTTTAGTATTGCAGCAGATGCAAGAACATAGGAAAGATGGGGAATATCAATAGCTAATTAAAGCAAAGGAGATAAGCTGCACCACTTGAATTCACAAGGTTGGTTTTGACTGCTGCTTGTTCTTGGCTTTTCTACAGGAGGGCTTAGTAATTTTGATAATTTAATACAGTATAAGATGTATTGTCTAATATTCAAAGCATGAAATATTCCAGAGCTTGCACTTTTGTCTTCTGGCATGTGAAATTTTAAATTTAAGAGGAAATGTTCTGAACTGTGGTGACTTAGGTTGACCAGGTAAAGGCTTTGAAGTAGCTGGTGGTTTATTTTGTTTTAAATAAGCACAGGAAACCGAATTTTTCTAAAGCTGCCTTAAATTTACCTAAAGTTTTTTGGACTAGTAAATGCATGAGAAATATCTCATGAGAGAAAATGTTAATATTGGGCATGAACTTTCCATCTGAAATTTCATCCTTAGCCAGACTAAAATTATTGCTAGTGAAAGCTGCCTTGGGGTTATTTTAGTTCTCTGCACTGCGTTTTGGGGTTTTGTTTGGTTGTTGTTGTTTGGGGTGCTTTTTAAGTAAAAGACAGAAATGCAGCACAAAATCAGATTGTAGTGCTTCTGACATTTCCATGAAGAGTTTATCTCTGCACTTTGTTCATCAGTTCTGGTCAAGTCATTGACCAAAGGTGAACCCAGAGCTGGGACACCAGTTCTGATGCAGTGGCTGCACCAGCACTTTGTTTATCCTGGCAAAAGCAGTTCCCTTTCCTGGCCACCTGCTCCCTCCCCATCCTGCTCTGAGCTGCTGCTGTGCCACGGTCCACCTGAAAGTTAACAATTTCATTTAAAAATCGTATTTTGAAACTTTATCGCTTTATTTAGAACTGAATGAGAATACATTTGTGCGTAAATATTCACACTTCTGAATGTGAATCTAAAGGAAACTGGTGTAAAACCTGTAAGTTTCATAGGATATGCTCAGCTGCCAAACTGGGCTGGGGCCAATGAGAAAAAGCCTGAGTGGTAAACTCTGAAAAAAACAAAAGTCCTGGTACATTTTGCTTAACCCATTTTCCCATTGCCTTTTTCTGACCTTGAGAAAAGTCTTGAATGGTGGAAATACTCTTCTTGGAAAATTAGTATGTGTCAATGAAGAAAAACTTTTAAGACTCAGCCAGTTGAGAAAATTACTTCATGTCGTAAACATTTCCAGAAAGAAACCTTTGGATGTCTTTTGGGTCATTACTTGGTAAATAGCATCAAAACTGAGTGGTTCAGATAAAAAGAATACTGCACACAGGGGCACACAGAGCAACAGTACACTCTGTAGCTTTTAAACAGCAGTGGCTGGGAAAAACCCCACTTCAGCATCTCAGCAAAAATGTTACACAAGTCCTAAGGTCTATTTGATGTATTCATAAATTCCCACTGTCTTTGCTTTAATTCAAAACAGAAATAAATTTGCTTGAAGGTGGAGAAATTTTCTTTGGAGGCCCGTACCATATTTTTCACATATGTC
Organism: Promerops cafer; assembly: GCA_013398275.1. Taxonomy (NCBI): domain Eukaryota; kingdom Metazoa; phylum Chordata; class Aves; order Passeriformes; family Nectariniidae; genus Promerops; species Promerops cafer. The sequence goes on from VZSE01012174.1 coordinate 755,095, forward strand.
ATAGGATTTCTGAAGCTGAAAGGGATCACGAGGCTCATTGAGTGCATCTCTCTGCTCCTGGCAGGACTACCTAAAATTAAATCCTGTAGCTAAGATTATCATCCATACATAAATGTATCTAGGTAACTATACTTATATACCTAGTAACAATGTGAGAGCTCTCCAACTTGTTAATAGCATGAGATCCATGGAAAAGAACAAATGTCATGAGCTGTTCCCTTTTATTTAAAATAGTGTGTTAATTGGAACATCCTTGCCACATCACAGTAGTTGTTTTGGAAGAAATAAAATTTCAGCGAAGTTTACTGGATGTATTTTAAAATTGATAAATGCATTTTTAAAATTACTATAACAGGAATATAGTACAGTTAAAAAATTTAAAAGGGAAGCACCAAGAGTAAATCATCTTGACCCATCAGCTGTTAGAATTTAATCATTCACCAGTCTTCCATCATCTTCCTTTCTGTTAATAGTTGTTCTAGGATGTTTGATAGTGGATTTTTACAGATAACTTCGTTCAGTGGAGGAGCCTCCCTTCAAAGGTGCTCTGTGCTTGAGCGATCGCTCCGGAATTTCAGTGCCGTGGCTTACAGAGCTCAGAACTGAATGTGGTGAGTTATGCCTGGCAGCATATGTGGCTATACTGATGGATTGAAGGCATCAAGGTAGAGCTAGGTTAGGGCTATGGGGTGAAAAGGGTTAAGCTTGTAAAGTAGGCATAACAATGTGCTTACACAACAGTAGTCAAATAGCACTCCCTGGAAACTCGGGAGGCATTAATAACTGTAAACTGTTGGAAATCACAGTTGCATCTCTTGACAGTAAAGCCCCAGCAGTCTCTTGGTAAAGGTTTTTTTTTGCCAGAATCTGTTGCCATCCTTTAACAACTAGTTCCTCAGGAGAGACAAATAATTTTACTTTGCTTCAGTATTTTTAAAATTCCTATGCTGCATTTCTCTGGCAGGGTTAGATATCGTGCTGAGTTGTAACTATAACCCTCACTGAGTCCTTGCCATTCTTCCACATGGCATTGCACCATCTGTACTGCTGGCTTTGTATGTCCTGAAGTCAGTAGGAAGTTCATCATATTGGACAAGGAGGGGCAGAGCCTTCATAATTTATAGGGAAAGCATGGAAAGCACAAGGGCCAAGAGAAGATTTTTCAATGTAAAATCAAGGAGAAAATACTCTTACCATTTTTATTAGTGGAAATCCTGTTTTAAACAGCCAAAATTGGTGTGATGGACAAAACCACAAAAAACTTGCTCTGCAGTCTGCTGTGTGGAGAGCAGTGATGTTGACCAAGGGCAGAAATTGCAGAATATGCCAGGGGAAGAACCTTGTAGACATTCCCTCCTCCAAAATCTTATTTGGAGAACTTTATTGTGGACTTTTTTGCTGAGGTTTGTTTTTTTTTTTTTTTTTTTTGTTGGTTTGGATTTTAACTGGACCTCCTCAGAATAACTTGTCATCCACACCTGTGAAGTGATCAAAAGAAGTGTTAGAAAAGAGGAAAACTAACACCACTATCACTCTGTCATAGGTTCTTATAACTTTAGGTGTTATTGGAACTGGCCATGAGTGTTGCCAAGTACTGCTAGTAATTTCTGTTGGGTGCAGGTGACAAAACTTATCTGACTGGTTGCCAAAAGCTATTCATGGGAAGAAGCACCCAGGAGAAATTTAATCTGTGGAATCTCATATGCAGATGGTTCTGCAATCTCTGCGAGGCCTCTGACATGCAGCCAGAGCGTGCGATGCAAAAACAAAAGCAAAAAGTGTGCTAATAAAGAGAATACAAGATGTGAAACATCTTAGTGAGCCAGTCCTAATTTCCTACTTGCACAGATGTGTACCAGGAGACCAGCACAGCACATGGCCCAGGAATTAAACAGCGAGGACTTTCTCTTACTGAGCTGAACTACCACTTGCACAAGGAAGATGCTGTAGAATAACTCAGGAATAAATTGAGATATGCCACTGTGTTTCTTTATTTCTTTTGATCCTCAAGAAGACAGTAAATGCAGTTATGCCACAGCTTCTTCCTAGGAAAAACTCCTGGAAAGAAAGGTAGAGAAAATGTTTGCCTGGCATTATTTTATTTACCTTTACTCTCAAGCTTTGTAATTATTAGGAGGATGGAGTAATTCCCACACATATAGCTGTGAGCAGTTATGGGATACCATTGGGCAGATTGTTCAAATCCTGGTAGAAGTGATTCCCATAGAAAAAAAGGCAGATTACCCAAATAGGAAGATTGCCAAACTGCCTTGCAGTGTTCTCTAACATAAGTGTGGAGATTTTGCAGTCCGTGTCCAGGACTCAGTGAATCAGGTGTGTATTATTGTTTGGCTGGTGGTGCCCACTTGTGAAGCCCTTTTAGTGAGAGAAGTATTTCCCAGAAAGTTTATGTGAGTGAAGATGCAAGTGGAGGCTCTATCTGTAGTTCCGTTTGAGGCTACTACTTTTGTAGGTTTGGGGGAGTTTTTTATTAACAGTGCAATTTGAATAGCAATTCAAATTAGGGACACTTTGAAAAATATTGGGCATTTTCCAACTTGTTGTTTTTGCCTTTATGTTGGACTGAAACAACCAAACATTGCCTGAGGTTTTAAATACTTCAAGTTGTATACCTCCTTCCAAAAAGAACCAGAAGTAAAGAAGTGTCAAGAAAATATCCATTCTGACCCCATTTTCAGATGAAGGTCATGTATCTGTATGCAAACATGTTTAAGTTCAGTGTTACAAGGTTACAGCACACTGCAAGGTATATAATTGACACTGCACAAGTTTTGTGGCTTTCTCTTTGTTGTCATTGGGAATGATTGTTTTGTTGGCTTCTGGGCAAATTAAAGATTACCAATTAGTGAAAAATATTTGGGCATTTATGGATGGGCCTGCAGTGCCATAAGTAGGCCTTCCCTCCTGTCCTACTCCCACGGAGTTGCATTCTCACTTGAAGTCAGATTTGAGAACTGCTTGAGGTGGAAGCTGCCTGTGTTTTGTACTAAAAGTGATTTTCAAGTTAAAAAAAAAAGTTTTGGGTTTTTTTTTTTTTTTTTTTTTAATGACTGCTTTTTTTAACCCTTTTACTGTATGGTTGAAAGGGGAAATGTCTGGAGCTCAGCAAGGGTGCCACTTAGTCCTGGGAGGATGGGGAAAAGTTAAAAGTGGAAACAGCTGATGAGGCAGGATGGCTCTGTAGAGAAAGCAGGAGGAAGAGGAATAGGAACATCTGTTAAAGCTATACCAGTGACTATTTCAGCTAAGTCCAGCTTACAGTTCCTTTTTGATTCCTCATTCTTCAGTAGGTGTCACTGCTATCAGTGACAAACACAACATAGGCCTTGGGAGTATCGTTAATGGCAGCTCCTTTGTTGTTGTTGTTTTGTTGAAGTTATCCCAGCCTTCACTAAATGCACAAACGTGCACCAGAAATACAAATGGGATTTCAAAGATCTGGAAGATCTGATTTACTGTTAAAATTCCCCATTCTTTTCTCACTGATGCTCCCTTTTAGTGGGAAGATACTTCAGCCAGAGGACTGCCAGGAGCTGTAGTGCTGTCTGCACCGCCTCAGTTTCAGGCAGTACCTGCCATGTAAATCCCAGCCCTACTGGCTTTTGTGCAGACTCCTACTGTCACAGTGGAGTCAAGGGATTCATTCAAGATATTCAGATTAATCTCAATCTAATACACTCTTTTCTCTGCCCCACAGAGGACTTGTCAGACTTAAAATAGCAGAACAACTTGGGAAGCATCATTATTTAAGGAAACCTAAGAATGGTCTCTTTTCATTATTAATTTCTTGTGTGCCTAATACAACCCAGCTTTGAGAGGGAAAGAACTTCCCAGAGAATTAGGTTTGGTTTGTATCTCATCGGAGCAGATGATAAATAAAAGCAGTCTGACTTTCTTAACAGTACTGGCTTTCTGCCTCAGTCAGTGGAATATATTGCTGTCCATCCCTAAGAAAGTTCTTAGTTTACCTTGGAAAGGTCTTGTCCAGACTAACTAGAATAAATGTTGAGTGAATGAATTCTTGTAGTGATGCAAGAAATGCTTTCCTGCAGTCCAAACAGGCATCAGAATGACCTTCATCCTGCATCTTGTAATTAAGTCCATAAGTAGTGATGTTTAGAAAAAGGTGCTGGTTGGGGTTTTTTTCTTGCTATATGTTAGCAACTGAGAGAAGTGAGTGGAAAACATAGAGTGCATTATAGGCTTGACTTAACATTTTATCTCCTGGGAAGACTTAATGATTTAGCAGCAGAAACTGGAGCAGTTGATCGGAAATGTCTACAAAACCACTAGGTATGAAAAGACTTGGACTATTAGGAACTGAGCTAAGGGATGACTTTTGATATTGTGAAACAGAAATAAACTTGGACTCTGAATCAAAGCAGATAATTTCTGCCTTTGTTTATACGATGTTGTATCTTTTAGATAAATTAAAATAAGCAAGGCCAAGTGAGAGCAACATAAAAACATGCGTTTTAAATTTTTCATCCAACATTTGTTTTAGCATAAGGATTTTTGGAACTATTGTGAAGAAAATTGTTTTGAACTCTTGTATACATGTATAGAAAAACATATGCTAAATTATGGTTGCTATTTTCTACTTGATTCATCTCTTGGCTTGTCCTGTGCTCATCATTTGTTGATTTTAACCCTGCACAGATGTGCTTTGTCATACTTGGGAGAGAAAATATTATTGACTTACTTTACAGTAAGTTATTAATTCCAATTTCCTTAGAAGGTCAGGGTTTTTTCCCCTAGGAAAACAGACACAGCTGTAAGTGAACGAAACATGTGATAGGTTTGAATTAATCACACTTGCCCCCAGTTGTCATGCAGAATTGAGCTCATATTGCCCTTCTGTTAATTTAGATATATTTTAGATACCTGGTTTTAGTCAAGCCCTAGTCACTGCACAAAGATATTTTGATTTTTCTTTAGTTAACAGATCAGGGTTTTTAAAGTTATCTATTCACTTTAATTCTTATCATGGGGATTTTCCAGGGAATTAGTAGCACAGACCAAGGATATATTTCATGTATGCTAATTGGCCTTCCTCTAAGTGTTTTATGAACCTTCAGATTGGAATTTCAGAGCCTCACCTGTGCAATTTGCAGCAATCAGTGTTCCAGGATTGCATGGCACTGGTAAAAATACAGGGAGGATTATGGATGCGACTTTAGTCTGGGTTAAACAGGCCCAGCTGATTTTACAACAGATTTCTTGTCTTTGCATCAGGCTGTGCAATAAACAGCAGTGTTTTCATATTTAGTAGTGAATATGTCCAAAAGATGCTGTTTATTGTACTTTGGTTGTATTAGGAGGACCCAGTCCCAGCGCAAAAGCAGAAAAGTAGAAATGTTGAATGTTTGCTTTTTATGACTGAGACAGGAGTGGGGTTTTTTTAAAAAAAATGAGCTTTTTGTACCATTATCTCTGCTGGCCAGTGTACAGCCAGTTGATTGTCATCCCCCATTCTCTCATAGCACATCACTGCTGGGTAAGAAAAACTTCCAAAGACGAGAGCAAGTGTGATGTGAGGGGGAATGTGGCTTGGGTCAGGATGCAGGTTTGTGTGTGGTACAGCCCCCACAGCCCTCTGGGTTCTCTGGCAGTGGGGTCTCTGAGCTGGATTAGCTGTGTGAGGGACTTCAGGTATGCAAGGATTGTCTTAAATCACAGTGAGAGAGTTGGAGTGAATTCATCTGTACCAGGGAGCTAAACTCAAGCACGTTATTGCTTCTATTTGAGCTGAGAATAGCTTCAGTTATGCTGCTGCAGTGAGATACTTGGATTTCTGAAATGTGGTTTAGTTGTAATAACTGAACTGAGTATGCAGAGGGCTTTTTCCACAATTCAGTCAGAAGAAAAGCTCTTATCTCAGTTCCAGGCTCAGCTTTATGATGTTCTCAGGATACTTCAGGGCACTGAAATATTAAAAGACAAAACTCTTTGACATTTCCCTTCCTTTTGAGGCAGTTGTCACAGCAGGGTTACACTAGATAGATGATCTACGTGCTTCATAAATAATTGTGTATATTTTATGCTTTGGGTGAATTTTTCACTTCAAGAATCAATTCCAAGAAGAGTCTGCAGTGTAAGATGGTCATAGCTGGCTTGGGTGTTTGTGTTTTCTTCAAATGACAGACAAAGAAACCACAGGTACTGCAGATACAGAAACTATTTTCCAGCTCACAATGAATTCTTGCATTGGTACCATCATCCTTGCAAAGCTGGAAGTTCAGGATGGCGTGGCTTCTCACTACATCAGTTATTCAAGAAATGGCAAAATGTATTATCAGGAGGTGTGAAGAAAATGCGAAATAAACGTGTGCATTGGAAAGTCTGAGGGTATTTGAGGGAGCTGCCCTGCATTTTGCTGTGGCCCCGAGTGCCATTTGTGCCTCGGGGCTGTTTGCTGTGGGGTTGGTGCCAGGCACCTGCCTGGGACAAAGCCCCCGAAGGTGTTGGTTGAGGCAGTGGAGGCAGCAGTGCAGCAAAACCCTGCTGCTGGAGTTCAGTGCTGAGGAGCTGAGTGCCTTGTTTTGACACCACATTGTGCATCCCTGTGTATTTCACGTGGCTTCACTGTGTGTGTATAGAAACAGAGAGGACCTCCATCAGTTTGTTTTAGTTCAGAAATAAAATATGAAAATCTTTTAGCAGTTTTGGCTTTCATTAATCGCTAAATTTCTTTATTTTTTTCTGTTGCAGTTTGAGTTCATTCAGCTACAAAATCAGATTGACTGCACCAGATCTAAAAATGACAAAAATCTGGATGACATTTTTGCTGCTCTTCTTATTGGTTACTATGGTGAGTCTTATGAATTTTTAAAATCACTTCCAGTTTTAACAACCCTACAGAGTACCATAGAAATTATTAATATGGAAGTGCAGAAAGAGCTAATCTTGTGTTCAAATGTAGCTTCTGCACAACAGGATCTTTATCTTCTGTTGTTCTGTTAAATTCCTTTGGCAAAGGAACAGAAATAGTTTTTACCTCTGCTGAATCCAGCATATTCTCTGCTGGCTCAGAACAGCAGCAGTGGACAAGTGACACAGAGGCAGTACCCTGCAGACCCCAGGAAGAGGAGGAGACAACTAATTGAGATTCAGAGACATCCTCAGAAATTTTAATTTCATCTCTTCTACAACAGTGGTACAGTAGTTCAATCTGCAGCTTTATTTTTATATGAAGCTTAGTAGCTTCCCATAAAATATTTAATTACAATTAAAAATTCACTTAAAAGGTTCAGGTTTTGGTCAAGTTCAACTTTCCTAAGATTTTTTTAATTTTAATAAATATCAAAGTGGATGTCTTGTTTTTTGAATAACATTCTCTATTCTGAGGGTTGACTTTATGGTTCACCAGGCTACAGAGAAACCAAATAGCTCTGGACAAGCTAAATGCTTCAGTGCATAAAATATATGGAAGGTCTTTTTTTGTGAAGGATCATTTTGGGCCTGACTGAAATATTTTAGATTAAACTTTGATATACTTCATGGGGTTTTACAAAAGCTGTTCATATGCTTCTGTCTGTCTCAGTGCTTTCTATGCATGTTGCCATTCTTATTTACAAATCTTGCCAATTTTTCCTACCCCATGCTCATTCAGGAGACATTTATCAAGATTCATTAGTAAGAACTGCTAAATTAACCTGAAAAACATGAAATCATATTGTCAACAGTAAGATTTGAAGATTGCTCTCTTTCAGTAAAATAATATTTCAAGTACAATGTTTGAAAAGATTGATGTTGAAAAAGTTTATGTTGGAGCTTGTACGTGGATTGCTAAAAGAAGTTTTTTTCCTCTTAGTTCTTTGCCAGTGCTACTCCAGCTGAGGGACACCAGAACACCTCAATGGACTTTGTCCAGCTGAGCGTTACACGGAATAAAATCATGACGGCACAGTATGAATGCTACCAGAAGATTATGCAAGACCCTATTCACAAGAAAGAAGGTAGAGATTGCTTCCTCATGAAATTTTACTAATGCAAGTGGGCAACAGATACTATTACAGTAATTCAGGGTCCTTTTGTTTTATTAATTTCTTATTTTGCTAGCAATTGTTTTTCAGGTTGTAATATTTTCCCAATTTTTTATAAATACCGCTTCGGGATGCATGAAGTAATATGTTACACTATCTGCCCATAGCACCACTTCTGATATAACACAAGGCTTTTCTTTCTGATGAAATAAGAAAATGTTAATTTAAATAGATATCTGTATTTAAAAATCATGACTAATTAATCTTACCACCTTATTTCATTTCATGCTCTTATTATACCTCTGTCTGCCTGGTCACATCTGCCTTTAAAAGTTGTAAGTATCTTAATCCGCACAGTTTCCCTGCTCTGAGGGTTGTGCTGGGGTCATTCCTGCTTTTCCTGATAAGTCACTCAGAGCTGACCTCAGTGACTCCACCTGTTGCTGTATTCATTTGGTAGCTTCTGGAAATACTGAGTAGCTTTTGAGGCAAGGAAAGGTGATTGTGTTCTTTTACAAAGAGATTTTTCTCTTCTGAAATGATTCTTTGGAGGAACTGAGTGCCTGAGGTCAGAAATGGATACTAATATGGCAGTGTAAGCTTATGCCCACAGCATAAGGGAGCCTCACAGCTTCAGAAGGATCTGCACAAATTGGAAAATCTTCAGATGAGGAGGAATTACACAACGTTTGAGAACTGCAACCTTTGAGATGGGGACATTATTAAGTCCTTAAAAGAAAACTGAAGCGAGATAATAAAAACATCTTGAAATTTGTAGAGAGGGACATAGTCATTCTGTGTGCCTTTTGGGAAAGAAGCTGTTTATAAAATGCCAGCTCATTCTCAAGGGAGGTTTATTTTAGATGTTGAAATGTGTGTGAGCAATGAGGCATTGGAACAGGCTCTTGAGGGACACTGGATTCCCTGTTCCTGGGGCACTTAGGGAAGTGTTTGCCCACAGTGGCCCAGCCTGAGGCAGAGCAGCTGTGGCTGCCTCCCAGCCAGGCTTTCTCATGGCTTCTGGGATACCACTGTGTTTTCTATGAACGAGCAAACATATGTACAGGCTTGGTGTACATCCAAAATATAAATAAATTCAGTAAAGCCATCTTGGAAAGCCTGAGCTCTTTGCTAAGGTACATTACTGAGTATGAATTGATTTAGGGGTTTTTGACCACCAGGTTCTAGATCTGAGGTTTGCAGATTGTAGATGTAGGCCATTTCAAGGTGAGTGAGAAAAGATTTTGAAACGTATTCAAAGAAATGTATGTAAAAGGAACTATCTCTGTTAAAGTGAAGTGTTAATCAACCACTGCTAAATCTTTTCTCTTTTTTTCCCCATTGCTGCAAACCTACCTTACCCAGTCCTACATCTTCCCTTTGAAAGACTGTTCTGAAGGAAGAGTTATTTCATTCCCAGGTCTCTATCTGTTTGCAGGACCTTACTGCAACAGGACCTGGGATGGCTGGCTGTGCTGGAGCGATGTTGCTGCCGGAACCGTGTCGGTGCAGCGTTGCCCTGACTACTTTCAGGATTTCAACCCATCAGGTATGAGTGCATTGACTTCTACATCAATGCATTTCTCACTGAAATGAGAGTCTGGGGGCTTGATGTCTCTCGTTTGCCTCACTCAAGTTATTAATGCTCCAGGATTTCAGAACTCAAGACCCATTATTTGCATTTTCCTTTTATCACATAGGAAACTGACAAGTTACTCATTTTCTTTTCTGAACTGTGTCCCTGAGGGATTCTCTAGATTAGGGAGTAGGAGTTGAAGTGAGATCACACTTTTTTTCCTCTTAGAGATGAGCTTTTCTGACAGACAAGCAGAAATACGACTTACTCCTTTACCTCAATTTAACAGTTGAAGTTGACAAAGGCTTTCTCCCACTTTGAATCATTTCCTGTTTCTGTGGGTTAAGCTTTGTGAGCATGTGGAAAATGTCATGGATTTCTTTGTATTTCCCAGGGTCTTTTCATGCTTCTATTTGATGATAGAAGTCATTGTGTTTCCAGCAATTTTCCAGTTTGGTTCTTGAGCAGTTTTGCTATTTATGTTTTCCTGCCTGTCCAATACTAACTTATACTGGTAGGGTGTTAGGCTTCAGTTTCCATCTTGGATGTTAAGCAAGCCATTTAAATATTCTTGTCACTTCATCTGGTAGTTCTCTAACAGTTAGTTCAATGTATTTTGATACTTAATGGATTGGAGAGGGAAAAATCTGTTTGTTTTCTTAAGGAAAATCACATCATCGGTTGCCCTTGCCAAGCAAAAGCAACGGCCTCAAGTTTCTCAGAATTCATAGTAACAAGCTAAGTCTCTCTAGTCATATTAATAAAGCTGTCATTTGTTTGCCAATCTTTATTAAATACTTGGCATCGGGAAGGAGAATTTCAGTGCTGACTGTTGTGTTTTTCTTTCACTTTTCTTCTTTTGTTTTTCATTCCATCAACTTTGATTGCAGAGAAAGTTACGAAGATCTGTGATCCAAATGGGAATTGGTTTAGACACCCAGAAAGCAACAGGACATGGACAAACTACACCCAGTGCAATATCTATACACATGAAAAAGTGAAGGTAGGAGAGGAATGAGTGCATGGTACCCGTGTCAAGAAACTGAACTGAGAATCTTTACAAGTTTCCTGACTCAGAAGGAAGCAGAATTGATGCAGCAATGCTTTGAGCAGTTTTCCATATATCAAAAGTAGGCTCTGTAGTTGTGTGGGTCTATGTATAGATGCTATTTTTATAGACTTCTGTTTATCTTGAACATACCCATCCATTAAAAGATTTAGAAAAATAAAAACAAAATCTCTAAATGACCTCTTAGAGTTACTTTGTGATATGTGAGGATATAATGGGCAGAATTGCATATTTTGCCCCGTCCCCCAACTCTATGTCCACTCATATTCCTTATGTTTATGAAATATTCAGTCATGGGAAGAAGCGAATTGAAGCTGTAAATTCCCAAGAACCAAGAATACAAACCACAGACAAGGACAGGCTGTAAATTTAATTTGGACCTTATGTTAAAGGGCTCAGTAGTAGCAGACTGTGTCAAGAAATCTGACCTGTAATAGAGTTTCTAACTGCCTGCCCCATTGCTGTTGAATGCCTTAGGGTACTTACCTAAAAACCATATTGGGCAAAAGACGGATACAGATGATAAGACACTTTATTACTGCTTTTTCTCAAATCATGAGACTTTGATTTTGCTAATGGCAGTTTAATTCTCATAGCAGAATTGCCATAATTCATTGATTCTTGATAATATTTGGCAGGAAATGGAGGATATTATTCAGACAGGAGCAGATCTGTGATGATCCCTCTATGAATAATGAGGCAGTTCCCCTCAGGCTGTTTTGCCAGCATATTTCAACTCTGTCACAAATCTGAAGCCACTGTATGGAGTAACAGCTCCAAAGAAAGCCTTGCTGCAGTTGTGTTGCTATGCTCAGCAGCATTATCTCCTCACTGTGCTTGGAAGGCAGGTGAGACAGTGCACAGTAACTGTGGCTGTGGTGCATTGTTAATTCTCATTGCTGCTGCCCTCAGCAGTGCTTCCTGCTGTGCCACGCTTCTGGCCCGTCCTAAATTGTGGGGCAGTCTCTAAGTCCTTAAAATGCACCTCTGCCTAGACTGGCCACTGAGTGAGGGGGTGATACAGGATATGGACCTGTCATAGAATGCCTGTTGTCATTTATACATCTCAAATTTTAGCATTTTGGGGTGATGTTCCATTTTTCTCACTCAAAAATTTTTCACTTCACAAATTTCACAGTAAGTTCCACTTATTCCTATTGCATTGCTGTTTGGGTTTTTTTAAGGAAGATATCTCATTTTAAAAAAATAATTTTAATTTGAAAATTTCTAGCACACATCAAGAGTTACCCTTGTGTCATCTTACAACGTACTTAAAGCTTCATGTGTAATCTTTTTATATTATCTCAAAAGTCAGTATATATAGCAAGCTGCAATTACTCTGTCCTAACTTGGATTTATAAGTTCAGGGCATACACAGAGTTTGCAGTATGTGAACATTTGGATGTGTGCTCTAACTTTCCCTATGGAACCCAAATAGTTGTGCTTTATTTTGAGTTTCAGGTCCAACCTGAAAATTTTCATTTCCTTATGTGCCAAATTATAACCTTACATTTAATGCAGCAAGGGTTTTTTGCAAGACAGATTCTGTGACTGAAAGCAAAGGTTTGTTACTTTCTAATAAAACTAATTAGTTCATTAATATATTAGCTGCAAGAATTAATGATAACATGAACATATTCCATGTATCAAATCATCAGTTCCTTTTTTCTTACCTTTTGTATCTACCCAGATTTTCATAACTCCATAATTGGCAGTAGGCTTATTTAATATAACATAATATTGAAACATAATTATGACTATTTAACATAATAGTCTTCACTATTTTTGAGTCCTTGTTAATTTTTTTCATGCCCTTCCTGAAATGCTCAATAAAAACTGAATTTCCAGTACCATAATCATAGCTCACTTTGAAGGAAGTATCTTTAAATGCTGAAAAAAAATCCATGGGGAGAAAATTACATAAATTCATACAGAAAGCTTGTGCTGTACTTAGGAGTTGTGTTAAGAGAGGAATCAACTCTTAGCAATGCACCCAGTACAGGAACTTAAAATAGCCAGATTTATATAAATACTCAGAAAAAACCCATAGCACTGTGTATTGGGAACTTGGTGTTCTAACTGGTAAGAGGTAAATTTTAGTGATTACTTCAGTTAATCTGCTGTGTTCCCTATGGAGCGAGATTTTAGTAGGATGTTGTTTGGCAGGATCCTGGACTTGTTCCATCATTACCTGAAATGGTTTTGGTCTTTTTCTTCCTTACTAGTGTCATAGTCACTTTAACTGCAAGAAGAGACATATAAATATGTGCTTTATCAGCAGTAGCTCTGTCTGAATCACTTGGCTTTGTTTTTGTGTCGCAGACTGCTCTGAACTTGTATTACTTGGCCATCATCGGACACGGTCTTTCAATTGCATCACTTCTGATTTCTCTTGGCATATTCTTTTATTTTAAGTAAGTATATTTAAAATCCTTCATCAAATCCCAAATCCTGGTTTCAGTGCTTTGGAACACCAGCCATCCAAATGAACTTAGATGGAGCAGGAAGGTGAAGAAAGCCAATATATAGGTTTGCCATTGGACTTTATATTGTAACAAAAATGGAGGTTTCTTTTCTCAGAAATCCAAAATCAAAAACCTGCAACCTAAAAACTGTATCCTGTATTGGAAATGGGAAAATGTTTGTTCATTTTGGGTTTGTGATGTTTGGATTTTTTTAGTGATAAATTGCAGTATGCATACTAGGAATTGAACTCACTGATCCTTGTGGGTCTCTTCCAAGTCCGGATGTTCTGTGATTCTGTGTTATGCCAAGCGTCAACTGAGCTAAAGAGCGAGTGGAAACCAAAATAGTGATGACATTTGATAGGTACAGTAACATTCCAAAGTAGTACTCACGAAATATGACAACTGGAAGGGAAGTAGGGCTAAGAGCTACAGTAGAAATGGAAATAATAAAAATAATCCCCTTTTTTGATTCACAGTGTTGTGTATGACAGGTTTGTCATCTGCTGACTAACCGTTATTATGTCACCTTCTTGAAAGGAATTTTGAGCAGTGTACCACCACTGTCCCAACAGCTCATAATATAATACACAGGCCTTTTAAAACTAGTCTTATTACTTCATATTTGGTGAACTTTCTTTGCTTCCCTATGAAAGAGTCCTTTTCTTTTTCTTTTTTTTTGCCTTTTCCTTTAAGAAGCTGCCGAGGCCTGGTGCAAAGGTGAACCCAGGAGTGTTGCCACATGAGCAGAGCAGAGAAAGACAAGTTGTTCCCTGTGCCAGCTGCTGCCATGCCCAGAGTGGGCTCCCCTTGTCAGCCTGGTTTAATCATTTCATAAACACCTTCTCCTTGGCAATGCACATCTGCTCCTCACACTCACCTACTCCTGCCCCCTACCCTGCTGCCTCACTCCAGCTTCCATTTCCTCCTGACATTTAAATAGGAATAGCAGATACACTGGCAGTGCATGCTGCTTTTCTCATGCTGTGGGCTTTGATTAGGTGGAGGCAGCTGATAGCTGATTAAAAAAAAAAGTTCTTTTTAGTCACATCTGGCTGAAAGCAGTGCTTCCACTTTAGCTGTGCATTATTTCCCCAGCCTTCCACAGCATTTCTGCAAATCCCCAGCAAACAGGAGTGTTTCAACTTTGTAGCCTTTCTTTTGAAATCCAGCATTCAAGATGGCATTTCAGCTTTTTCTGATCTCGTTTCATGAGGAAAGCACATATAATTGTTTTTCAATCAATTTATTTTTGTATGGTCTGTAAAAACAATGCGTCTCCTTCCCAAATTCACTTTGCTTCCACCAACTCAGTGTGTGAAATGGCTCTGAGCCCTTATAAGAACTTTTGATTTTGCATAAAAAAGGTCGGTACTGTTGCAATAAATGTCACAGAGTTTAGCAGGCTAAATATCTAATGTGGCAGGAAAAATGCTTTAACACAGGGGAAAAGAAAAAGATTTGGAGTAGGATATGATTTTATAAGTTCACAGAGAGTCAAGCATGATTTTTCTGTGCCATAATAGGAAAACCAAAGTAATTTCATCTTTGCTTGTGGCACTTACTGCAAAAGCAGGTGATCTGCTGTGCTGCCATCCTGTGACATGTTTGTCTAACCATCCAGGGATTTCCTTCTCTGGGAGCAGGATCATCCTTCCTCAGAGAACCACATGGAATGAATCCAGACCCACAAACCACATTTTCTAGACTGTGGTTATGTTGGGATATAAAAGGAAATTACAAAATTCAAAGGAAGCTAAAGAAAGTCCTCTGCAAGCTGTTCTCTTGGGATGTACAGTTCCTCTAAAGTATTTTTAGAAGCAGAAGGGTATTTAAGGACCTAGATTAATACCAGGATGTATTATGTATCGGCTAAGGCTTGGATAATTATTCATAGCTTTAACAGGTGGACTTTTTTTTTTCTATTGTGGGGGGTGTCTTTGAATTTGTCATTTCCAAAACATTTATTCTGTAAGTCAACTGACAGTTTCCAGACAGCATTTGCTGGACTTGTGATCATTAGGGTATCTTTAGATTTGACTAGAAATTTGGACCTTTCCCCCAAAGGAAATATCAACTGTTAGGGATTTGAATTATTTTTTAAGACTAAAACTTTTCTGCATTTTATGTTTGCATTTTAAATTTTGTTTTTTCTTCACAAAATTTTCTCCTTGGAAATACTTGTCCAGCTTGTGACTTGTGCTCCCCAAGTGCATTGGAGTTCTTGGTTTAACAGAATGAAATGGGTCATAAACTTGGAACTCTGAACATCTCTGAAAACTCATCTATGAGACATAAATCCCACTTTTGCAATGTCTCTGCTTTCTCATTCTGTTACACACTTGAGATCATGCACGCGTTGCAAATGTTAAAATAATTGTATGGTTTTCATAAAGATTGAAAAATGAGGCAAGAGAACACTTTAAAAAGCAGTGACTTAGGATAAAGGGGAGCTACAGTTTCAAAGATGCCCTCACCCCTCCCAGCAAAAACCAAAGCAGCCAAAAAAATCCCCAAACAAACCCACCTGAAATAAAGCAGTTGTTGATCAGGTGTCATGTCAAATCCCGTGACAGCATTCACAGAGGAGAGCAGCACTGTGTTAAAGAGAGTGGGCAAAGCACTGATTATTGGATTGTTATGGAGACAGGAGCTTCCTAAGTCACTCGGTTAATGTCATCTGAACAGACAATTCCTCTTAGGTGCATTCGTGGATCTCACTGGTTGGGCTTTGCAGTATTGAAATACCTTAAAAACTTAGATCTCAAACCCACTTAGGGGCTTTTGAAAATGTCACCCTTTTTTCTTTTGGAGAAATATTGGAGAAATTAGTTTTTCCCTAATTCCCAAGATATACAGTGGTCAAGAAGGGAAATAGGTAATTTAGTAGGAAGTCTGTTTTTATTTTACTACACATGGTTTAATTGAGGGGTTGGTCATTCAAATGTACTTGGGTCATAAGCATGAGAATTAAGTGATTAAAGGATATTATGTCATTAAGAAAAACAGTCAGAAGAAAGGAATATAGGAAGGATAACAGAAGAGGGAGGGTGGGGAAGCTTAGGAAAAGTCTTTTTATTACCAAAAACAGTCTTAGTTTTTAAATGTCATCCGTCTTGCTTTCTGTTTCTTGTCCGGTGATCCTTTCAATCCTTTCATGCATGGGTGGAGGTGGGTGTGGATGGGTGTGTTTGAATATTCAACAGGAACAGCTGCGGGATGACCCGGAGAGATGGCCCCATTAGCTGTACGTGCTCTTCCTTGCCTGAGCCTTGAGCCTTAACAATAAGCAGACAGAATTCCAGACTTTTTCAGGACTTGTTTACACAAAGCCCTTTGCTGGAATCTAGCATTGTCTCTCTTTTCATATATAAACCATACAGGGAAAAAAACATGTAAAAATACATTTTCAAAGAACTTAAGACCCTTCATGTTATAATAATTAAAGTTATCCATTTGGGACATAAAAGCAAGACAAATAAAATCTTCAAGAGCCTAATGGAATATATTTTTTCCTCAAATTCATATGCATCCCTGTTTTCCATATTTTGGAGATTTTTTTTTTTTTATATTCAGCCAAATGACACGTGGCAACCCAAGTTTCCTGTAGGTCCCTGTTAAATGGCAGCACTGATTTCTAGAGAGGTTTCCTTCCCCTGATTTTAGTGCCTTGGGCTCAGACTGCCTCAGAGTTTGCACAGTGTGTGCTGTGAGCTCAGTCCAGGGATCTGTGGGTGCTTTGTACACTTGTGACAGCTGCAAAAGATGCAGCCAGGATGTGCCCTATAGCCAGGCTTATGGGGTTGTCCTTTTTTTCCTTTGGGTCACCTTGACTGTTGTTTCATCTGTCAGCAGTTTTCAATATACTCCTCCAGCCTTTGTGAAGATTCCATATCTGCATTTCTATGAAAAAATGTAAAGGTCTCCCTTCTATGCTCTCAAATTAAAAATTAATCACCAATGTCCCTCCTTTATCTTTTCTTCCAGGCATGCTATTTGAACAGGCCAGAAAACTTGATTTATTTTTTTTGTCCCCCTAGGGTGACAGTTTAGACATGTCCCCTGCTGCCCTTTAGAATGTGTTTCTGATTTCTCTTAGTGGCATGTGTGTAAGTGGCAGATTTCTCCCCCAGTTGGTCATTCCAAAGTGTCAATCAGCTGCCCTCCATCTCTCTGGCCATTAACTGGAGACAGGCAGGTGTGTGCACAGAGCACGGACCCTGCAGCACAGGCTTCAGTCCATGCTGTCTCTGAAACAACCCAGGAGTTCACTGGAGGAACTGGAATGAGCAGCACTCCCTCCTCTTGGAATACACTAAGTTATTCCTGCTTCCTGTAGAATGGAAGAAAAACAGAAAGTTGCTGCACCTAAGTTCAACATTGTTTCATATAGTTGAATCTCTGTTGTTTTTTTTTTAAAGCCCTTCCAAAGATATTCTCTCGTTAATTTTATTGCAAGATTAAAAGCAAACCTTAGAAATTAACACAATTAAATGCAGTTCTCTAGGGATTTTATAATTATGTCCTATAAATTAGTTATACACAAAAATCAGGGGGAGATTTGTATTATTTTGCTTTTTTAGATATTTCTCAAGCTTTAGGCTGAAAGAAGAAAAATGACAATGATATATGAGTAACAAGAATTATCCTTAAAAGATCTGAACATATTTGGGTAAATGGAAACAGGGTAAGACAGCTTCATCAAGCACAGGTGTGATAGGTAATTGGGAAATTCTTGAGGTGCTAACCAAAAAAAAGTAAATCTGAAAATTATTATCAGCATTTAAATCATTTTTAGCTGGCCACTACAAAGCAGGTCCTTCACTATAAACCTATTTGATTTAAATGTACTTGATTTCTTTCTTTTGCTGTATTAAATTTTTTCTGGACCTGAAGAAAGGGTTGATGTAGGACTTGTTAGTAAAATCCAGAGCTCTAGCATTTCAAAATGTCAGAGTTGTCCCCAAGTACACATAATTGTCCTCCCATGTACTCATTTGTTCTTGTTTCTCTTTTCTAGGAGCTTGAGTTGCCAAAGGATTACCCTGCATAAAAATCTGTTTTTCTCTTTTGTTTGCAACTCTGTTGTAACAATAATTTCACTGACAGCCGTTGCCAACAACCAGGAATTAGTTGCAACGAACCCAGTAAGTGAAAGTCTGTTTGGCAGCCTTGTTTGTCTGTAGGTGAGTGGCTCGGGGCGTGCAGCAGAGGTGGGAGCTCACAGCTGATGAAATGTTGAGCGTAGCGAGGGGGCAGCGCTCCTGACGCCGTGTGCGTGTGACGCGGCACAGCAGATGTCCCACGGTGCCTGGGACATGGCACGCTCGAGGCTGTGAAACAGGAAAAGCGCTCCAAGGGACTGAGCTGACTGAACGCTTCTCCCCAGCTCCACAGAATCACTTCTGCCCTGAAACAACTGCAGGAAAGCCTGTTCTAGATGATGTCAGGGAGGCTGACAGCTGAATCCACCAAGGAAGGGCAGGAAAAAAGGTTTTGCAAGGTATTTTGGATCTGCCTGATCGTTTGTCACGGCTTTAACTTGGCCATCTTCATTTAAATAAGAAAAAATTATTTTTGCAAGAACATCTGAAGATGAAGTACATAAACAAACAAATCCCTAGCTCTGGTTTTATTGTTATTTAGACATGGAAGATAAATCTTAATTCTGTGGAATTTAGGGTAAAACTCCAGAAGCTGAATTGAGTAAAAAGATAATTTCCTTTTCTCCTGTAGAAGCAGTCATCACTGTGCTGGAAAACATACCTGAGATAGCTGCTAATAATCATCATCAAGCGAGTTAGGTAGCAGAAAATGGTAAAACAATATTGGGGTTTGGTTTGTTTTAAGCCAAGGGGCAGAAATAGAACAATCAAACAGGCAGCAATATTGAAGGAGAAAAAAAAAGATTTCATGTGACCAAATCTGCAAGTTAGCTGTTGCTTCTTGTTCACAACATCACATTTTAGACTTCCCCATAAATTAAATTATAGCATTTGAGCTGTAGAATGTATTTTGAATGAAGCTAAATACAAATAAATGCAAGACTGCTCCAGAACCTATTGCTGCAAGCTCTCGGTCCCTAGGTGCAGTTATGAGTAGGTTGAAGCTGG
Source organism: Promerops cafer (assembly GCA_013398275.1). Classification (NCBI taxonomy): domain Eukaryota; kingdom Metazoa; phylum Chordata; class Aves; order Passeriformes; family Nectariniidae; genus Promerops; species Promerops cafer. The sequence continues at coordinate 774,324 of VZSE01012174.1, forward strand.
AAGTGTTGTAAGCATTTTAAAAGCAGGAATTGTTCTCTGGGGTAGTTATATGTTGTGATGTGTAAAACCGAGAGGGGATTACCCACATCAAAGTGCATCAAATTTCTTGTGGGATTACTCTCAGATAATTTAAGGATTTGGAATGGTTAAGTGTGGCAAGGTTTGCAATAAGGCAAAATATCATAACAGCATTCTACCACGCCTGAGGATCTCAGGGTCCTCATGTGTGAATAATAAAAATCCAGACTCAGTTATTAGTTTTATATCACCATGAAGTATGGGATTGTAATGCCATGAAAATTCTATTTTAAAAAGTAAATAAATATGTAATTGTAGTGGAAAACAGAATAAACATTACCTCGAGTGGTATTTTTTTCCATTTTGCGAATAAAGCTCTGAGATTTCTGCAAATTAAAAATTTATATTATACTCTGCTTTTTTTTTTTTCCCCCTGCAGGTTAGTTGCAAAGTGTCGCAGTTCATCTACCTGTACCTGATGGGTTGCAACTACTTTTGGATGCTGTGTGAAGGCATTTACCTGCACACTCTGATTGTGGTGGCTGTTTTTGCTGAGAAGCAGCACTTGATGTGGTATTACCTTCTTGGCTGGGGTATGTGGTTTCACCCTGTGTATTTTCTGGCCAATGCAGCCTCTTCCTCCTTCAAACATCCACGTCTGCCTCTCTGAGCTGTAGCTTTGAGTGACGATGGCACACCCCGATTCTTTGTCCCTAGTTTTAACAAGGTTAGAAATATTAATGGAGGAAGTACTGTGTACCTCTGCCGAGAGAGAGATTATGCATTTCTGGAGTCAGGAAGTGACTCCTCCTTTGTACTCTCCTTTGTAATAGGAGAGAAGAGTCTCCTATTAAAAAAAAAGACCTTAAGAAGTAATTATTCATTGTTCCCTCACCTCGAAGATGTTAATTCAGGAATGAGTGTTTGTTTTCAGAGAAGTCTCGCCGTGCCTAGGGCGGAGTGTCAGAAGTGAGTTAGAGATGGCCGAGGATTTATTTTTCCAGCAGTTCCATTTGACCTGTATTGTTCACTAAGCAAACAGAGAATAGCTGTAACTGAAGATCTCAAGTAGTATCGGTATCAAAACTAACAAGCCAAGCCTGCTCACTTCAGATAATGCACAAGGGCTAATTCACAAAGGGAAGGCTCTGGTCAGCCTGGCTGTACTGGCACACTCAGCTCCAGTGTGACTTGGTACCTGGGTCACTGTCCCCCTGCAGGCACAGCCGAGGCGTGGCTGGAAGGTCACAGGTGCTCAGCAGCTCCTGAAGATCAGGTACCACCAGAGTGTCAAGGGCCCCAGATGATTACTTTGCTTATTCTTTTTAATTTTTTTCATTTGGCTTGATTTCCTGAGTCTAATTTCAAAGTTGTTTTCTAAATACAGCAAGGTATTGATACTTTGTCCTTGTATCAGTGAGAACATGCTCGCCACGGGTCATGCTGTTAAAGCTGTGCTCATGTATGCAACCACCATTTTAATACTACCTTCCTGTTTGGTGTTACTGCAGATTGCAGCCTGGAAAGCCTCTGTGTCAATGAATATCACTTGTTACGTTGTAAAAAGGGGAAAAGTTGATTTGCCTTTTCTGTGTTGCTGTGGATTTCTTGGCAAGTCAGTGGGAATAAGGTTTCACACAGACCTCAGAAAGAAATCTAAGAAAAGGAAGTTTAAATTGGTCCATGTCAGTTTATTTTCTCTGCAGGTATATAGTTTGGATGAGGTGAAAATACAGAAGATTCCTGCAAGATATGCAAGTTTACTTAGTTATTAACCAGGTTTTACTAATTAAGAAAATACTGCTTTTTTCTCCACAGGTTTTCCACTGATCCCTGCCTGCATACATGCTGTTGCAAGAAGTTTATATTATAATGACAAGTAAGTAGCTTCAGCTTGCTTTGCAAAACTTTAATATTTTCTTTAAGGTAAAAAATAAACCAAAGCTAATAAATGCCTTTTTTTTTTTCTTTTGCTGTTTGTTTTCTGTAGTTGTTGGATCAGCTCTGATACTCATCTGCTTTACATCATCCATGGCCCTATTTGTGCTGCTCTCTTGGTAAGCATTTTTCAAATAATATTTTGTTTTCTGGCTGCTCTTGATGGGCTTACAAAGGTAAGAGCCTTTAGCTAACATTTAGAGGTCACTGTCACTTGTGAGTCTGCTGCTTAACCCAGCAGGTGCCTCAGACACACAGGATAACAAGAAGTCTTGGCCTTATTAAGGATCTCTGCCTCTGGTCCTTTGAGAAACTCAAGGTTTGCAATGTTGATTATCATTCCACTTAAATGCTAGCAACAAGGAAGGACTCAAGCTTACCTGGCGTACTGGAGGGGAATGTAAAATCCTTCCTTTAGCTGAGAGTGCCTCTCATGCCCAGACTAATTGCCAGGTGGACCCTGCTGGCAGCCTCACTGTGTCACTGTGCTGTGGCCAAAGAGCCAGCAGACTGTCTGAGGGTCAGGGAGAGCGAGTTTGGATGCCAGGACTGACTGTGGATGGGAATATGGGATGGAGAGAAACTAGAGCAGGCACTTTGGGAGAGAACCAGTGCAAATGGTTCTGCCAGTACCTGTGACTGCCTCTGTTCTGATGCTAATTTAGCACTGTCTGCTTTGGCCACTGGGGTATTGCAACTCCTCTGTTTCTGGAGTGCTCATGAAATCTTAGAGCACGTTGTTCTGTCTGACACCTCAACTTAATGCCAGCTCTATTCAGTGTTCACTACTAAATTAAATTCTAGGCGAGTAACTTAGGACATTACTGCATAAAAATCAAGCTTGTACATCAGTTGCACTAGGACTGGATTTACCCTATGAAATTCAGTCAGTAGATTGTTGCTAAATCGAAATAGGCATGCACTTAAACAACAATCTACATAATGAACATAATTAGCATAGAGGCATTCCACATGTGATTAGCCCTTGACTGTGTATGACAGTAATTTGTTTTATTCTAACAGAAACAGTAACTCGAGCTGATCTGGTCAAACTGCTGGGTCCATGGCTGCTGACTTTTCTCCCTGCTTTGCAGTTCACAAAAGGAGGTTGATTAAGAATGAAAACCTTAAGTAACTTTATGGAAATAATTTCAGTTCCTGATCTAAAATTTCCACTTCTGTTTACTTGTTAATGAATACCTGTGGAGGGCATTCCGCACATAGAGAATTCTCTCAGAAGACCATTGTATAAATCCTGGGACTCCCTTTTTCATTCACAGTGAAATTAACTAGTGAACTTAAATTTTGAATACTGTGATGATACCATGACACACCTGAGCCCCTCTGTGTGGGCAGCCAGAGCAATGCCCATGAAATTATTGAGATCTGTGACCCTTAGGGTGTGAATTATTGCTGGTAATCTCTTGTCCTGTCAGACAGGTCTGCTGTATCTGTTCATGTAAGGATCTGCTGTGCTCCAATCTGTAAACCTAAATCCAATTCTAAATCCTTTCAATTTTTATTCTCTCTGCTTTACACAGAAGATGAAACCCTGTTTTCACAGAAAAGTATCGAGGGTTTTTTTGTGGGTTGTTATTCCATTTTTCTGGTGTCTCTTCACAGATACATCACTTAAGTAAAGCTCTTTCAAGCTGAACAATGATTTGTATTAGAATTTGGTTTAAATAGCAATGTAAAAATTTGTGTAAAAGCTATAAGACTGTACTATCTTGCATGAAGTGACCTCATTTTAGGATGTAAGGTCATTTTTTTCTCCTTCTAAGCAGTGGCCTCCACAAAATCACACTGCAAGGGGCCAGACTCCTGTGGGATTCAGATGCACTGGATCCGTCCCAAATGATCAAGTCTCGTTTCTATTCAAGGCCACATTCAGAATGTTCTTTGATTTTACTGGAGGCATAATAATCATCTCTGTGGGGTTGGTTTGGGCAGAGTCTTTGTCCATCCTCTCTGCAATTTACCACTTCGTTCACCTTTGATAGTCCTATATTTTTCATGACCAACTGAAAGTGTTTCTCTTGTATTTTTCTTGCCTCGGTACAATGAGAAAATTTATTTGAAAATCACACAGGAATAACAGATTAAACTGTACATCATGCCTGTACAGTTTCTGCATATTTTCTTCCAACTTTAAAGGAGTTGCTGTCCTTTCTGGAAGCAAAAAAACCAAGATTTTTTTTTCAATTCAGAAAAGACAAGGCAGGGCTAAAGATGTTAGATTAAATGCATGTGTTTAGGCTTTGTGAACAGAACCCTCATTTGCTTAAGCAGCTTGCTTGCCAGATACAATTTCCACACTTTACTAAGCATGACCTGCTTTAGTAGACATTTAAGCAACAGCATTAAACTGCAAATTAGATAACGAGGGGGAAGACACTGTTTCTATTTGCAGGAGCAGATCACAAAGAACATGAAGGGGACTGTCAAGTGGGTGCCAGGGAGAATTGGCAGAAACTAATGGGAATTTAACTCTTGTACATCACTGAAAATCCTACAATTACATAAAGTTAAAAACAACGCTGCTTTGATGGTCCCTGTTGTTACGTAACTGTGGTCAGTTCTTCTGCCAAAGAAACAGGAGCAGACATAGGTTGCACTTGGATTGGAATTGTCTTCAACTGACCATTAAATTACAACTGTCTGCCTAAGCAATCACAATTAAAGAAACAGAGTGGGAATGAGACAGTAGAGAGTGATGGTAGTTTGCACGCTAGACAAATATTGATTAAAATTGAGGGGGGAAGAGAAAAGGAATTGGTTTTCACTCTGTGAAAGCAGTAATGATTTCCATGTAGACTTCAGATGTGCCAGTGCTCTTGTGGTTTCGTTTGTTTGGGTGCCACTGGATAATTTAGCTATGCTATTTTTTATATAAATATTGTTACACATTCCTTTCTCCCTGTAAGGATGTTATGTATTGGTGTCGCAGTCTGACAGACCATTACAGATGCAAGTTCTGAGTGAAGGTGTGCTAGAAGGAAGTTCAGGTGCTCCCCACTTTAAGCTGAACTCGGTGCCAGGCTTAGGAGTTTAGAAGTTGAATGCTCTGTTGTGTCCAAGCAGGCAAAGATACAGAGCTGCACAACTGCATTAAAAGCCAAGCAGTGGCTACCAACTCATATCTAAGAATATCTGAGTGCCTCGAGTGAGAATGGTCTGTTTATATCATCCTAGGGAAGAACTGAAAAAGAATTTAGGATTACTATACTACCTCGTGCAAACTCATCATGAAGAAAAGTAGAAATATCAGGGATATGAGGAGAGTTTAATTCAAAAACTGCAGCCCCTTATTGACTTAGGAACTCGGCTTCATTTCACTGCTACTCTCAAGCCAGAACCTAAATGCTCCTGAGTTTTCAGAATAGGCACCAACACATTATTTTTTTTTGTTGTTTAGGATTGCCGTCTCTGCCTTTGTTTCTATTTTTGCTCAGTTGCCCTGCTCAATTTTCAGGTCACTGTGTGGCTGTTGCTATTTCACTCTGTGCTCATTGTGCAGATAGCACAACAGAGCTCCTTTGGGCTTTTCCAAACCATCACAGTCAATTTGATGATAATGTGCATGCGAGGAGTTCCACTGCCCTACTTTTGCCTAAATGTAAAAAACTACTCAATACCTTACTTAAAACCAGGACCTGTTTTCATCACTTTAATTAAAAATTCAGTTCCTCCCGATCTCGCTCATTTTCTGACAGAAGAGATATTCATCAAAACTTGGTGCTACATACTTGTACTGACACTCATCCTGTTCTACTCAACTCTGCCCTCTGCTTTGCTTCCTCTAGCTTTCTGTTTGCCCTTTTAGTTATTTAGAAAGCTCTTTGCAAGCTTAATTTTGTGCATTTGGTTTTGGTGGGTGAAACAAATAGAAAAACTTTGTGCATATTGCAAAAGAACCAGCTCATTGGGTGCTGCGATTTATGCCTGGCTGCTGCAACTTTTATCTTCAGTTAGCACTTTAGGACAGTGTTATAGGAATTGGCCATGCTACCAAAACATGAGAGGGCAGAAAACTCAGTGTTTGAGACATTTTAATGTTGAACAAATGATTTGAGAAGGATTAAATTTAGAAATGAAGGAAGGACTCATTGTCTGCACGTACTATAGGAAGTTGGATAGGGATCGTGGGCTACATAAAATCTAAATAAATCCCTCGAGAAAGAATCAGAAGACCTTGGCTGTTTAAACAAAGCTTAAAGGTAGCTGGAGGCTTCCAGGAGAACTTCATGCAGTAGTTTCCTATGTAAAACAACTTCCTGTTAGAATGATTTGAATAGCATGTAAGTAGAATATAAATAACATCCCATATCTCTAAAGGGCCATGTTGCTATAATAGCACACAACTATTTATTCGGAAAGCCTGAACTGACAGAAAGAATCCTGCCAGGGCTGTGGAGGCAGCGTGACACCCATGGTCTGAAATGCCTTCCCTGCTTGCACTTTTGCTACAGCAAGACAGAGCCTCCTCCTTGAGCAGGAATTCTGAGGCATTTTAGAAGGGAGTTGTCTGTCTGTCTGTCTGCCAGCTTCTTCCCCTACCCCGCTTTTGTCTCTAGTTGTTGGCAAGGGCAGCCAATCCTCTGGAAGCCGAGATAGGAGCAGAGCCTGTGTCTCTCCCTTCCGTAGTGGCTCCCCTCTGTCCTGTCCCTGTGCCTTGGATAAGGGGATGGACTGGCTGAGCTCTCAGGGTCTCATCTATGGCAGCTTCCACCAGAGGCTGCACGGGAGATGTGGCTGGGGTGGGATCATCCCTCAGGCTGCAGTTGCTCTGCCTCCTCATCCTTGGGGGGGGTGTGTGTGTGTATCCATACACATACCTGTGTGAGTCTGTCAGTTTTGTGCTTGCTCACAATGACTGTTTGGGATTTTTTTTCAGATCAAATTGAAGGAACAGAGATAGACCATTTCTAACAAAAAAAAGCCTTAGTAACTAGTGAAATGAGCAAGTTCAGTAGCACAAGGGATGACAGAGAGCATCATCTCAGTGCTTACCCCATTGGCAGCTCTGCTGAAAGAATAAAAGATCCAACCATTGGCTACTGTAAGAATGCCAAATCCACTGTTTGTCTAGAGGAATATACAGTTATTTGTAGCAGCATTTTGTTGGGGTTTTTTATTATTCTGATTTTTTTCTTCTCTAAAAGTTTAGCGAATTCATGTTTGAAAAATAAAAAGTAGCTTTTTGAAGAACCATATTGAAATACAAGGAGGGAAAAGCATCATCCTCTCTCTTAACCAACTTGAAAAGAATCAGTCCTTCACCCATGCACTGTCACTGACAGCAGAGAGAAAGGTGTGTGGGCTGTTACCACTGGTAGGTACTTTGCTAAGAGAGGTCAAGGAATGGGTGTGGATACTGGAAGTTAGAGCCACGTCTCAAGTACTTAAAGGTGTTTTCAGAGATGTTTATCTGATATCTCTTGTACAGTCACAATGCTAGCCAAGCAGTGTGAGTTTGTGTTGTCTGGTTTTCAGTCTGACAAATCAGTATGTGGGATTATTTTTCAGACCTCCTTCTCAGTGTCATTTCCTTTTCCGACAGGTGAACCTTTTCTTCCTGCTGAATATCGTTCGTGTTCTCATAACCAAGCTGAAGGACACCCACAAGGCTGAGTCCAACCTGTACATGAAAGCAGTGAGAGCCACCCTGATTCTTGTCCCGCTCCTTGGCATCGAGTTTGTGCTGTTCCCATGGCGCCCCGAGGGCCGCATCGCCGAGGAGGTGTACGACTACGTGATGCACATCCTCATGCACTACCAGGTGGGAAGCAGCACGCAGCCCTTGCTCACCTGAGCTCAGAGCAGTTGGCATGGCAATCAAATACAAGAGAAATCATCGTGTTATTGCAATTTTTAAAGGTTTTCATCCAGTAGTCTTTGACTTCTCAATATGCTGGATTTTCATTTACTTGCCTTCCAATTTTCAAAGGAAAGAAACATCATGGGAGAAAGCTGCCCCCATATTTTTAGTGATCTATTTTTAGAAATCATTCATCATGTTTAGATTTGTCCTGCATTTTCTCTGCTATCTATATCTGAATTTTATCAGAAACCTTGAATTATCTCATACCTGAAATAGCCCATATGCATATGAATTAAAAGAGAATCTTTGTTTTTATTTTACAGGGTCTACTGGTGGCTACAATCTTCTGCTTCTTTAATGGCGAGGTAGAGTAACAACTTTTACTATATCTATAAAAATTTTTCTTTTTATATGTGTTTGTTTCAGCAATTAAGGAGGTGATAATTTTTTCTTTACTTTTTTTTTTTTAATTTTATGTCTAAATTAAAAGAAGAAAACAAAGTATCAGGATGCCAAGAGCAGAGCTTGGAAAGGACAATGCCATCATTCATGGCACCATTAAGTGTGTTAGTCACTGATTCTTGGGTGCTAAGCAATACACATTTGTCTTGATTAAGAAATTGAAGGGAGTTGTCACTTTGCTATGAAGTCAAGATAAATATCATAACACTGAAAAGCAGTTCAACACCCAGAATTTGTCTGTGTTGGAAGCTGTACAGGATGTTATCCTGGAGAATCACTGCTTGGTCCTTGTGTAGCAGGAACAGGACCACACTGCACACGTGTTGCTGGGCTTGGGATATGGCTGTGTACCCCATGGCAGGGGCCTGGAATTAGATGGTCACTAAGGTCTCTTCCAACCAAACTGCTTCTGTGAGTCTGGGATTGTTTTATGACGCTCTCTTGGAAAATTTTAGGCTGAGGTTTGTAGAAGTGTTTTTTTAGCACAAGGGAAAAGCACCATTCCAACAGTCAGACCTTAGCAGCTTGGTGTGCTTAGGGCAGGAACTTGTGTGGGTTAGAAGTGCATGGTTAAGGTACCATGATCAGCCAGTTCCAAGGACTGACCTTATTCTGACATTAGAGGATTGTGCCAGGTTTCAGTAATAGATGGTATTGATCCTGTTGAAGGTAATAAGCTTTGCTGTTATCCTGGATAGGTCAAGGTCCCTGGAGTGCACAGGGTGACTTTGATGTAGAAACTGTCGCCCCGGGGTGTAGAGAGTACACTTCCAGAGGCTTATTGTCAGAGATCAAAGTAGTAGGAAGGCTAAAAAAATATATCTAAAATTGTTAATGTTGCTCTTGCTTGCAAAAAAAAAATCCCAGCAACCCCAAAACAAATGAACAAAACTACCCCCACCAAAAAACTAATTGGTAATTTGCCAACACTTTTGGCAGAGGAACAATTACAGTGCTATACTTATTCCTACACATCTGTTTGCTCATTTGTTCTACATTTAGTGTGGTTGCAGTATAGGCTGTAAGCAGAAATGTGGGAGTAACCAGATGTTTTCCTAAGACTGAATCCTTAGGGTTTTTTATCAGATGTTCTAAAATTGTGTCAGTGTGTTTCTATAGAGTTATTGGGCAGTAATTTTTACTCACAGGTAAATATTTGGCTAATGCTAGAATTGATTCATTAGATTGCCTTTTCTTCTCTTCCCAAGTCCAAAGCTGACAGAATTGCAATGAAACTACCATGGGCTTTGAAGGTTTATTTGTGTGTCTTTGTTGTGTGTGCCCCCACCCAAATGCATGAGTTTCACTGATTTTTTGCCAAGGAGCCAGAAAAGATGAAGTAGGCTTTCTCTGAGTTCAGAGGGTCTGGGGCAGGGGCCTTGATCTGATTTTACCATAGAGTTAGATGCAGGTTCAAGTCCCTGCTCATACATTTGCTTCAAAGCAAGAACATCATTAAGTGTTCTGGATCAGATCTGACCACTTGCCCTCACTCTGCATTGACGTTTCACACACTTTCTCTTCTACAGAGCAGAAAGCTCAGGATGCCTTCAGAATGCCATAGTATAGTTCAGAATGCCTTCTAAAAACAGGTATTTTGAAAGAAATCAGTTTGTTCTGCTCCTGTGGAAAATTAGGAAGGAGGGGTGGAAGACCTTGAAATTTCTGCAGTTTTTATGAAACAACATTGTCCGCTGCTTAGTTCTGTCTTCATCCTTGTGCCTCTTCCAAGGCTGCTTTTAATTTTAAATTATGATTGATTTTGAAAGCTATTCCTGTATCTGTTAATATTTCATTGTTACGAACTCATTTTTTTAACATATCCTCTTCTGCTGTGTAAGAAAAACCAAACCTGAGTCATCCCCTAAATTCACCACGGGCTCATCAGTGGTAAAAGATGAGCTCTTCCACAACTCCTACAAATGCTAATAAGTGAATCACTGCTTGAATATCTACTGGCAGAATAATGTTTAAAGGAGGATGTAGGTATTTTCACATTTATTCATTTAGGAATTCAATTTTTAGACCATAGACCTTGACTTAGTTAAACATACATGTCTCTATTAGCTCTCTAGAGAGTGGAGATCTATGCTTTTTAAACCACTTTTGGGTTCAGTGCTTCAGTGACCGCTATTTGCTTTTTTACAATTATTTTCAGTACACCTTGCTCAAGAAAGGACTTAGTGAGTTATAAACAACTGTATCTGTAAGGAAATCCAAGGGGAGAATGTAGGGAATGTAGGGGAAAATGTCAGCATAGAGAAAATACGTTTCCTCTGTCTCCTAAAAGCTTCCAGCCCCGGCAAGTGGGGCTGCAGGCACTCATCTGCTCCCCTGCAGTCACAGCAGGGCCTGAACAGAAGCTGCAGCTGCAGCTTAGCTGGGCTTTTCAGGGGCTGCTTCTCATCCCCCTGCACAGCAACACCTCCTGAGAGATTACAGAAGTGCAGCACCAGGGACTGGTGGCAGCACTTGGCTGCACTGAGTCTGTGTTTTAAAGGTGATGCTCACGTTGGAATTGACGCTTTGAGTGACAGTGGGGCAGAGATTCCCAGTGGGGTATTAGCAATTAAAAAATGCTAAAAGCACTCATTTATTTCTAAGTCTTAGCCTTTCCCAGCTGTTACTGTACATTTTAGTGCATTCTGCACCAAGTATCAGGAGCCAAATCCTCTTCAAGAACGACACTTCTGGCCAAAAAGTGAACAAAAGTGATCTGCTAGGATAGAACTTCAGTGAAGATAAATTAAGAAATGTAAGAAAAATAGCTGGTATGTGCTGCTGACTGTAGCCAAGGAACATCTCCAGTTTGCTGAGCAGAGCAGCAAGGGATGGCCTGTCAAATCCAGTTCTTACAGGCACTGCAGCTGTCGGTCACAAACCCCCTCCAGACAGGGCGGATGTGCAAGCCTTTCAGCTTGGATCTTCTGTGGCAGGGCTTCCCCAAGGACACTCACATTCTGCTCATGGGCCAGCAGCCCACAGAGTTAGATGCTCTCAACACATCACGTTTTCCAGCTTCAGATGGCCTAGCATGGCTTTTGGGGTCATACAGGCTGTGGTCAGAGAAGCCTGTCCCAGATCTGATAAATCAGTAGGAAGATTCCTGTTGAAATTTTAAGAACAGGTGCTATAATGACCTACATGATCTGTGTAAGCCTTGTGAAGTTTGTTTTCTTTTTTTCATTCATTTCACTGCTCTACAGAAATGCTGCCACGAAGATCATAGTCTCAGGTTTGCAAGGTTATACAATCTGTTGTACAATAGATGAGATAGATGAGGCTGTGTTGTGGTGTGGTTTGGTGTTTTTTTTTTTTCCTCCTGATTGGATACAGAGCTGTTTGATTTGTCTGATATGCAACATCAAGCTACTAGTGTAAAGAGCTGACTGGAAGGAGACCTTCCAGCAAACTCATCAAATCCAGCCATTATTAAGTTTTAAGGTGAAAAAGAAAGACTGACTCTTCCAGTTGGAACCAGCATCTCTGTTAATGACTGAGAAACACAATTATATTATTTCAATATTTTTTATTCAATGCTTTCTTTAATATCCTTTCTTGTAACAAAGTTCTACCCCTCCTGAGCTGAATTTACAGCTCCATGCTGCTGCTCAAAGCTGAGGAGAAAGTGGTAGAAGTTCTGTTCTCACTTTGTGGGCAGACACACATCTTGTTAAACAGAGTGTAATTGATCTTTCTCATCTTCTTCTATAAATGGTTGGAAGGTTAGAGGAGAATGCAAGACATTCACAATAGATGAAAGGGTTTAAGACAGCAGGACAGAGGAGCAGCCCTGATTGATCAGTAACGGAGAGGCTTTGGGAAGAATGCCAGGAATACACGGCTCAGTTTGAAATGCACGGAGAGAGCGTGATGGACACTGGGGCAGGCAGAGGAAATGCTCTTTGCCCATACAGGAAACCCTTTTTATAGCTCTCTGTCCCTGGCATGGAGCAGCTGGACTGCTTTTCCCTGGCAGTAGCCCCAAGACAGGGGGATGCTTGTCTTGCAGGGATGTTGGTGGGCTCTCAGGAGCTATGGAATCCTTTGGGTATCCTTTTGGACTGGTTAACAAGTGTTATTTACAAGCAAAAATAAGATGAACCATTGTTACTGAAGGAACCAGGAGAAGTGTGGGAGAGGACTGGAGTGTGTAATTTGGCAAGCCTAGTTAATCTCCCAGCTCTGCCAAGAGACTTCTTTGACCTTGTTAAGCCATTTAATTCCAGTTGCTGGCATTTTCCCCACCTCCAGCCTGGCTTGTCTAACGTGAAAATTGCTCAATGTGTAATTTTTTGCATGTGTGTCTATGTTCAAACTCTGAGCTTATTGAAGTAACTGACTGTGAAAGGAGAACAAACAGAACATAGCTTAGAGATGAATACAGATTGATTGATTCCAAATTAAATTCCAAGCTTCCCTCTTGGAAAAGTTGGAATTTTGAATATGCCTCTTGTCTTGGCTTTATGATAGATTATAACCTGTGCAAATACTTAAGGTTCTGTATTGGCTCTATTCTAGGGTTCTATGCAATGCATATATTAATTAATCAAAAACTTCCCATGCTGAAACAAGAACTCTGCCCTTAGACTCTGAAGGACAGAATTTTGATATGAAAAGCAATAAGCTCTGAAACTCAAAAGCATTAAGATAGTTGATTTCTCAGTGTTTGAAGACTTGTGTTTAGATGTTTATGTGGATTAGAAAGTTTTTATGAACAGTAAGAGAGCACTTCCTTTGCCTAAAATGCTAATTTGTTATGTTAATTGGTTGATACTTCTTTCCTTACTCTCTGACATTTCCCTGTAAAGGATTTTAGAAATCTGAAGTTCTCCTTTAAACAGAGGTTTCTGATACCAGACTGCAGGAAGTCTAAAAACTACATCCCTTTTCTGGTATTTATTTTTATTTTTCATGATTAAAGCCAGAGTAAAATTAGACAAAAGGAGCAATTATGTGAGGGAAATGGAAATGGAAAGCAAGCATAAACCCTGAAGACATATGGAAAATCCTAAAAATATTTACCCACAATATAGACAATTAACTGGGGCAGTCACTGTTCACTGGTTAGCAGTTAGGACTGCTTTCTGTACAAAGTTAGGCTGAAAAGGAAATTAAATATTCATGACCTGTAGGTAGCTTTTTAAAGTAGAAAAATGTTGAAAAAGCAACAACAGGAGCTATTACCATTGTTAGCCTTCCCCATTTGGCATCTTCCCTGAAAGACTAATTCTGTGTGAATTTCATCAATGTGACACTTCATCACTCTGCACAAGTGTTTAACCATATTGGAGGGGAGGAAGGCCATGACAAACATCACATCCTTTCAGTGGAGACATGTAAACCAATGGGGCCTTCAGCTATTTTATCAGTTTATTTTTAACTCTGGTAGAAAGGTAGAGTTCAGGAAATTGTCCTTCTAGTCATTTGCTTAAGGTATGGTCAGAAATTGGGAAAGACTGACTTGTGCCAAAATCATTGCAAATGTAAATTATGGTTTGTTGAGAGTAAATGAATTTACAGCTGCTGAGGATGCGACGTTTTGAAAATAAGAATGAACAGAAATTACCTTTTTCATCTCTGTTTCTGATCTGTCTACACTGGACTGAAGTTCACAGGGGAAGAAGCAGCAAAGTGTATGGCTGCTGTACCTCCTGTAACCTGTGCTTTTTCTCAGCAGCTAGTACCCTGTAATTGTAAAATGCCATTACTTCACACCAAATTTGCTGAAAAATAATGCTTACCTAGGTGGTGAATAATTCAGAACCTCTCAAGTGCTGAATGGCACATAGGTAGGTACCCTTGTCCAGGATTTCTGAGCCTTACTGCCTCGTTTGCTGAGACACCATTACTGTGTCCCTCGCACATCAAAGAAGGAAGCCCCTGAGCTGTGGTTTACACCCATTTTGCTTTGTCTGGGGCACAGGTGCAGGCTGTCCTGAGGAGGCACTGGAACCAGTACAAGATCCAGTTTGAGCACAGCTTCAGCCACTCGGACGCCATGCGCACGGCCTCCTACACCGTGTCCACCATCAGCGACGTGCAGGGCTACGGCTACGGCCACGACTGCGCCAGCGAGCACCTCAACGGCAAGGGCTACCACGACATGGACAGCGTGGCTCTCAAGACTGAGAAGCTCTACGGCTGAGGGGCTGCTGAGCTGCCCTGGGCCCCGTGCCAATCCACAGCTGATTCGGTGACTTCATGGCCAGAACATCTTACCTACCTTGGGATATGTTATTCTCCTGAATGATGCAAAATAAACCAACACATTTCTCATACATATATATATGTGTGTGTGTGTGTATATACATATACACACACACGCATATATACGTATGTTTGTGTTTCTGTGTATCTATACAGTATGGACATCTGTACATATATATCTATATATGTATGTGCATTTATATAAGGATACAAACTTTGCCTCTTCAGTTTCTACTGTGTAGACAAAGTTGGCAAATTTTTGTACAAAGGGACTCAATGAAGGATTTCTTATTTTCTTGGAAGTTTGTATAAGACTGTGCTGTGTTGAAGCCACTTCATTTGCCTATAGAATCTTAGAGTGTAAATACCATACTCTGTTGTCTTAATTCAGCCTAAAATAGAACAAAGCAAAATGGTTTAAGTAGGTGCAATAATAACAAGAAGTTTTCCCGGTTCTTTTTTTGGTCCAGCATTTGTTTGGCTGTCAAAAAAGCCTGGAAGGTAGTCTGAGGTAACAGATGCAAAGGTAGATACTGCTGTTTTGGTTGAAGAGATTGATGTTTTGCTTTGGTTTGGCCAGTTTGTTTTCTTCCCACTGTTTTACACCAAGCACAGAGACACCACTTCCAGTGTGAGCCTTCATGTACTGCAATGTAATATCTTGCACCAAGATTTGACCAATTTTATTTAAGCTATTTCAGGATATTCAGAAGTGTCTCCTTCTCCTGAATTGTATGGAAGTTTCTTCTGGATTTAACAAAGACAAGACTGATGAGGCCTCACTGCCAGAGAGCAAAGGAGTAACCTGAGTCACTGTAAGTCCCTCCAGACACTGGTAGTAAGTGCAGCTGGTGGAATTTCACTCTGTGCTTAAGGAATTTACTCAGCTGGAGAAGATCGTGTACAGAATTCATTATAGCATTGCTCTGATTTTACTTTTACCTATTTCCCAGGCCATATGCTTGATAACTTATTCCTTCATTCTTGGGGCAAAGTTTTGGTTAATTTCGTGGCTGTTTTTGTTGTCTGAGGTGAGCATGCAAGACTGAACACAGTGCACATAATATACTACCTTTAAAGCCAGTATATGAGACAGACTAATCAAGCAAACTAATGTTAGTAATTCTCATTATTTGGAAAATCCAGTATAAAGTTTGTATTAATTACAAAGGTTCAAAAATTTATGGATTGAGAATTGCAGTATTATTTTGGATTGGTTGACTCTGTATCTCTGTATGAGTTAATTAGCTAAGAACAGTACTTTATATGTTGTTTCTTTGGTTCTGCTGGTGCATAAAGGTCTCACTGAAAACTAGGAGGTTGTCAGGAAGGTCTTGAGAAAATGTGTCTTTATAGAAATTTATATTTTTGTTAAATCTATGCTTTAAAGAAATAGTAGTTTTGTTAAGTGAAATGACAAAAATGCTCAAGAATAAGGGCATGAAACAAGGTGAGTTCACTAAAAATTAAAAATGTAAGAAAAAATATTATACATTTCAGTTGCAGATAAGTCTACTTGAAGTGGGGAAAAACCAAAATTAGTCAGAAGAAAAAGTAGATGCTGGAACTGTGGCAGACTGTTTTACTAATGAACATACTTCTGGTGCATGTAGTCCAGTCAAAAAATTGGAAGGCAGTTCTTTCCGAGACCAGTTTGAAATAATTTTGCATACAAAACACCGTGACTTTGACATTTAAACATTTTTGTCAGTAGCTTTTCTCTACGCTTCATTAGTGTCTGGGTAGTTTTTGGTGTTTATTACTTTGTGACTTCATAAGGCATTTAATGCTTTGTACTTACAGAGGAAACATAGGAGGATGTGGCAAGGTCATGCCACTTGCACCTTTCTTTAGTTTTTTTACAGTTCTTATGTCTGGAGTTTGAATATAGGAAGTGTTTTATTAATGATACAGTTTCACAATATAGAATCTCAGCTAGGATGCACAAAGATTTCTCTTCTGCAGGGGTCTGGTCAGTTGATGGGGAATGATTTGAACAATCTGTTGGATTGTGTAGAGTAGTGTGAGATCTGGCAATCAGATGTCACAGTCTCTTAAAATTTAAGAGTGACAGTAACAATGTCTGCTACAACATGACTAGAGGTTAATTTTATCTCTGCTTGCTGATCTTTGTAGTGTTAATATTTGTGCAATGTTGTGCAGATATCAGTGGTGCAGAAAATCCCCGCTCCGGTGTAGCAGCTTTACATTTGTGGGACCAGATCATCAGCTGGTATAAATCTGTCCTGAGCTCCCTTTGCACCATCTGCAGGTACCACTGAGACTCAAAGCCCGGACAGGTGTCTGTCCATTTAAACCTGCTGTCAACTATTTATGGCATAATTATTTCATGGTACCTGGTGGATCGTTGTTGTAATTAACACATAGATGTTCGTTTAGAGTGTGAGACAGTATTAGACTTCAATTAAGCTTCATTCTCAGAGAGGCAGTTCAAATTTAACAGACTATAGCTGTTGTCATTTAATAGATATGTCTAACTGCTCTCTGTCTTCTGTTAGAGAAAATGGTAATTTAGGAGGGAAAACTGGTTTTATACAAAAATGATCCTACTTCTAGGTGGACAATCACAGCTTCCTTCAAGGCACACATCCTCCCCCCATCTTCACTTTGGAAAAGAAACACATCCAGCTGGATGTGCAAGAAAATCTTCCCGGCTGTGAAGGGTCACATGGTATAGCAGAGCTGCATTTCCCCTCTCCTGCTAAGATTATCTAATCTGTTTCCTAATTTGCATTGGAAAATACCAATTCCTGATTTTGTCTTTCTACCTCACCTTTTTTCAGTTTCTACATAGCTAAGAGAAGGATCTGCTTCTTAAAATGTTTTTCTGTCACCGTAAGGTAAAATCAAATTCTTATGCTGATTCTCATGGCTCTCTTCTGACTTACAGAATGTTGTAGTCCATATCTGTATTCTCTGGGATGGAAGTAATGAACTCTCTTTTGGTGGGGCTGAGAGATTCCTTTGAACATGCAGATTAGTATTTGTCTATTACCTGTTATTATTTGCTGTTTCTTTTTTTTATTTTATTTAGTGAGGATTTATTGTATCAATCTACAGGGGCTACAGCAATAGTTGTCTTATAGTTGCTCTCGGTAACACCAGCATGTTATGATGTAATGAGAGAAAACTTCTGGTTTTAATGCTACTGTCTTCAATTAATTAATGGCTGCATTTGCAGGGTCCCTCGGTTGTTTAATGTTGGCATTTATGTTTTGCAGTTTTTCATGGTGGTGATCTACAACAGTATTTGGCTTTAGAAATGGAGTACATGTAGAAATGTACCTGCAACGTGTACTCCTTTTGATGTCAAGAAACTTTTGGGCTGGCAACATTCATTTATTGTCCTATGTAAATAAGATTAATAGAAGCTATGGCATTGTATTTATTGCTTACACTAAGAAGAAAATGGAGAAAATGTGAAGTTATTTTTTGGTTGTTTCATTTTCACCTTGTTTATATGAATCATGCATTTTAATTGCTGAGAGAAGTATTGTTTCTGATCAATAAAATATTACTCCATTTATTCATCTCTCTTGTGCTGTACTATAATGCTGATCTAAATTGGCTTTCACAGATGTCTTAACTCTGTGCTAGTTAAATATTAACCCAGGGAGAAAGTAATTACATAGAGTTACTAACAATTAGTCTGGTTTTAAGTGTTTTTCAATACTTCTATTTAATACTAGAGGGCTGAAATTCTGGAGGAAGTTTGTACAGCTACTATAAGACAACTGGACATAAAATTATTTCCCTGAAAGTTTCATATTCCTATTTCTTGTCTTCTGAGTCCACCTTTTAAGAAAAAGTTATTAATACTTACTTACATTAAGCCAAAATGTCTGTTTCATCAGGAACTAACAGCAGAGTAGACTAAACGGAGTGTATCTATCATCTTCATCCCATCAGTCGAGGTGGAGGTAGATAAGAAAACCTGAGCTCAAATAAAAAAAACCCAAGCAATATTTAACCACACCAAGGGATCTTAAATACTGGGTGTTAATACTACTGTCTGCCTTTTACACCTATTTAAAATGTGCTAATATCCATCCAAAAAATGTACTATCTCCTGCCTCTCTTCATGACTTCTAAGCAGGAGCCTCTAATTCCAGGTAGGTTTTTTTGGATCTTAAGTTCCTAGGACCAAATGTCAGGCTGTGGAAATTGTTACAGACTCTAAGACGTTATGTCTGTTCCTTCAGTTCTCTACCAATACACCCACTTCCTGATTCTCTGTATGTACAGAGTTAAAACTGTTCCATTTAACAATTACTCTGTACTGCTATACAAGTAAGTATCGAGAAGAAGTAAATCCAATCCCCCAAAAGCTGCTCTTTACAACATTTTATTGTAACTCACCCAGCAGTAGAAAAGGAACACAAATGAGAGCTACAGTAGCATTTTCCAATGCAGTATAGGTTGCCATAGGCAATGAAACAGCAAAATGAAACACAGCATCCTAACCTCCTCAGACTATAAGCCATAAATCTTACACTTTCTTTATAATTTTAAAAGAGGAAATGTTCCTATAGCACAAGTAGCCTCACAATAATTGAAACAAACTTACCAATATCCCATCAGTATTGACACAGAATCCTGTTCCACTCTCTGCAAGACACAAAGATTACTGCCTTTGAAAATATTCCCATTACTCCCGTAGCCTATCTTGCACATACTTGTCATGGCAGTCACCTTTGAAGTCAAAATTCAAAACCAGTTTAAGCTTTTGATAATGGTCTGACTGTAAACATCCATGTGACAAGAAAATACAAAATTCATTTTCAACTAGATGAAATCCATTCCAAAGTGAGTCTGACTGCAAGTGCAGAGACCCCTGGTTATAATTACAATTATCTATCAATCACCCTACAGCTGCAGCTCTTTAACATCTTTTAAACCATACTCCCTAAATGAACAATTCCAATTCATCCACACAGAGTTCAAGCTTCATTTGAGGTAAATGACATACAAGATGACATATAATTCTTTTTAAATTAAACCCAGTTTTATCACTGCCCTCTAAATTTTAAATATTTTCAGCTACTACTTCTAATGACTACTTCAAAGTCTTTTTCCCCTCAACAAGATTCACCACTCTAGATTAAAAGTCTTACAAAGGAAAAACATCACATGATGATTGCTATTCCTTTGAAGCTTAATACATTGTTTTATGTGAATTTAACAAAATACAAAGACAAAAAATCAAAGCCTGTTTTCTGAAAAGTGCTTACACACTATTGTTAATTCCTGACTTAAGATGAACAAGGGTTCTTGGAAATTCAGATTTCACAATCAGTATCAAAATTAAAAATTGCCACAAAGGAAAAAGTGCCCAGAGGTGCTGGTGCCCACCTGGTGCTTCTGGTGAATCCAAGTTTTATTGGTGGATGCAGGCAATCTAAACCAAGTTCTTCCCTGTGAAGAAGCCAGGAGCAAACCCTTCTATGCAAAAAACTGGTTTGGAGCCAGTATTTGGGGCAGCGTCCAGCAAGGAATCCCAAAGCGGTACAGCAGATCCATAAACATAAGCCATGCACAAATTAGCAAAGGAGAAAAGAAGCTTGAATACAAATATTCATGTATTTGCTTAGTTCCTTACCTTGATATTTGCAAGTGCAAGGTGACATATGTTCGCCTGTAGCAGAGAAACTCTTCCCAAAGGTTCTCCATGCATTGGACAGGGATCACTGTAAAGTGGTGGTGTCTGACACAGTGGAGTCCACAGACAGCTGTTCCTCATTGTGACAGTCCACTGTATGTTCAGTAGCTTTGCATATAAGTATTTAAGAAAACAAAAAACTGAATAGTAGGGAACAACAATATTTAGATGCTACAAAAAGTAGATTGCACTAAACAGAAATAGCTCTCAGAGAGTTAACACAATAAGTATGATGATAAAAAAACATTTCTGGATATGACGGAATTAGAGCTAAGGGGACAAAAAGCAGAATAAATTGTTCTGTGCCTATGTATTTTTTAAATGTGCTATAAAATTTTTCAAAACAGAGCATTGCTACCTTTTAAACCACATATTTATGGACTTAGAAAAATTATAATGCCTTTGTCCCTTACGCTTCCCTGGATGTAGACCTGAAACATCAGAGAAGAGCTAGGAACACAAATAATCACATTTTCCTTAGCTAACCTTGAATAGGAGCCAAATACATGCATTTAGTAGAGAGCTCCAAAGTGCATTTGGCTGGGTTTCCTGCAGGGATCTGCAGCCACAGAGCAGTGTCCATACCCAACCTGTTCCTGTTCCTCACAAGGAACTCCCAGCCTGTGATGCCAAATGGTCTCCAGCAGTTGTCCTGAAGCGCTGGCTCCTTCTCTCATAGTTTGGGCAGATGATTGCAGCGAGGGCTTCCTTACTCCAGGGTTTCCTTCCACAGCCTGTAGGCATTCAGCCACCAGAGATACTTCAGAATCTGCAACAGGAACCAAATTCACATCATGAGCTCTCTCGGTCTGAGATGACCTGAAGATTCCTAAAGTTCATTACTATTCCATGGATCATAGCACAGGGCAGTGACAGTGCCTTGTTTTTCGTATTCCCAACTCTCTTACAAAAAGCATCTCCATTTAACATAGCTGGGATACTCTTTATCCAAATGATGCAATGGACTTGCTACAAGAATTTAGAAAGTTAGAATATCAATGCCTTCAAAATCTTCGTAGCAAATACCTGTGGTAAAACTAGTTAAATTTCAGATAATTTCAAGGTATGGACTCTGAGTCAAACAGTCCTTTCCAATCCAAGTCTGTATTTGCTATGAGGTGTAGAAATTGTTTCCCTTTCCTTTTGTCAGTGGAAAATGACAGCTATTTTTCATTTAAAGCTAATTACCTCTTATTTTTCCCCACATGGACTCATTTCTAACAGTCAGGAGTGCTCTAAATAGCCTTCTCGAGCTGTAATTAAAAAGCCTATTAGAATGGTCTGTAATTTATGTGTAAAAATTTCTTAGAGAAGGTTCAGTCAGGAAGCTTTCACAGAAATAATGCAAATATTGAAAGCAAAAATAGAAACATGCTAGTAGCAAAACTCTAAATGTAGTTTTGTTGCAGAAAATAACAGCACTACTTATAATTCTGTTTTCATTATATAATGGAAAAAGATTTTTATCTTTTAAGCCATGTAAAGTGAGGTTTTTTTAAAAGTACAAGTACTTGAAGTGGTAAAATATACTTTAAGTTTCAGTAAAATATTTTGAATTTTACACCTTACTGTCTGTCCCATCACCTCAGATCTCAGTATTTCTCCAGCACTGGCATGATTTTTTTATTATTTCCAATAAAATCTTCCTCCCATTTCTTAGTATTCACCAAAGGCCAGGCCCCAGCAGTTATCTATGTTCTGCAAGATGCTTTCCTTTCTAGCAGCTATCTCCAAAGGTCTTGGAAACTGGAGGTAATAGTGCTCCAGCCTAGCATCTTTTCCCAGCTGTGCCAGGAGCAGTGCAGGTGGGCAGTCACCAGCCCTGCTGAGTTTCATGGCACAGGGATGAAGGAGGTGCAGCCTCAGAGAGCCTTTCCCTCACTCATTGCCTAGGCAAAGTTGTTCTGGCCCTGGGGAATAACTGGCATTGCTCCTTCCTGCAAGGAAGAATGCACAGAGCTGGTTTCTGGCTGGACTCTCCTTGCTGAGCTGTGCAATGTCTGACTTTCTCCTCAATCACTCCTTGTTTATGCCTTTTAGTGCTGTTGAAACAACTGATGGGAGCAGGAATCCCCATCAGTTCCTACATGCAGTGGTGGCTGCAAATTGAAAGGCAAACAAATCTAAGAAATCATCCTATTCCAAATCCAGGAGAAGCATAAAATAAATAAAGCATAGAATTACTAACCATACAGAGACAGTAGGAGCACACTGTGAGCAAATAACACCAAGGCCATGGGTTCAATCCCCAGACAGACCATTCCCTTTGGAGTTGGACCCAATGGTCCTTGTGGGTTCCATCCAGCTCAGAACATTCTGTGATTATGACCAGAGACAATATTAGTATGCAAAGCTTTTAGAGCAGTGTTACAAAAATGAAAACAACAAAACAACAAATCGACCAAAAAAAAAAAAAAAAGCCCAAACTGAAGAGAGTGTGAATAAAAAAGATGCTTCTACAGATATGGACTGTCTCTGAGTTAAGAATTCCAAAACCAGTCTCTCTTCTGTCCTTGCAAAAGAATTATACTTTAGAATAAAGAAAAATTGCACATCTATCTACTTGCAGACATTCCCCACTGATTTTCCAGACAGACATGCTGATGAGAGGAAAAATTAAGAGGGGGCCTGGGGCTTCCTCCATTAGCATCAGTGGGCACAGCCCATATGCTTAGCAGAAAGGAAGGGGTAGCAACTCCATCTCTTCTGCCTTTTCTTTCCTTAATTTCCCTTCTTTTATGAAGAATATAATATCATCTGGCCTTATCTGCAGTGATTCTACACGATGAATTCCTTAGCCATCCAGCCCAGTTCCCAACAATGAGTGCCAAGACAAAGAAATCATTCTTATTTCTGTTAAAGCAGTACTTACTGACAAAGGTATTTACTGTAGAATTAAATACTACTTTCTTTGTCTAGGCTATATAGGAAAGTTCCCACAGACTTAAGTGAAGCAGTTTGGATAAGACATCCAGACCATCCTAACAGTCTTGGACTGAGCATGACCTTTTTAAAGGTTGAAAACACTTTCTTTCGTAATAATGTCTCCCTTGGTTGCATCTGAAAGCAATAATCTGTGGAATTATTTGCCTGGTACTGGTTCCTTCTGAACTGTAACTAACTAACTTGTAGAGGACTACTGTTAGTTTGGGTTAAATACAAGTGGGTGGGCACCATTAATAAATAAAACTTAAGAAGCAAGTTTTCCCTGCTTGCTTCCACCTACTCCTTGAACTAGCATTGTTACCATATTCACAAACCAGCAGCCTCCATGCAGTCTGCCCATGGAATACCTTTCTGGCATGTTCCATTCACCAGCTTCTTAACAACCACTCTGAGACCACAGATTCCAACTCATTTTGCATTTGACCAGCTGACACTGTTCATTCCAACTCTGCTATATGGGCTCTGTGCTGTCTTTGTTGAAGTCCTATACATTTCTTTTACAGCACTTACTTGAAACAGCCTCTGAAAGTGCATTATCACCTACAGGCAGGAAAAACCTAAGGTTTTAAAACTCTTGATAGGGGTGTGTCCTCTAATCAAGGGCAAGGTAGGCATGCATTCTGATGGACGTGCTGTGTGTTTAGCAAGGTACACTTAGAGAACCAAAATTTTCTTCAAGACACAAATAATTGACATCTACTGGAGAATGTGAGTTACAACAAAGAGAAAAAATATGCTCTGAAGTACATTAAAGTACACAATGAAAAAATCAAGTCAACGGTGCCTTCAGAAAACTGTATTGAAAATGTTACCTTCCCCTGGCCTTTTGTGTTATGTTTTCAGGCCCACAATGAACTGGAAGATGTGGTGTACTGAAATCAGTATATGTACATCTGACTTAAGGGCTCAATAGGAAAGAACAGAGGGGTACCTTGCAAAAATGGCTTCCCTTGTTGCTAAGTTTAGAGGGTTTTTATCACTGCTGCCTCATGGTCATCATCAGCAGGCTACTGCAGCGAATCTCCTTTTCTAGACCCAGTGTGATTTTGACAAGTGAAGATAATGCACTGGCTTGATAATTACAGGTACAAAATTACACTTCCTTGCAAAAGAGAGATGCTTAAATTTAAAGGAGGATGCTGGCAGGCATATCTGTATCACCATTTTCATATTCCATTTTTCAAACAATGCAGCTCAAGGGACATACTAAAGATACATGAAGTATGATCTATGAAATATGATCTTTCGAATGCAGAGAAAGGCCCAACAGACTTTTCCTCACGTGAAGTGTAAATAACTTTTTAAAAATTGAGAACAGGAGATCCTCTCACTAACAAATGCATGGTGAGAACAACATGTTCTCATTTTAGTGATGACAGAAAATTCAGCAAAAACCAATTTTGCTTCTCCCCACTTGCATTTAACTTGTCACTATATTTTTGCAAGCTCCCTTCCTTATCTATAAATACTCAGCATGGTCATGTGATAGGAAATTATAAGATTTTAGTCTCTCCAACTATGTGTCATTAAAATCATTGCACTCTTCTTTGAGGCTCAGAGTTAATTCAGCTGCAGATGAGTCTGAGTGCCTCTGAAGCTGCACTCCCAGGGACCTACCCAGCCTTGCAGAGGTGCATCTGCCCTGCCAGAGCTCAGAGAGCTGTGGGCAGGACCTGAACTCTCAGACATAAACAGTCATGACAAGAGCCATTTTTACCTGTCAGTTCAGTGAAGGTCTCTGACCATCCAGCCATCCTGGAAGTTAACTTGTTCAGGGATCCTTTAGCTGACACTGGATTATTCTCTTCTTTCCTGTAAGCCACAGAGGAACATCTGCAAGAGAAAAGCTCCTTGAGACCTTCACCTCTCCTGTGAATTCGAACAGGGCCAAACATATTCTGACCTTTTTATTGTTTAAATATTTTGTTTATTTAGCTATCTTGCCTCCTTTGAGTCTGTCTTGGCTCTGTTCTAAGAGCCAAAATGTCCTTTTCAACAGCTAATATGATTTTTAATGTTTTTTTTTTTAAAATCTGTTGCAGTACCCATCAGCAAGTGCTCCCTTCATACCCTGGCAGTTTACCACAATAGCTATTCCAGACTAGCTATTCCAGAACTCCCATTGTGAACACTATTCCTCCAGAATAAAAACAGGTTTGTGGAGTTTTTTAATTAAATTGCTTTATTTTTTTTGGAAGAAAATATTTTAAACCATGAAGTATTTTTTCTGGAATATCTACTGTGGCAGATGTCCAAGCACAGTTGTCTCATCAGTAGCAAATGGGGAAGTCAAACAAAGCTCTCCAGCAGTCCAGGGCATATTTTGAATCTGTAAATCAGCATCTTCTAGTATTAGGTCCTTGTTTAATAGTTTTGTGGTAAAAATTACTGTTCTTGTCCACTTGCCACATGCCTCCATATCTGATATGGCCCAGCATTCAGCAAAGAGTCATAAATATAATTTTTCTAGGCAAAGAAAGTGAAGATATCTGTGTTGCCTGAAAGAAGGAAAAAAAAAATGGTGCCACAGAAAGCTTATAAGCTTTCAAGAACTGTATCACTCAATCTGTGTGTGGGTGAACATGTATTTTACACATTCACAGAAGCACAGACACTGGCAATAAAACAAATGTTACAGACTAAACTCCATTTCCACCGTGGAATACAGTAACTAAACTCCCCTCTAAGAAAATCAATCAACTACTTTTTATTTTTAAGTTATTTATCGAATTACAGTTTCCACCAGTTAAGGAAATAGTGAAGGAAATAATTGTTTACTTTTAGAACAAGTTGAAGTTATTCACTTGAAAAATTATTTTGTAAGGAAAAAGTTCATTATTTTTAAAAGGCTATGACAAAATACAGAAAATAAAAATATTTTTACACATCAAAAATATAGAATATGAAAAGCAAAACTCTGAAATGCTAAAATTTATCATATTCTTTTCTCTCTAGTCTTTTGTCATTTAGACCAATATACCTTTGGTTATTTTGTATCTTCTTACCTTGAACAATAATCCTAGATTTTTGAAAAAAACCATGAATATGGTATTCATATTTGGGGCAAAATAAGAAAGCTGTAGGGTTTTTTTTCATGTTTTCTGATGTCACTCAAAGCAAAGAGATCCTTTGGGCTTTGTCCTTTTAGCCAGTACATTCAAATCCTTAAAACATTCCAGGTTTATATTCAATTTGTGAGTCATGCTTTATATCTAAAACACTCATCTATCTACTCTTGGAAATGAGAAGAATTTGCCAAGATAATTTTTGCAAACTAATTTTTTTTTCTTTTCAGACAATTTCAAACAATGTGGCCTGTCCATGACTCCAGACTTTCTTTCCCCCAGCCCAGCCCAATTAGATTACAAATATTTTTCTTCATCTGATCGCAACAGCGCTAAGATTTGTTCGTGTCTGTGATGCACAAGCTGCAGGAGCCCAGCTTTGCTCACAGCTGGACCGTGCCAGTATTCTGCTTGGAAAGCTCTCCACACAGCTGAAGTTTACCCCTGTTGTCCCAGTAACAAAACCGCTCAGCCTGCTCACCAGGAGCGCGGCGCAGCTCTCATCCCTCGCGGGGCAGCAGTGGCAGAGCGCTGATTCACGCAGCTGCCTTGGGCAGAAGGCTGCACGAGGGCTCCCTGCCGAGGGCATCCACACGCGCTGGGGCCGCTCAGACACCTGCACGCTCACCTCCTCCCCGAGATCCTGATACCAGTAGCACCAACCACACCATCCTTTAGCTCCGCGCTGGCATTCCCGGTTCTTTCCAATGTTGCCCTGAGCCTCTGCGATGATCTGTTTCCTCTTTTAGGCTCCTAAATAAATCCCCACGCTCTCATGGTGCTGAACACAGGGCAAACGTATCTGAACTGTTGAAAGTTGGCAAATCATAGCCTGCTGCAAGAGAGAGCCCAAAAGGCCACAAGTTGGTATTCTGCCTGTTTCTTTAAATTAGTACAGAAAAACACCAACTGTTGGAAAGGTATCTGACATAGCATCTTTCAAATCATATTTTTAAAGAAGTAAAAATAATCTCTTTCTTACTTATTTAATTATTTTGAGTCTGTTCATACAACACAGCCCTTTGGATGAATTTATTTTCTCCTACAGCTAAGTGCCCGTTCTTGTTCCTCTGTATTTCTCCCCAGAATGATAAATGTCCAGCTGTGGACACAGGAGTTCTAGGCTCAGCTTACAGCTTTCTTCATGTTACCTGCAGCATGGCTACTTCACAGATCTTGCTGGCCCATTGCTGAGCATGCACGAAAAGCACATTGGAGAGATTATGTATTCTTAGCCACAAAAACCACTAAAGGGTCCCTCTACTATAAGTTGATATTAAAAAAAAAAAAAAAGTAGTTCTTTCCAACTTCCACATATGGTGATCTTTCATCACGTAGTTGCATGTTGAAGCCATGCATAACACTCAAAGCAGAGTGAAGATGTCTTGTCTTCCTGAATAAAAATACAGCTGAATTTGACACTGGTCTTTTCCAACTCGAAGTATGGATAGTTCTTTTTTATATGTGTGAAATAAAGACAGTAAAAACCATAAAAAAATTACTCATAGACATGGGAAGTTTTCTCCAAAGCTAGATTTCCTCTTAGGAGTGATAGTTCTGTTGACTGTCATGCAATGTTATGAATTTTAGTCTTATATTAATTTTTTCCTTCTCATTGAGAGCAAGAGAGTGTAAACTTTGACCAGTGTCTGTGAAATCCTCTGAACACTCTCCAATCCTTATCATTATTTCAGTTTTTTGAAATGTATTAACAATAATACTCAGACAGAGTACAATTTCAGCAATCCAAATTCAGTGTTTCACATGGAGCAGGAGCTGCCCTGGGGGCAATATGGCTCCCAAGCTGGAGATTTTCTACTTGCTTGTCTCAAGGTGGTCAGGAACAAAGGGTACAAGGCCCAGGGGCTGGAGGAATTTCCTCCAAACAGATAACTGAGCTATTTCTCCTGGAAATGGTATCACTGCCTACCAAGGAAATGATATATTTTAGGTGGTGGTAGAATTTTTCATTCTTCTCCTCCCACCCTCCATGACAGATAAGCATTCTGGTGTGAATCATGCTGCATGTAACATAATGAGTTATCAAAGAGAAGAAGCTGCAAATAAATGTTCCTCTTATCTTGAGTTCATATGCATTTTCTTGGAAGGGTAAGAAAAGGAGTGCTTGATAATTGAATTACTGTGCTTCCTTACTGAAGTCACTTCCTGATAAGCAGCCAAACTAATTGGCTAAAATGAATGAGAAAGCTTGAATAACCCAGTCATGGCTGGTCACAACTGGTGCAGTATTATACTAAGACAACTTATGTTATTTACTTCTAAACAACATGTACCAGTCCAATGAAACCATTATGAATTTCTTATGGCATTCATATTTCTACATTCAAAAAGGTAAAGTCATTTACAAGAAACGACTGTCAAAGATCTTAACACTATCTTTAACCTTAACCATTGTTTTTATTTTCTTTCCCAAAATCAAGCGCTCACATGACCAGCTTTTACACTCTGTTTTCATAAAATATGTTTTGAACCACATGTACATATAAGAAAACCCCAAGAAACATAAACTTTCATCTGAAACTCTTCAAAAGAGTTCTATGTTATGCCATCTAGACTATAAGGCTAAGTAGGTCTGAATATATTTGCAGAACTTTTTAATATACCTTAAATCAAGAGAACATGCAAATTCCAAATATCTCAAAAAGCTTTTTTGAAAGTTCTATTAAAGTCATTCCAGCTGTGTTATTGAAAGTAGCTCCAATTCTCAATGCAATTCTTTCATGTTCTGCCATCATGTCAATGACCTTTTGTAATCAATGCTTTGTCTTCTGTAAGAAACCAAGCCACAGAAAGTAGCTTTCTTTTTTCCACTTTTTTAGTAATTACTTTTTTGATATTATGACCTTAATTCAGACCATTTGGTTGCATTTTAAAAACGCTCATTTAATTTAGAGCAATAAGCTTGAACATTTTCTCTAAAGTTCTGCTGACTAGAAATTGTTCTGTTTCTGTCTATTAGAGTTCTTAGATACGCAATTAGGACTGATAATTATTCTAATGCTTAAAAGTTACCAGTCTTTTATTGGGAGCACCCTTAAATTAACAACTTCTGTGCTACTGGAATTTATGGATTCTTGAGTGGAAGTAATAAGATTTACAAATGTTCTTTACCAAACCTCCCACCCCCTTGGCCCTCTCCTGCTGAAAACAGACATAATGGCCTTTCTGCGCTTACCTGAGTCACTTTGGCACAAAGCCTGGTTACACAAATTAAACTTCTTTAAGCTTACCTTTGTTGAAAAAGTGACCAGACTTTGTCATTAAGTTCTTGAGGAGGGTATCAACATGAGCAGAATGCTCCATGGAGGGGCTGCAACAACAGCAAGTGTGCATTTCAGACAGTACAGTAGTGTGTTTGTGCTCAACATATTTCAATCTCATTGTAATCTGCAATGTTGGAAATCTTCACAGTGTAAATGTAGGGCTTTGTAAATGAAAATACAAGCATGAGAGGGGCCTCTCCATGGCATCAGGCACAGTGACCAGGCTGCAGTGAAAACAACTAGGGGTGATGGTTCTCCGAAGCCCCTAAAAGATTATGACTCAACAGTCTTTATACAAATTATTCCCTACTAAACAAGTGTTTTCCTGAACTAAGGAACTGATACTCCATGAAGGAGCTGGTTTCACTAACACAAACAATTTTAGGCATAAAATTCTTTTAAAACCTAAAATATTCATGCTATTTGGTATAGTGGACCTGATATCAAACTGTGCATGGAAACAAACACAGGCACAGTTTGGTACTGGAAACTGAACTGTGAAAGAGGCAGCAGTATCCCAAGTCAAGTTACTGAAACCTTATCTTAAAATAGCACTTACCTTTGGTGATTACTCTGAAAGATGGAAAGGCTGTTTGCAGCTTCTTCATGGGCTGTATCCTGGGCCTGACCAGCTTTGTGCTGGAAGCAGGGGGCTTTGAATATAGAAGTATCTCTGCCTTTAGCACTAATTCCAGGTCATCCCCAGCTGACTCGTAGTGGCTGTGTCTCAGGGGTTATGGTGAAAGCCTGTGGGCAGTTTGTAATGGTTGGAGGAATGGTGTCAGTGGAGTTTTAGAGATGATGAGCCTGTTAGGATGCTGCAAAGTAATAAAGCATATTTCAGAGAACATAAGGGAATGAACAAACCCACCAACAGATTTCATGTACAAACCTCTGTAGAAAGCATTTCCTTCGTAACCACATGTGGACGTGTTAGTGACTTCACTGTGTATGAAACAGTGGGATAGTGCCAGTTATGAAACAGGATATGAAAAAATCTATCAGTGAAGACCAACATTTTGCATTAATGGCAGCCAAGGTGCACAGGGAATTCTAAACCATCAGAAGTTAAAATATTCTGCAACCAAGTTCATGCTTTAAAGTAGACGAGCACTTAACATCACTGCACAGAAAAGTGATTACCCTTAAATACATGACCTTCTCATCTAAATTTTAGACCACTCTAGGATACCTTCACAAACTCTATGAATTTAATTAATTAAGACTTCAAAGTAGGTTTTAACATATAGAAAGTGCTGACTCTTTATGGCAAATTTTAAATGATTTTTCCATTCAGTTGAAAATACAGGGTGTAAATCTCTGTTTATAGAATGCAATTTCATCTATGACATCATTGATAGTCTAGTGACCACTCTGTCACACTGTGTACTGTGACTAAGAAAAAGGAACCAACCCAAAAATGATACAAACATCCAGTGGCAATTTTCAAAATTACACCTACGTGTTGTATCTGAATTACTCTGAGACTATTTTGATGAATATTATACACATATGCCTGAGCAAAACAACAACTGCAAGGTAATACTGTGCAATAAGTAATAATTACTAAGCATTTCTTTTACTCTCTCCTCTTTCCTTTACCCTCTTTCTTCCTAGGGCAAAAGTTCACAAACACAGGACTGTCCCATCTGTTTGCAAGATGACTGTTACCACTTACACTCTCAGCAACTTCAGTTTACAAATATTTGGCTGCAGTAAGAGATGATGTGCTTTTCATTGTTCCATCTTTTTTCACCCAGACTGAACTCTCACACAAAACTCCACCTTAAGATTGATAATCGGTGCTTAAATAAGTAGATTATTTAATATAATGATTTATTTTTATTCTGCAATGTTCCAAACTCCATAAAGGATCAGGACTAACTGCTGGAGCAATCTGGAGAAGCACTGCCAGCTACACTGAAGGGTTTACACTTTTAGCAGAAAACAAGCTTCCCTCAAACACCACCCTCTCAAAAAGAAAAACAAACCAAAAAAGAAAAACAAACCAAAAAAATAAAAAAAAGAAAATAAATAAAATAAAAAACAAATCAAAACCAAACCAAACAAACAGCAAAAAAACCCAAACAAATGGAAAAAATACTAAATCTGAAACATTCTACCTGATGATAATATTATCCCAATAATAAAAAAATACTAGGGTTTTGTTACCCTAGTCAAGCTAATAGTAAATCAGCTGATATCTTGCCCTTGGGGAAAAGCCTGTAGGTATGTAGCCAAATACACTGAAAAGCAGGGTAATTTGAGAGGTTAGAAGGAAAGGAGGAAGATCCTGTCTGCCTGATGGGCACATAAATGTTGCTACCAGCAACACTGTGCCCCTCAGGAGCTGGGGTGGGCCGGGCAGGCAGAGCCATGTGCCGCTGGGTTTGTGCAGCCAGCGCAGAGCCTTGGAGCCCCACAGCAGCACAAAGCAACAGCGCTGAGTGCTGGGGACATGCTCCAGCTGGACAGTGAGCAAAGACTGTTCTCAGTCAGGATGCTCAGCACTGAGAGACTGGATTTCATGATGGAGCACTCCAAATGAGGATGTATAAAAGCATAAATTACATATTTCTTTCACAGTTAGTGGAAGCATCATTTGTGGCAGAAACTATCACAGTGTATATAAACACCAGGATATGAAGCACACTGAAATACCTTCTTTGGTGTAGAGTGTCAGTGCAAAAATAGGTTGCTTTGGAATGTTCAGGAAAGTGACTTTAAAAGGTTTGGATCAAAGGTACTGATCAGTGGATCTTACCAACTGACATGGGAAAGGCCAGAGCTAATCTTAACATTAACCCTGTTATATTTACATGGGGATTCCAAAGCATGTGATTCTAAATATATGTAGTGCTCAATATGTCATGAGACCCAAAATAAGCATGAACTGTTTCTGTCAAAGAATGACCAAGAATGTACACATAGCTCTGAGCATTGTTTGAAAACCATGTCCCTTGCTGTAACCTTGTGGATGAACCTACTGAACATTCACAGGCTCTTAGTAACTGTGGGAAACTCACCAAGGTATCCCATGGAAAAATAGGGGTTTATGTGCCATATAAAGCCCTCAGCCCATTTTTTTGACAAAAGGCAATAGGGTTTGCTAGATGGACTTTTTAGCAACTGAACCACGGATTTTTAAAGACCAAGTACTTTAGGTGATTTTTTCCCTAGCCATAGGTCTAACTGAACAAAAGTCAAGGTGAATTTTCATTTGCTATACTACTTAAAGAGGAAAATGTAATTTTATGTGATAAAGACTGATCTTCCATCATCTGACAATTCCCAAGTCTTTCTTCAGAATTCATTTAGAAATATGCTTGATGTGAAATACTTAACTAACTGGAAGCCAGCTGTAAAGTAAAAGGGAAGCCAGGAATGCTGTGAAAAAAACCATGGTTTCTAAACTCCAATTTCACCACTTGCTTTCACAGCAGAATTGTTATATTAAAAATATGCACTTGTCAAATATTGCAATTTAACTTTGGGACTCATTTCTCTTTGTCATAAGCATTTTTATTTTGTGCAAACTTTGCCTGTTTGCTGAAGAAGAAATTTGCAAGGCTTCAAGATTTTTCCAGGAATCAGATGATATTTATGTTTTTGGAAACTCAAAATTGTCCAACATTGAATTCTCAGGAAAACAAACATCTTTTCACTGATTCTCCTGAGTATTTATTAAGCAACAAATTCCACAGATCGATTTTTTTCCCTGATAACAATCAAAGAAGAATTTGTAATCTTAGTTGATCCAATTAATAAAAAGTAAGAGAAAGAAGAGGTAAGGTACAACAAAAGTATTATGGAATCTCATGCACCGTTACCAAGGCATGTAATCCATTAATATATATATTAATTTACTGTTTAAATAGTTACTATAGATGTGGGTAGAATAGACCTAAGATGAGTAACCTGAGTGTTGGAGTAGCTGATGAAAGTGGCATCAAATGCCGGAAGAAAAGAGAAGGCTTGTTTAGAAAAAAAAAACCATCAGAAAATGATATTTTGGACAGTTGTTCAGGAGTTGGGCTCTCAAATACACCCAAAAAACGTACAGTGGGTTATTTCCTGTATTGCTGTTTATGTTACCCATTGTCAGACATTTTGACACACACAAATGAGAAAATTGCTAACAATATTATCTCCAAAAATCTGAAGAATTAATCGCTGTGGTTTTGAATTATAACCACAATGATTTCCTTTGAATCATTCATCAAAAAGACTGGGAATTCTATGGCTGTTGTGATTACTTCAGTTCTTTAACTTTTACAGCAGCAGCTCGATGTCCCACTGCATGAGTTGTGTATATCCAGGAGACTTTTCAAATAATTTCCAAGAAAAGTTAAAGTTATAAAATTTATAGGCATTTACATGCTGCTGAAAAAAAAGAGAATTGTTTAAAAATAAAAAAAAAAAAAGAAGGAAAGAAAGAAAAAATTTCACAGGTGACTCCTGCTCATGTTAGGTTGATTGAGATATATATATATACACACACATACATATATATATACACATACATATATATATACACATACATATATATATATGAGATTAATCTAACTTGAGCAGCAGACTTGAACCCTGAAGTTTTATTTTTATAATTTTCAAGTCATATAAATCTACCTAAGTTTTTAATGAATAGTCCCAAACAATGAAAACATCTATTCTTAAGTAACAGAGAAAATATCTTTGAGAAGGAGCTCATGGAACAGGAGAGAAATTGAACATAAGCAACTCCATCAAAACTGAACTACTGCAAATATATTCCTGCTGTGATCTAATTTCTACACAGTGGGCGGGCAGGAGGGAGGGCTCCTAACTGGCAGTGCCCTGGCTGAAACCACAGACAGTGCTTTTCAAAATTGTCTTTACATTTGTTTTTCAAAGAGGTATCCCACATCTTCCCTCTTCAGTGCGTGGGGACAAAGCAGCCAGCACATCAAGGATTCAGCTTGAACAACCTGAGGTCTTCTCCCTCCCCTTACCTGCTTGAGAACCTTGTTCCACATCTCCTTTTTTCATTGGTTCCACAACCAAGTCTCCAACTAAGCACTGAGTGGAACTCCTGCTGCTGCAGGATGACTTCTCCTCTCAGTGCCAGCCAGCACCATGAGGGATGGCCAGAAGTATGTTTGAAGCAGATAGTTTCATGGCAGTAGCATTAAACAGCACAGAAAAATCTCTCTTCTATTCCTTACCCTCACAGTGCAAGCAACCCTTTAGAGCCAGATTTTAGTGGTCAGTGTTGTACCCACCTGCACATGCAGACAGTGTTCAGTCAGCAGTGCTTGGCTGAGAGCAGATGACGAACCAGACTCCTGAAGAAAAAACAGAACATTCTGAAACAGATTTAGGTACAGATTGCCAGGGTAAGAGCTTCCTTACATATCCTAGTACGTTAAAATATCAGTTTACTATCCATAGGCTTGTTACACTTGGATATTAAACTAATGATGTTAAGCCCGACTTTTTCAATGTTATTTTTTTTTATTTGGGATTTTTTCTTAGACACAAAGAACTATCCAATTAAGAATGTAGTTCCAGTACAATACTAAATTTTGAATTATTTGTATTAGATAAATATGGTCATACAAATTCAGGCTAGAAGCCAGATTTTCTGAAATCCAGTTAATTTTACATCACATAATAATTAAATTGAACTCTTTTTCCTGGTTTATTACAAAAACAAACTACAGAAGTATGGGGCTTTTACTTGTTTTAAAGCCAAAGAAAATCCAGAGTTGTTCTGATTTTAAACATTTTTAAAGAGGTCATTACACTTGATTTTGATGCACAGAGGTAGAAATTCATTATCAAATGTTACATGTTCACATCACTTATTATAAGGCCTCCTTCTGCGAAAATATTTCAAAATGAGGAACTCATTTCTCTACAAGATGGACATAAAATGCCACAAAAGCAAAGCCATCTAAATTCAGCTTCCACAGAGGTAGAAGTTCTAATCTTCAGTTCATAATGCTTTGGAGCAAACTCCAGTAAGAAAGCAGACAGGTTTTATGGTTTCGTATGGAAGCCTCTGAACTTCCTTACATTTAAAAGTTTTTACAGAAAAATATTTCAACATGAGCTGCTTTTCAGTGCTGGGTCACTCTCACATGTCTGATAAAATGGAAATTAGAGGTAACTGACAGCAAAGTCAGGATTGTATCCAGGGAAAACTATTCAAATGAACGAGAAGAGAGGTAACTGCACAAAGCTAAGTTTTGGATGGTAGGTGTCTCAGCAACAAATATGGAAAGTTCCTGAATTCACCAGCAGAAGAAAGAAGGAATTTTTCTCCTTTGCTGTAGTGTTCTTGAAATGATGTTTTACCTGCATTCATCTTACAGTCTGCCCAGTGTTCTTCCTACTGAATTACTGCTGTCCCCCAATTTATTGCTCCCGAACTTTGTTACCCTAAGTGCTGTGCAAGGACAAAACAAAAGGAGAACTTCTGCCCCAAAAACTTTAATTACCATGAAGATGAAGTCTGCTGGAAGACAGTAGGCCTTAGGAAAATAAATTTATATTCTTTCAAACCCACGGTCACTTTCCTCCTTTAAAGAGCAGTGAGTATTTCTCTTTTCTTCCCCTGCCCCTCCTCCCCAGTGCTGTTAAATGCCTCTCTGAAAATTCATATCTCTGTCCTGAATTTAACGATTTATAGCTCTGCTACTGCATGTGGAATAACCAGAGAGCCTGCTTCTAAATTAAGAACTTCTTCAATTATCTTATTGCTAGCTGCATGTTAGCAGCATTTAAATTAATGAGAAGAGCATTCATTAAAGATAGCTTAGGGACATGTCTGGGAATGCATAATGTGCAAGCTCCAGCTTTTGTCACAGTTACTGTACTAAGTAAAGGAAGTTCCACTTTAACCCCCATTTCTGCAGATTGTACTATTCACCCTTCTGTACACCTCCTATGGAGTTAAACAACATACATCTTTTCTTTTGTGAGTTCTAGTTTGCTCTAAACATTGATTAGTTTAATTTTAGGTAATTTGCTTTTACCAAGTTGTATATCTCTCAGGCTAAAGTCTAACCAACTCAGGCTCCAGCAGGGCTGTGATTCTAATTTACAAATGAAGAATGTATTTTATAGAAGTAAACAGTAAAAACATTTCTTTAGGACATGTACTGCTATATCACTTTGGTTGGCTTTAAAGGAGTTTTCTGCATTACACAGATAATAGTAAGTCCAAAAAAATAGACTTTTGCATATATATTTAAAACCATTTTCAAGGCAATAGATTTATTTTTGCTCCTTCAGTCTTAAACCATGTGTTCCAGGGTTAAATGTTAACAAGGGATGCTTAGGAAGAACAGAAATCCTGTGCAGCATTTTCTGCTGCTTATTCCCTGAAAGATAAACACCAGTGTCTTCTGACATGATACAGTCACTTTGATTAGAAAGAAGTATCATTATGGTAGTGACACACTGAACCTAGAAATAATTTATAATTAGTGAGTTTCACTAGAGATTCTTTTAGAAAATACCATCATCCTGATAAAAGACAATTCGCTAAATCAGATATACAGTGTATAAATCATCAAGTCCAGGCTGTTAAACAGGTAACCCTCACTTATTTCTCAAGGAGGAGAGAAAGGCAATCTGTTTAATGCTCTGCTTGGGGAGTCAGGCAGTCTGGATTCTGTTCCCAGCTCAGACCTACATCGTTAGTCAAGTCACATCATTGCTCTGTTCTTCATCCCACATTCTTAAACGAGATAATAACATTTCTCTTATTATTTGGTCCCTTCCAAGTTCACTATGACAGAAGCCCATTCTTACTATATATGCCTAACTCCCCTGTGCCTTGGATTTTGTTTGAGTTTTCTAAATAATTCCTTGTTTTACTAATGACAATGGAATTCATCGCAATATTTATTTTTAAGGCTAAAAATAAATAATCAATAATAAAAACACTAAATAATAATAATAATAATAAATAAAAATACTTGATTTACAATTCAGTCCCTAAAGCTGCCTAAATAAGAAAGAAGTAGACACCTATAAAAAAATAGGTAAATAAAAAGGAGAGCATTCGAACTTAGAGGAAAATTACCCTCTCATCACCATAATTACTCACTTTCTGTTGCAACTTGGCAGCAAAAAGCATCAAAGAGAAAGACAGTAAATCAGTGTAATTATGCTCTGGTTCTTTAGAACAATGAGGAAACAGATTTACTTTCAAAATTTAAAATGTTCAAATAAACATTTTTTCTTTTTCTGCACCTGCTTACCCTTTGTTTCTTAGTTTGGTTTGGTTCTTTAGTTGTTTTTTTTTTTCCTATTCTGCAGTGAGCTTTGCTTTTGCTAACAATAGCTTTCATTCAGGCCCTTTTTTTTCATCCCTTCATGGTTACACATATTACAAACAAACACAAAGCTGTACTCACTCAAGAACACATTCTCAGAATTGTCTTCATCATCTGGTTTTCTTCAGAGCATGTCTACTTTTGCTTCATGTGAACCCTAGTAAGGCCTTCCTGCCTGCATGGAGAACCTGTAAAGAATTGAGGACCCCTCAAGACACATGGGAATCCTAATTCTGCTTGCCGTTAATGTATCTCCATTATGGATCCTGTCAGAAGCCTTAAGAGACATCAGACTGAGCACACAAAAATTACTGGTGTCTTCATGGGCTAACACTCCCAATGGGAAATCTCATTAAAATTAAGCTCCAATTAACATATTTCATTAGACCCTTGTTCAGGAGATTAGTAGAGGTGTATACATCAGATCTTTTTACATCTGACACACTGTTCACAACCGAAGCCAAAGCACTGGAGCAGCCCCTAATCTGTATTCTGGGCCAGCTATTCCCATTAAGATTAGCCCTGCAAAGCTTCAGCACAAAGCCACTCACACAGATTGTGGCTTTCAGGCAGGAAGAAGGGTTCATGTTGGTCCCTCTGTGTTGAGAGAATATTCACTCAGTTTCTCAGACTGCACAAGCACACAGGCAGGAGTTTTACTTCTGATGAAGAAAATAGGGTCAGTCCACCTTCACAACTGGGATTCTCAGGTTGCAGCTGGACTGACTTTAGCTTATTTCCATTTTGCTGCTTGCTCTGCTGTCCTACTGAGCCAGCAGCTTTCTCACCTGCACCTCTGTGACTGAACAAGGTTCCTGCCTCACAGGGCACAAACTTCCTGTCTTTAGGGACTACAGCTTGGAACGGGGAAGATTTGACTTTTGCCCTCAATTTAAGTACTGCCAGTGTGACTTCACTGCCACGCATAAAACATCAAATAGAAACGGAGATGAGATCAGCACAGAAAAAGACAAGATACAGCCCAGTGCAGGAACAAGTGAACTGGCCTGCTAGAAACTGGTTTTAAATATAAGCACAACAAATTTTCTTTGTCCAATACCAATCCAGGAGAAGGAGGTTTTTGTCTACAAAGCACTATTTCCTAACAGGATACTGTGTTTATCCCTTATTACCCCTGCCCTTCCCTGGGATTTGCAGTTATAGCTTACTGTACAGTGTGTGTCCCACACTGTGAAAATTCAATGAGAAAGGAAAAAATGACAAAAGATAAAATCAGCTGCACAATCAAATCCAAAAACAATGGTTGCATAAAAATTGTTGAAATTTCTTTTCTGTAGCAATAAAATCATTAGTTCCTCTTTCAAAACTTAGAATACAAACCATAAACCACAGAAACAGAGAGCAATAAATACTACAGAAGAAAAATCTAATTCTGGGGAAAAAGAATTCGTTCTACCTAATGCAATGAAGAATTTGAGAGGAGCACATTTTCTAATAAACAGCTCTACCTCAGGATAACTTGGGCGAATTCTAGTAGAGAGTCCAAATTTAATGTCATTTTTAGCCATGACTGGTCTGGTCTAGTACGTCTCCAGAGTGAGGAAACAGAGCATGAAAAGGTGGAACTGTTCCTTCCACAAATGAAATTCTGTGTCCACAACTAGAAAAAAGATCTACCTCTCTCCCCAGCTTCTGCATTGCCTTTTCACCTGCCCTACAATTAGATTAAAAAAAAAAAAAAAAAATAGGAAAAAATGCCAAAATATTTAAAAAATTAAAGAAACAAAAGATATTTACAGAACTTGGTCTGTTCTACTTAGAAAGTTTCAGGCAATATGTACCGATTTGTTTAATATGCAGCATCACTCACTTCTGAAAAATAACTTCTTTCTGCAATTCCAGTTGAAAATGTAAGTTTGTATCCATCATAAGAAAGCTGACAATATTATTTGAAATTAAACCTAGATTATAAATTCTACATTATTTGCTCAGCCTTTCTAATGAAGGGGAAGTTGTTATTTTCTTTATAAGAAAATGGAAAGGTACACGATCTTAATATTAACTATGCTGTGTTATTTTTAAGGCTGTAGAAAATGTAAAATATTTACTTCTCTGACAGCTAACAACTGTTATAAGAAGTTCTGAATGAAAAAGATTTTCCTTTATTTTTGTCATAAATCAGACTAACCTGCGTCCTCTGAAAGTGATATTTATTTTGAATAAATTCATTATTTTCAGGAAATTTTGCTCAAATCATAGGATTTTCACAACAGCAAAAATAAAGACAAATGTTTCTATATTTTCATATATTTTGTTGGACATGCTTTTTTCCTAATCTTTAATATGAAAAATGTCTTTAACATTGAAATAATGCAAATAGTCACATGAACTTCTAATAAGCCTTGAAAAATTGCAATAAGAATATATATATAACTAACATATATATTATATATATAGCTAAAATAGAACAATGGAAAAAGATTTTCTGAAACAAGAGTTCAAGGAAATTCTCTAGAGATCAACAGAATTTCATGGAGGAAATATGTCTTCCCTTGTTTTTAGCACAAAATCTATACCTACTTTGGGCAATCTCAAAAACTACCGTGTGACAATAATTTCTGTAAAAGTACAAGTGCCATAGGAAACTATCCTCTTTTTCTGTATGAAGTACAGAAACTATAAAAAGCAGTTGTTTAAGAAGGGCAAATCAAATATGGGTGTGTGTTGGTGGAGAAAGATAGTGAGCCTGGAGCAGGATGCAGAAGAACTTTGCTGCAGAAATAACTTGAAAAATAAGTTTTGATTACATTGATTTCCTTGGTATATTTAAAACTTAATATACTTAAAACTCATGCTTGTCCTGAATCAATTGCAGCTGAGGTTAACACGAATTTAAGTCCAGATGTAATAAGAAATTCTAGAAACAAAGGAATACAAAATCCCAGAAAGTGACTGAAAAATCCTAATTGTGTGCAAGCCAATAAGGGCAGGGAATTGTTAATACCACTGCAAGAGGACTGTACAAGTGAAATTTCAGGAAAGGAACTGGTTCAAGAGGAAAATAAATCAAAGGCTAAACAAAACCTTTACATAGAAGAATAAGAAGAAATTAATCTAGAAGCTGTCAAGGAACTTGGAGAATGTAATGTACTGAATGAGACAATGCCACAAGGAAACAATGTGCAAAGAGATAAGAAAAGTGATGAGAATGCAATAGGAAAAGCGTTGAAGAGTGACATAACTGATGAAGTAAAACAAGAAAACATGGGCAATAGGATGGGACATATGTCAGTTGTGAGGTCATCAGTGAATGCTGCAGATCCTTCTCAGATGAAGAAGGAACCTGCCCCAAAAGCAAAGACTTCCACTACTTCTCATCCAAGTCTTAGGCACATACATTGTGAGTATTTGTCAAAATACCAGAGAAATGGTGCTCTTCAATTACATGGCAATTGTAGCACCTTAATGGAAATCTCTGCATTCTAAGTGATTAGTTATTTAGAATCAGAAATATCATCAAGGAGGAAAAGTTTAGGATCTGGCTTGGGATGAAGAGCTGAAACTGATGTTTTATAAAGCCAGAACAAACTAAATAACACCAAGAACATGACTGTTTCTATGCTATTTAAAAATAGCTTTGTGAACCCTGTGAAGAACTGTATGGAGTCAAGTCACTCAAATTTCAAGCTGATTTAGGAAATAGTCACTTTTGTTGCTGAAACCAGAGGGGTTTGTACACTGACACAAGTGACAGGTTTCTGTATCCAGCTCCAGAACATCCACAGTTCAGAGCAGCTTCCTCTTCCCTTCCAATGCAGTGTTCACCTAATGAGGAATCAGAAATTAAATGTTTGTTCTCTAACTTCTGACATTTGGCTTTCACGCTGTCACTTCTTCAAGATGTTTGTATTTTGTGGTAAGTTATCCTTATGGCTAGAGTCTACATTGAGAACTTAATTCTCAGGCAGAACTAGTGCCATGATCACTTTAGCCCTTAAAAATGTAAGCTAGTACTAAAAGCAAGTCTCAATATTTTTATCTTCCCAGAAATACCACCGTAAATTTTTCACTTGGAGCTAAAAGGCTAATTTAGAGATGTGAAGACTTACTTCTGCTTGTTTTATTTCCAGTGAGATTAACTTTGACGTGCATATGCATCCCCATAATCCTGTGGAATAGAGCCCCAGATTAGTCCTGAAGTTTTGTTAATACATATAATTTGTCATACCATAAATACAATGGTGTTTTGGAAGGAGAAATGCTACTGCTTGGCTTTGTTTAAAAGTCAGAAGTAATACCAGACAATTGCAATTGTCTTTAAAGCAAGCAGAGATCCTTCAGACAAGAGTTATGAATAGTAGATGAAAAAGATAGTGGAATTGGAAGTCAGTAAAAAAGGCAGAGTAATGAAAAACATATTTAATTTGCAGAACAGCCAATTATTTCAAGCCACTTAATATATCTTTTCTTTGATAATTAGTATTTTATACATTAAAAATGTATAAAAATAGTACCATTCATTAAAAATGGTTGGTTGAACTGAATTTAATAAAGTATTATATTATTTTCTTTTAGTACATGGAGCTATGCCTTGACATTTTCTTGACAACATGTGCAAATGATATGTATGTTCAGGTTGTCTGGTTTACTGATGAAAACAACACAACCCGTGACTTCCAACTCTGCAAGCATCCCAAGAGCTGAAACTCCAGCTTTGTGCAGTCTCACGTCTTTCAGCACTACTAAAGGTGCTGAAGAAAAAAATGTTTTTCCTAGAAATATACCCAGATATCCCCAGTGTGTTCTGACTGGCCTGTCACTCGCTAACACTGTAAATTCCAATAAAAATTACAAAATCTGAAGAACAACTATCAGCTGAAATTTGGCACTAGAGTGAGATACAAGCTTCAGAACAAACTCCACATTTGCTCCACCCTGCATTACCTTGGATATACACGACACACACTGATCTGTTTAACAGCATTATTTTGCACAGGCCTACAGTGGAGAAGAGATAAGGGGTAAATTTGAAGGCCTGAGATGGGAAGTCAATTATTTTCAAAGTATAATTATTCTTATTCTCTGGTCTTTGATAGGTGTAGGAGCTCCCAGTATTAGATAGACATTAAAGCACTGGCATAAAATGAAGTTTCATAAAAATGCTTTTATTTGAAAGATATACTCTAAGTATGTGTCCTTTGAATAGAATATATCTTTATCAACTATTGAAAGAAAAAAACAAGTATTTTACTGCATTTATCATCATTTATGCCAGAGAATAATTACTTATACAAAAGCATGTGATACTGGTGAAGAGAAAGTTAAAGCTGAAAAATCTTAGTAAAGATTCTTAGCAAAGGTATGTTTAAAGAAAAAAGGGCTTAAAAACTTTGTCTCCACAGACTCATTTAAGTGCCAGGGCAATTTGCACCAAGTTAAATGTACGATTTAATGAACAAAATCAATATGATGGGAAAGGTACTGAATAATAGTACACATAAAAAAATGAAATAATATTCTCATATTCCTCCTACACACTTACATGGGAAGCTGAACTGAAATTTCCTATAAAACCCCCCATGTTATATTTGCAAACTGAATTATAAAGGCTTAATTGCATTACAATTACAAATAAAATCCACATATTATCTAATTTCCTGTTAAGCTTCAGTGTGCAATAATGAAATAAAATGCTAAGACAACCAAAGGAA
The DNA here is from genome assembly GCA_013398275.1 of Promerops cafer. Taxonomy (NCBI): domain Eukaryota; kingdom Metazoa; phylum Chordata; class Aves; order Passeriformes; family Nectariniidae; genus Promerops; species Promerops cafer. Next base: position 817,750 of record VZSE01012174.1, read on the forward strand.
TCTGTAAGAACTCCAATTCCAAGATTCCCATTAGCAATTTGAGGGCCTTTTGCAGTTTATCGTCTCAGCAAGAACTCTTCCTGCTCTAACAGTAGCTGTAACTGGGTAAGTTCCAAAGCATTTCTACGTACCTTTTCCATCCTCAGTCCCACACACTCAAAATAGGTTTTTTTAAGTCACAGTCAAATCATGATTTGCAAATTTAAGGACATCAAGAGAGTATCTGATCACTGTACATGAAGGACTGCATCATTCCTTTACACAGCATCCCAGAATCACACAAGAAGCATCAGCGTTTGGAAGAGGCCTTCAGTATCACCCATTCCCAGCCATCAACCTAAGGCAGCCCACAAGAGTCCCCCCTAAGCACATCCCCAAGGGCTCCATCCAGAGGGCTCCTGAACACTTCCAGAGAGAGTGACTCCATCACCACCCCGAGCAACTTCTTCCAACTCCTGACCACTCTTCCAGTGAAAATGTTCTTCTAATATCTAACCAGAACCTGTGCTGGCAAACCTTTAGGCCATTTTTGCTGGAACCAAGTAATCAGGGCATAACATACTATTGTGATGAGAGCCAAAGCAACTTTGAATGAGGAATTATTAAAAGACAAAATGTACTACCTACAAGAAACTTGGGGGACTTATTTTTCTGTAATGCGTAACATAATATATTGCCTTGAGTTAAGTTGAACAATTAATTATTTTTTATTTCCACTGGCATTCAAACCTTCTCTACATATTTTAGGAAAAAAACAAATTTCAAATATTTGGTCAGTTTTCCTCATTAAGAATGTATTGCAATTACTATCAGAAAATTTCATATTTTCTATCCACATGAACTTCTAAAGGCAGTTTCCATCCACAAACAGGTTTCCTAATAATTGCATTATGTCAACCACTTTGGTGATTCTAAGATTAGGACAAGGCTATCAGCAGCTCTGAGTTTTAGGCCATATGGCATTAGCTTTTTCACCACAAATATAATTTAGTTGTCTACCTGGAAAGAAATGATGGCTGTATCTTCTGAATGGGATCTTCACTTTAAAAAAACAAGTACACTATGATATTTTCTAGGTGTGTTCCACAGGGAAAAGAGAGCAATAAAAGACATTCTTTTCTTGTCCTTAGGTTTACATCTGAAAAAATAAAAATGTTCTTGTATTCATTGTCCCATTGTACTTCTGCTAGATCAGATAAAGGAGGTATGTTCTTTCTACCTTTGAAGTTCTACCACTCATCTCAGTGACAGAGGGATTTGAGCTGTGTTTTTAGACAGCATCTAAACAAAAAGCTTGAAAGTCATTGTATGTAGTTTATGCAGTAACATCCACCCTTCATTTATAAGTACAAGATATCTTGTTCTCTTCTGAAAGTACATTAATTACTAGAATGATCACTGAAAAGCTCACAATCATAAGATCTTTAACATTAGATTACATTGTTCCTTATTAGTAGTTTCTTCCTGTCCCATGGGAACACTGTTTAGATTTAAACAACTAGCCACTGAATAACCATGGCAGGGGTTTTTAAGATACATTAGAATTCCTATTCTTCCTAAAAGCATTAAAACTGTGCTGAGACACAGCATCCTGTGAAAAAAAAAATCTGATTTATTTTATTAAAGAAAAGGCAAAGTGGCTCAATAAGTTATCTAAGCCTGGTATCAGCTGATCCTCAAGGGTACTTAAAAAGTAACACAAGTCTGGCCAAAATTAATGTGTGGGAACTCATTCATTGAACAAATATAAGGAAATGAACTACTTTGCTGTACACTTCCCACAGTTCCCCCTTTCTTTCTCAGTCCTATTTGAGTCTCCACCTTCTGCACCACTGCCTACAGTGACTTTCCTATCTCTCCACACACACTCTCTTAAAAATCTAATGATGGAAAAACTGCAGGGCTCACCCACCAGGTGTTGATGCTGTCAGGATGTGGAAAAAAATTATTGCACAGCCTGGTGAAGAAAAGTGATGGAAATGTTCCTTGGCTAAAGTAAATTCAAAAGTTCTGTCAAATCTACTTCTGAACAGTATGAAGAGTCTTTGTGTATACAAACTGAACTCACAAAATCCTCACCAAACTCCAATTTTGTTAAATAAAAATTTAGGTGAGTATTTGGAATGTTCCTGTTGTCTAAATTACACTTCAGGATTTGTTGTATTTAAGACGAGTTTGTACACACTAATGGGAAGCTTAAAAATTGGGAAGAAATGTATCAGTATAACTGCATATATACTCTCTCCTGATATGAAATATGTTAGGGATTATTATGTTATTCTCTTTAATAACCTTTATTACTCTAACTTAAAATAGGTTTGGGCTCCCAAAGCACCTGAAAGGCTGAACTTTGATTATGTCCATGTGAGTACCTTCCAAATATAACTCTCAATTGCTGTTGAAGGAGGGAAGAAGGGAGAGGAAATCTCCTATGACAATTATAATATTAACCAATAAAAAAATTTAAAAAAAAATACTGAATTGCAACCTACTTGGAAATGCTCACGTAGTCAACAAACCATCCACGAAAGAAAAATCTTTACAGAGTTTGAGATAATATGAAAGAGCACCGGTTACCAATTTTATTTACCTGTGTTTATTGTCACCAGGAGGATGGCTATGCTCATTAGAAGGAAACTAAAGCTGTCTGTTTGGGCTTGGTCCTCCTCTCACTTGGACTTGTGTGAGCAGAAATAAAAGTATTCCAGAATCATGGAGTCTCTAAATCACACTTTCACCACACCTCAGACTAAAGATTCTATTTCAGTGAAAAACAAGACTTCTCTTGGTTAATAATTACACAGACATCTCAGGAAAGGGAGTGGTTGGGGGGTGGAAATCAGGTTTTCCTCCCTTTTCCTTTAATATATTGGAAAATAACAGTGTAATCAGAGTGAAATATACATGATCTGTTATCAAGGACTATCTATTCTTTTGTCTCTATTAGTAAAGCAATTTACAGTAATAAATGAGCAACTGTAGACTGTAACATAAAACAAGAAAACTCGGAGACACACTTTAGCAACCTGATATCTCGCAACGTGTTTTGTAACCTAATTTTATCCTCTGTGAATGTGTGTCAGGGGAGAAGCCACTGCCTAAACATCGTTAGACCATTCAAGAGGCCTTTGCTTTGAGGTATTAGCAAGCCAAACTGCTCTCAAATATGAATATAAAAGCACTGTCCTGCTGTAAACACAAATCCTGGTTACACCAGGGCACTGCTGAACCCAAAGGCACCGTGAAGTTCTGGTTTAGTGTCACTGAGCTGTGCTTGTTACTAGGACAGAAGTGGTGGCCCGTTTGTGTCACTGCACAGCCCCAGTGACTGGACAGCGTTGGGGCTCTGTACTGGCTTTGCACAATACACTGCCTGTGTTATTTTGATTTCTTTTCACCTTTCACAGTTTTACGTGGAATACAAGCGTAATGACCCTCTCCACCCGAGCCAGGTATTTCCTGGTAATTAATTAACGGCAGTTAAGGGATTTTAGATTTTCTGTTGGCACTCAACTTAATGAATTATCCACCGCCAGGAAATACCCTCCCTACTTGTCCTATCTGCCAAATCACTAATTAAGCATCTAATGCTGAAAAGCAAACAACATTTTTATGTTGTTAGTTTCATGCATTTCAATTAAATTAATCAATTAAATCGAGTAGTGCCTAAAATCTGAACAATAGACAATTTGCATTGTGCAGCTGTGACCACTTTTATTGGTGGAAACAGACTATAACAAAGAAAAATATAAATGAAGTAATAAAAGAGATGGGCAACTCTGCCTACAACGCCTGTCTTTATTAAACTAACTATTCACTATGGGTATGTATAATATACTCATAAATATTACTTATATCCAGCTTCTCACAATAATTTTACAGCTGACTAAAAATGCTGAAAGGCCAAAAATTTAACTGAAAATATTCACGTGTTTGATTTTTATTCCCTGAATATGGAGAAAGAGGTAAAGAAAATGAGAGAGAAGAAAGAAAGGAGGGAAGAAAGGAGAGCAGGAGTATGGGAAAAGTGTTGAAATGTGTCTCATTTTGAGGAACTAAATTCACAAAACTATTTTAAAAAATGAAAGGTAAGTGTTGCTGTTCACCTTGCACATTACAATTCAAAGATCAAATGGCACAGCCAGGATATTTGGGACTTCAGGTCAGTGTCTGTCCGCCCATGAGTCAGAACAAATGTTTCAATAAAGTAATCCTCTTGAGCTGTTGGTCTCCTAGAGGACATTGTTATACTCCACAGTACACACTAAAAGAAGCAATCTTCTGGCAGAAATTATTCTATTTTAGATCAAATTAAAATACATTCATTACACTGAAGAATGAAAAGAATGAAAGCATGAGCATTAATATAGACACTGAATCTCAGGCACCCCAACCATCCCATCAACCTCTTGTGCACCACGTTGAAGACAGAAGGAAGTGTTCCTGACTGCTTGGTTTTGAGCAGCTTCTTCATTTCTATTGCAACTGGCTGGGCTGGGCATTAAAAAAGATAGAAACTTGAACAAAGCACTAATATTTCATGGGAAATAAACTTCTCTTTGTTAGATATTAAGATAGATTACTTTCATAAAAACAAAATCAGTCTATGTAGGAGTAAGTCATATTTCTACAGCCCACTCACTTAAAGGAAATTACTCTCAGTTGTAAATGTCCAGCCCACTTTACTTAGGCTCTGTATTTATGTCTTCTGCAGAGATCAAACCTAGTCTTAACTCTGATTGCCCAAGACATGTGCTCAGCCATGCTGGGGACCGGATGAGAAAATACTCAAAACTTCTTTTGATTTTCTTATGACCTTTCAGTCTCTTTCACAAATGTGGGACTCTTGAAAATGTTTAGCATGACAATCATTAGTGCAAGTGCTTACCTTACATCGGCAGCAGCAGGCAGAGCAAGAACAATGGGAGCAGTTTCCGGGAATGATGAGGAAGCCTTTGTTTGGATTATCCCTTGGTGCAGTGACGGCCGTCGCGCAGCACCTTAAGCAGTAGGTAATTACTCATTTTTAGCCTCTGTCTCTACAATGTCATTACAAGAAATGAAGCTTTCATAGTCTTAAAACAGACACTATTGCTTCAACATAAACTTGACTTACACCAAATCAAGCGTTATAAGAAAAAATGAAGAGGTATATTTTTCACGTTCTTTTTGCAAAAACGGAAAAGAATTAGATTTATCAGACATTACTCATTTCCCTTAGTCATCCAACATTTTTAAAAGTGAGATCCCTGCTAGAAAATTTACACTTTTTTATTAGATTGCCTTAATTGTAAAAAATACTTTCTAAGCACAAATCATGTGTTCTTTACATGCTTAATTAGCAGGAGCCTGCAACAGTGCCTAGGCAGTCAGTGAAAGACCTTGAACTGAAGGCACTTTATGAAGCAAAGCTTTTGTTTTTTTTCATAAGTTTAATAGGTTTTTCAAGTTGCAAAGGAAAAAATGAAGGGTTGACAGAACATACAATTCCATTCCTTTTAAATAATTTTCTTTTCATCTTTTCACAGAGATTTTCAGAAGCTGTTGACAAGACCCTTTGTACATTTCAGCTGAAATAGAAGATAAACTTCCCTTTAGCTTCAGTAGCAGTGTATTTTTATTAACCCTAAATTCTGTTCAATATTCTGCCTGTAATTTTATATTTGTGCCTTAGCTAAAGGTCAAGCAATGCTTTGCAGCTGCAGTAACAAAACCTCTGAGTCAGTGGAATTGAATCTTTTGGGGCCAGCAGGTACTTAACACATGTACTGTAATAAGAGCCAATATTATGTTAAGAAACAAAGTTGATATATAGGATATACTAATATTTAACAATTTTGCACTTTAAAGACTAAAAGGCACAGACTGCAGTTACTTACTCTGTTAAAATGAATTCCCATGTTTCATTCTGGAGTAACTAAACCACAGAAAATGCCTCTCTCAGAACTTTTAGTGTCAAAAATCTGCATCCATCTACTTTATTTTTAAGAAAAAGAACCTTGTCCTTCTAAATAACAAGTTTCACCTTTACAACCACCACATAAAAGTAAAGCTATGATTAACAGAAGCCAAGTTTTAAATTATGCTAAAACTCTACATGCTTCTAAATGAAAGTTCTTGCTTTCAAATGTATTGGAATTAATTTTTGTGGAAATTTTTTCAGGCACACTGAGCAGCAAGGGTTTATTCAAAGCATTTTTACTATTAGGTACTCCACTACTCATGTTATTATGATTCAAAATATTGTCATTATGACTAGAAAGTGGAGCCACACACAGAATAAAACAAATATCTGCGTTACTATTTTACATGACCACTGTCCTTCTACTTCAATCCCAAGACAACTCTGATTTACAGCAGCAGTCAAGGGCTCCAAAGAACTGAAACTGCGGGGAAAGGGGTGAAACGCCCTGGCCACTTTCCTTCTGAACATCAGGAAGATAATCAAGAGAATAACTGTAGGGAAAGGAGACACCATTGGTAAGGTACAAACAAGTGCAACTTGTCTCTGAAGCACAGATACCAGAAAAAGAGGATATTTAGCGCCAGAAATCCTCCCATTTACATCAAAGTTGCATCTGCCCCTGCATCTAATACAGGATTTTATAATAAAATTCATCAACGCTAGAACTGACAGACTTAAATTCCCACGTTAAACCAGCTTATGTCCAAGTGTAGGCATGTGGATGAATCCAGATTTTGTTTTTCCTTTCCCAGCTTTAGAGAGAGCTGTCAGGATCCAGTGCATGCAAGCAGCACATACCTAAAGGTATCCCACACGAGGTGCCAACATTAAATATAGTGGGCTACAGACAATGCTTTGATGAGGCTTGCACTATCTGTGCACTACATGCTCCAAGCTCAGCCTGAAGCCCCTGCAGGGAGCATCAAGTGCCTGTTGCCAGGACTGTGTAGGGGTGATTGTGCATGCACCTCACCCAGCCCGTGGGCTCTGAGAGGGCTCCCGTGGGAAGCAGCATTCCCTGGATGCTGAGGTGCCACACGAGTGAGGTTACACAACTCCTGGTCAGCAGTGCCTCACCTCCGCCCGCTGAGCACACAGGGAGGGCAGATCTGTAACAAGTTGTTCTTGTACTCTCACACAGGCAGACTATTTCTGTTTTCTCAAAACACTGCATATAACTTCCATATTTCTTCAGGCTCTGAACCTGATAGGAAGATGATTTTAGGGAGGGAGGAAGTAGTTTTAATGAGCAATAATCCACTTTGCAATCAATAAGGGATCACAACGCTTGTTCAATTACTTAAGTATCCACTGAATGTTTGCATAGGAAACCTGTGAATCAAACACTAAACAAACCCAACAAGCAAAATGAAATTTCTATTCAAAGGCATCTAAATGCGGTAAAGCACATGAAAATGCATATATGTATATTTTCAGTTCAGTTAATTGCCCATAGCATAAATTCAACACATGATCTATTGTGGCTGCAATAAACAGGTGTGAGTTCTAAGCCTCGACAATTTCATGATTTTAGATGGGCAGAAACAAACTAAGTCAATATAGAAATAAGCAGCGAAGCAGTGGGACTGAAAACCTGTGAAATACAGACAGATATTCCCACAACATAAATTGATTATCCTAATTTTTTAAAGAAACGTATACCAAATATAAGATGTTTGTAAACAAGAATCATTCAATACCAGAATTCAATAATGTGCTAGTGGGCTGCAAAACCAGTCCATAGTACTGAGCCAATTACATGATAAGATAGTAAAAAAATACACAATTAAAAGTGTTCACATATACACAAACTTCTTTGCTGAAAAATGCCATGTTTCCAGCCTTTCCAGAAGGTAACTTAAAAACATGGTCCCAGATCTTTTGGATCGGCCTGTAGGACTTCAAGGTCAGAGAAACAAGCTGCAATTGCAAAGGGTGTAATGAGGTAAGGTCATGAAAAATGAATAGGAACATGACCCAGAGCACAGAGCAGTGAGGTACAAAAACAAACGGGATGGGAAGGCGCCAGCCAGCAGGCTTTCCTATCTAATCAGCTGTGGCTCTGATAAAGGAGGAAGTAAGTTAAGGGAGGGAATCTTCAGCACTTAAAACAATCCCCAAGATTCCATTTCTGCACTGGTAATGGAGTGTCTTTAGGATGCAGGCCAAAAGCATAACTAAAAGGAAGCTTAGCAATCACAAATTGTCAGCTACATATTTGTTCATGGATAATAATGACCTGTTTGCACCAGGACAGCAGATATGGCTTTTCCCAGGTTGCTCAGCACTGCCAACACAGCGCTGCAGTCTCTGAAGCCTCACAAAACAACATGATAGCCATCTCTACCCTGGCAGGGCTGTGCAGGTGCATTAGAGCACCCACTCCTGTGCTGACTTTCACACTTCAGTTCTCCTTAAACATCCAATGACATTTCAAGCACGCTGTTCTCATTCATCACTTTTGGTAACATTCACACGGTCACTCTGTTCTAGGAGAAATCTGGCTGAATCTGAGTTGTGAAGAAGTAATATTTCTTCAGATTTCTCCAAATGCTCTGAAGATCTCAGATTTCATTAAATTAAGAGGTGATGAAGCCAACTTACTGCAGCTATGCAGGTTAACTGCCATGCACCCTGCATGAGGATGCACAGGCAACAGAGCCTACAAGAACCAGAAATACATTTGCTATTCACTGTGGGCTAGCATTTAGGTCAAACTGATCAGTAACACATTTCCATGGCTGACTACCTGTAGTTTTACTTTTGTAACAAGAAAAAGTGAGTTCCAACAGAAAATAATCCCAGCAAGTCTTGTAGAGACAAGTGAATGGAGAAATCATTACTTATATCATAAGCTATTTCATTGTTCCTTGCTGCTCCTAATTTGCATTTAAATTTGCTATTAATTTTTCCCTTGTCAGGTACTAGATATGTTTTGCTACACTTATCTTTTATTTTAGTGGTTTTACCCTCCTGTGTTCCAGACAATCCTTGATGTTATTACTTGCATACTGAAACCCAGGATAGTTACTATTGCCTTCACCCGGCTTTCAGCAGTAAGCAAATATGACATTCAAATTATGGCAAAGGTCTTCAAGATAATTTCTTATTCCAATTATGTCATAAAAAGCACAATCTACATAAACCTGCCTATGTGCAACTGAAAAGAAAGGTTTCTAGACTGCTACTAACAAAAAAGGAGGAGTAACGAATGACAGAAAAAGTTTGGGTATTTCAAAGGCTAAATCCTCCTTTCCTGTGAAAGGATTCTTGCTTTTTCTATATAAGGCTTGTTTTAAGATTCATTATCTCTTTGAATATTGCTTATAAATCTGAAAATGTATGAGTTAATTGCATGTGCTGTTGTTGGGTGTCAGTTTTTGAACTAGCTGTGTGCTTTGGGAGAGGCTGATTTCTGTTGTCAGGGAGCAAGTTGTTTTGTTTCTTGTACAGAGGCATAGTTTTCTATTGCTGTACAAATGAAACAGAGCAGAGAAAAAGAAAGGTCCATCTGTGTCCTCAACCTTCTCTTCCCATCATTTTAAAGATATCCCTTGGCTAGGATCCTGTGCCTATTACCTGGCTGGTTGTGAAGAGCAACAACAGCCAATTGCTTTCCATCCCTCACAGTGATGTTCTCCTGCCAAATTGTCTGCATTCAACACCTGAGGTAATTGTACCTGAACTGCTGCAGTTTGCTCTGCATCTCATCCAAGACAGAATTATTATCTGGAGTAGGCAGCAGGAAGCTCGCTCGCTGCATGGACCTCCAGGATCTCTGCCTCAAGAAACCAAAGGTGACCAGCAAAGGAAGAAGGGAACTTGAAAACAAACCCAGAACTTCTGTTCAAATGCCCCTATGCCTATAAGGATTCTCCAGGCAGCTCCAATTTTTTTTGAGATTTCATTGCTAAGTATATTTCAGTGCTCTGCTGCATTGATTCTGAGCAGCACTCCAGAGCAGAACTGCAACATATTAGAAACAATTGCTTTGGCTTTGATTCAATAATTTCTTTAATGAGAAAAGTGAGCTGTTTATATTAAGATATCTTACTTACACAAGAAGAGCTGCTTCACCACAGCCAGAATTCATTAATCATTATTAAAGCTGGTATACAGAAAATTACAGGCTCCAGCTTCCCAGGATTAGGTATTTTTTAAGGGCTTTAAAGCAAAGTAGCTCATTCATTTACATGCAGAGCAAACAACATGTTCATGATCATTGATTTGAAAAACACTAATGTATTTGCCTCTTCACCTCTAAAAGTGATTGAAAAAAGCTATTTGAACATTTCAAAGTTAATGAGAAAGGTGGTTCAACTGAATATTCCACTAAATTCTAGATTATGTTCACATCCCAATTATTGTCTTCTGCTGTAATGTGGATAAAAACATTCTGAGATGAGTTCTGTGGTTTGCTCAGTTCCATGTGATCCATTATAATAATTTTATACTCAAGTGCAAAACATTTTTTGAAAAACAATCAACCTGACAGTATTCTACACTTCAAAATTACTTAAAACATGCTAGAACAACAACAATACTAAAATCCAGACAAGAAAAAGCTTTCAAAAGTTTATAATATGATAAATAGAAATGTTAGGAAAAGAGACAAATTATTTTATTTCTTAGTTATTTCTAAGTCTCAGTATGAATTTTAAGAAGACTTGTAAATATTTACTTAAAGTGTAAAGGCAATATTCATAAATTATTAGGCTGCCTGTGAGGCTGCTCAGCCTAGCAATTCTCTTCAGCAAACCAGCCTCTCCTTTCACAGAGAGGATTATGAACTGAGAATTATCTTGGGAAAGGCTTGCTCATATGTTTTTATTTGTTGCTACAGTCATTTTATTTATTTTTCTTTGCCTTTCCAGCCAAGCAAATGACTGCCTTTATGTCCTTTGGATCGTTTCACAACTAGAACGTCTCAAAATATTTCGACAGCAGTGCTATTTTTTTCTTTCTTCTTTTTATAGGGAAAGGAGGAGCCCTAATATTCCTTAGGAACAAAAGAGAAATTACATAAATTGAAAGAGGAAATTTCAGACTGTCATGACATGTCTGTACAAAGGCTGTTTTGAACCAGACAAAAGTCTCTACTATTCATATTCTGATGTCCCTATTATTTCAAACTAGGATGGAAAACACACAAGAAATACTAGTTTCTTTCTCTGAAAAGAGATTCCTGGAAAGTAAAAATCAGGCAGTGAAGAATGACAGCTATAATTTCCAAACTTCAAACACATGGCATAAATCAGCCGATGTGCTGGAAAGCCAAGCTCTCCACTATGGGCAAGGAGAAGGCCAGGCAGCAGAATAAAAATCAGTCACAAATCAGGAAACAGGCTTGCTTTCTGCCTCTTGCTGGATCACGGGATGGGGTTAATTGTTGTCAGAAAACGTGGGACTGTGAGGCACTTCGTCAAGAAAGGGAATCAGTTGACCAAACAGAGAAGCAAAAGAGTTAAGTTGCTTTCATAGCTGGTGGCTTCTAGCACATGTGAAAAAGAACCCAGCCCAAAAGAACAAAGTAGGCTGGATTTCTGAGGCACTGATGCTGGAGAAGCCTTTTCACTCTGTCTCCTATTCACTAGAGCACCTCCTCCACTGTTCCTGCTTCCCCAGAAACTGCAGGGAGACACGTATTGTAAAGCCTTCTTGCAATAATCACTACAAGCTTGTTATTTTTGACCACATTAATTCATATTTACCAATCAACTCTTCCTTAAATAATGGCTTGCCCCAAACAAATTGGTGTGATTCTACAGTCTGCTTCTGAACACCTTCCTTGATGAACTCCTGGTTTAAAACCTTTCACCACTACAGGAACTGATGTATTTATTCCAAATGGCAGAAGTAATGGCAGCTCTTAGGATTATAATCTTCAAAAACTGTGCTCAGTAACTGTGGTTTTAGTGCAGGCAACCAACACGTAACTATGCCAGCATTTCCAATGATATGCAATTTATGTAATTTTTGGAAAAAAATCAAAAACTACTGTTACTTGATTTACTGCTTCCTTTGATAACCCCTTGTCTGTGCAATTAATCATCAGTCATGAAATACAACCACAGGCTACAAACATTGTGATGCAGACACTTCTCCAAGCATATAAGTCACTTTTCTAACAGTAAGTTGTTGCTGGGTATGAGGTTCTTGCACTTTTCTGAATTAAGATAAAGAAAAACTAGGCACTTGATCAGTCAGCCAAGAGGCCATGAAACCCTTGATTAAACAAGCAAAGATGCAGCTGGTCAATTTGCTCTTCGTATATTTCAAAACAAATTAGTCAAAGAATTTATTAAATAACAATTTTTTTTGTGAGTCTTTTCTACATTATTTTTTCCACATGTGCTTTAGTTGTGGTTCCAAAAGGAGGCTTTTTTCTCAGTAAGAGCACATCTGCTCCAGGGGCCTATTTCTCAACTAAAATAAGAGCCCACTAAAAGCAGTATTAAAATTAATTACTATGTAAATGATTCTGTTTTGACAAATATGATTTAATGAGGGGAATAAGTAGTCCTCTAGAACTAATTGCTTCTTTGTAAACAGACAGAACTTTCATTCAACCAAGCATAAAAAGAATGATTAAATTTGAATACGTAATTTTGATTTCACATCTAATGTTTGTGCTTGTTATTTAGGTATTCTCCATCTGACTTATATCCTTCAGGTATAGGATTTAGGCACAGAGATGCCCTTCCAAATTAAAATTATGTGTAAATGGATTTTCAAAGGTTTTTTTTAAAGCTCCAACATTTTTTTTACACATTTGGACCACTAAATATTGGGAAGTGTGCATTGGCAGTAACTAGCACACTAGAATGGGCATATTTTAGAAATTCAGAGGTTTACTTACATATAATAAATTAAACTGAAATGTTAGTGGGGTGAAGGTTTAAATCCACCCCCTCACCACTATAAGATTGTTTTATTTAATTTGGATAATAATAGGAGGATGAATAAGGAGACTTTCAATTTTTCCTTCTATTTTCATCTGTAAAATTCCCACACATTTAATCAGAGCTGGATTCTGAACAGGCATATTCCATTTAAAGTAAAATCAAAATACATGTCAAAAGTTCTCCTAAACATACAGAGACCCAAAAATATAATTTCAGGTCAGAACAGCAAATATCTCTTTCCAAATATTCAGGATTTTCTATCATTGTTAGATCTGGAGATAGAGTCAGTTTTTCTCCTGGGACCCTTCTTATGGCATTACACACACAGTGTGATGATCTGTGATTATGAAACTAATCAATCCTGTTCTTGAACCATCATAACAGAGAGGCCACTGAGGCCTCACAGTCCTGAGGGGCTGAACTGTCCCTTCTTCTGCTCATAAGTCCTTTAAATACACCCTCTTGTCCTTCTCATATGTAATTATATACTGCAGGCTGACTTCATACATAACCATGTCATGAGCCTTGTTGGCTATTACCATAAAGGGATTTTCCTCATGGAGAGAAGAGATCTATTACTCATATATGAGATTTCTGGAATTTCTCCTCTACCAGGATGGCACAAACTGCTGGAAAATCCTAGCTTGACATTACAACCGTAGCAACACATTTGTAATCACAAAATACAACAGGTTTTTTTCATTGTTTCACATAACTCCTGCAAAACCAATAGTCAGCACATCTATCACCTGCAGCACTTGAATTTTATCTCCCAATTTGCTGTGACTAATTTATTTTGGAGGTGCCTTTTTCAAAACCATTTACCTTGAAAAAAACCAAACCAAACAAACAACAAACCTTCTCAGTCACTGGTTTGTATATTTGTAAATGTGGGGCTTTGCAAACCTGATCTCATAGTGGCATAATTATAATATTGGTTTCATGACTCATTCAGTGATTACATGCTAAATGCTAACTGGCCACTCCTTGTCACTCACTATTTGCCAACACAGTGTTTATCTAAACCAGAGTGTGCTGACCAAAAAGCACATGCTGTTAAAAATGCACTTAAATTAAATCATGAAGCTGTTCTTTCTATTTTTTTTTTAATATCCTGTGTAATTTTTGCATGCATAACACAAACACTGAAGTTGTGTATCGCTTACATCGTAAAATCAGAATGGTATTTGGTTTAGTTTCAATTCTTTTCCATTGCATTTACACAGCCAGACTGAAGAACAACCATAAAAAAAGACTCAGTGCCTTCAGATCTCCTCTGACTTCGGAGCAATAATATCTTCCTAAGCCCATCCCCGAAGTGTGTTACCACAAGACTGACAACAAAGGGTGAGTTGCTCCCTAGAACTGACACAAAGCTTTACACACCTCCCATTTTTCTGCTGAGGAGAAGGGGGGAATGAGAGGAGAGAGAGCGCCGGAGATTGCTGGGCCTTTATCAAATCACACCCCCCTTGCTCTGCCACGATTTGCCTGCCGTGTGCCGGTCCCCACAGGGTGGGGAAGTGGCTTTTCTTCACTGCTACCTGTTTTCCCTCTAGTTATGCCAGGTGAGCTCAAGTGCACAGCAACAACTCAGTGCTGTGATTTCACCAACACTGAGATTGCTCAACCTCTTCTTGAACAGAACCACACAGAGCTGTCCCAGGCCAAGGCTCTCCCCTGGGGTGTTCCAACCTTCCTTCTGTGTGAGGCCACAAAAGCGAGCCCCACAGCAGTCGCACATTACGGACCTCTAACGTCCTATCGTATCAGGCCAAAAGTATTAAAGCTTATCAAAACCAGTTCTCATGTTTATAGTACAACTATGTAATCTCAAGATACTTGGAAAGTTCAGATCATGACAAAGTACAAATAAACAGCAAAACTGGGCGCTTTTGGGAAATTAAATTCAACTTCCTGTAACTAATAAAGCAAGGCCAAGCTGAAGCAGGAAGAAAAATTTTTAAAAACCCAGAAATATTGTTCAAAAAATACTTAAATACTGAACTTACCATTGATGCAAGTGGTACAAATGGCTGCTTGTAAAACTATTTAACTTGAAACTTTTAAGCCAATCTACTGGTTGCATATAGTTGCCATACACAGTTTGATCTACGCCGTACTGTTCAACTGCAGAACTAACAGAGTTTTGCTACAAATATATGCTGAGTGGTACAGAATCCATGTTCTTTGTCAAGAGTTTCACGGAGGACAGACCAGCTTCCAGTATTTCATTTAGGTTTAGTTCCTTCTTTTCAGACACCTGAACACCGGAACAGGTTGCTCAGAGAGTTTGTAGTCTCCATCCTTGGACCTCCAGTCAAAGTGGAGCTGGCGCTGCACAACCTGCTCTAGTTGATGCTTCTATGACTGATGCCTTTCCCTTGTCTTAAAAAATTGAGAGCCAGACATGGTTAAGGGATAAGGGGTTTTTACCTCAGGATTTTAATAAAGATCCTTATTGGTGCACCACTTCACCAAGGTAGACTGTCCCGCAACGCGCACACACACGATAGATCACGTATACAATTTATAGACCTTACAAATTAGCATATCTAACAAGGATGCCCCAATGGGAGGCCTGGATGAATGGCGTGATATTCCCCCATCTGTGGAATTCCCCCTGGATGGGCCAAATCTCTAGTTTACAGGGTATGTTCTAGAGAGCACCTTGGTTTCCCAAGAGAGTGTAGGGTTTTCCGGCCTCCTACTATGAGGCCTTTAGAATGTTTGGTCTCCTGGCTTAACAGAACCCTAGGGCTATGCTAAGTTATCAGACTTAAGGAATTACCAGTATGTATGCTAACGATACTGAGGATACATAGAAGTTATATAAAAGGTATATAAAAGAAAAGGCAAAAAAATCATCTTTGCATTATGAGTAGGGACACTTAACTAAGTAATCTCAACAGGTCCCTTGCAGCCTCAACCACTGTAATTCTAAAGGAAGGGCTCTCAGACACCAAATCCAAAACAGTGGAGACTTCTTTGTTTCACTGGGTCCTAAAGATGCTAATAACCTCTTCTTTTTTTTTTTCCATTTCCCTTTGGTTCTTTTTGAACTAGAACTTCTAGACACAAGTATAACAACCCTTGTAGGACCAACCTTTATATTTGAGATGTCTACTATAATGATAGTTTTATCGTCATTTATGACCTCAAAATGACCCTGACTTGCATTACAGTATATTTGAAAAATATATTTTTCTAAAGAACACCATGTTGGAAAAAAACCTCCCAAACTAAACAAAAATCATGAGGGAAATCATTCCTCTGACATTTTCATTTTTATCACCAAGCTTGACATGATCTTGAATTTCCCATGTTATAATCAGACATAAGCACATTTACTGATGAGATTTTTACTTATTATTGGGGAGGACAACTCATATACCTTTGTAGCCTGATTTTACTCTTATAGTTTTCCAGATGCACTTAAAAAAAAAAAAAATCATCAAAACTGATGTATTCCACACATACAAATACCTCACACTTAAGAGTACTCTATGTATATATTCAGTTTTCTCTATGTATATATTCAGCCTAGGTTATAAGGTTACTAGGATAGTAACTAGCCTAGGATACTAAGGTTAATTTTTGTAAAAAATGCATTCGAGAAGAAGTATTAACCTAAAGAAGACCCATGACATGACAGTGCTCTAGGTGGATTGACTGTCACACTGACAGAAATATTTCAGAGCATATGCAACCTCTGATTTTATTTTTTCCTTTGGTACACGTCAGGCAGAAAATGAAACGAGCATTCTTCTTAATAATGAAGTTTTCCCACACTGAAGAAGCAAGCATAATTATGGCTTCAGAATATTTATTATTCAAGAAAATTAAAACAAAAGAAACACTTCCATGTGATACAGCATGCAGAGCAAAATAAGTTGTCTGTAGATACTGGTAAAATTCTGGTGCTGTTCAAAGATTATTTTTTATTTAATCACAAACTGATAGCTGAGCTGAAAAATAAGACATAAGTTCCTTATTGTTCAGTTCAGCTGCAGGAGTTTCTTAGCTTTTTACGTAAATAACCAATACAAGGTAAGGACTTAAAAAATGTAAAGAACTCCCCTGATTCTTCTCCATTGTGAATACCACTCATGTATGACTTAGCTTTATAAGACATTAACTTTTGATCTTATTTTAAAATGCTCTTTAAAAGTCCATGGAAAGCTCTATTGCGCATCCCTGTTCACCAATAAGCAATAAGGACTGCTAATCACCCAAAAGTCAAAAGCAATGCCAAGTAGTTACAGCAGAAAGAAGTATTCAGTGATTCTCTTAAAATATTTTTTAACTCAAGTGTTTTGAGTAGAAGAGGCTCATGGATCAGAACTCAGTTTAGTAGCTGACAGACTACTTTTATTTATATAACCATAACATTTCTGACACACTAATAGCAAACAACCTACAGCTTTCTCCCTCTGGCTTGACGGGTTCAGCTTTAGATAACTGAAGGATTCACGTTTGGTTCTTAGTTAAGAATGACTAATTTTGGTTCTTAGTAAAAGTGACTGATTTTGCAAACTAAGAGGTAACTGTATAAGTGACTTAAAATACTCAAAGCAGAAAACCAATACATACAACTATGCATAAATTATCACCACTCTGTACAACAAAGCACTTTTTGAAGTTATTTTTCAGACATTCTCATTGCCCAGTAACCTAGTAAACAATCTTCTACTACCTTCTACTATCTTTATCCAAGGTAAAGACCCACTGGTCTTATGGTCTATTACAAAGCAAACGAGATAGGTAATAAAAATATTCTATTCGTGGAGGCTGTCTCTATGCAGGAAACTTATTCATCTACATTAAGAACAAAACACTTCTGATACTATCAAAAACAGGATGCTAGGAGAATAGGATGTAATATTTTGGACATGTGTCTAGGGATATTCACTTTCATTTGAACAACTTACATGGAAACAGAAAACAGAAAGGTTGAGATTGTTTATAAAATAGCTGTGTCTGAGGCTCCAGTTTTGACACTGGTTGGAAGAGTCGTGCTATGGCATCAACAAATCAGCCATGCCTCACCTAACTAAGGCTGCTTAAAACTCATACATGCTCCCTTATCAGGCCCCAGAGTGAAGGCAATGCATCCCACCACGAGCAATCACCATCAGGAATGTTGATATGAATCAGAGAGCTCAGCTCCATGAGTCACATCGGTGACCAGAGCAGCACCAGCATCTGAGGATTTTACTGCAGTTCAAGATCTGAAGTTATTCAAAGATCACTTCTGGAATTAACCATGACAGAGTTTAGCACCCGCCTAAGTGACAATGACTCCATACGCAACAAATAAATAATAAAACATGATTAACGAAATGTACAGCTTAAACCATTCAGTTATACTTGGGAAATATCTGGATACTAGATTACGTTAGGCCTGCATAATTATAAGATGCAGAGAAATCTGATCAAAAGAACTGTTTCCTGTCTCTCACACACCCCATCTTGGTCCAACTGGCCATTTTTAGCTGCTAGTTTCACTTTGAAATTTAGGTGGTTTATATTCCTCTAAGTGTATTTCCACTCTCTAGATCTGTCCCACAGACACTGGATATATTGCACAATTCATCCCTTTCTTGACTACCCACATTCTCTAACATACTAGAAAAAGGGAAAGCATTAAGTGCATTTGAAAACTGACTTATCTAGAAAGCAACAAAAAGTCTTGCTATCTTAAGCAACACAAGGGTAGCAAAGTGAAGCCTCAAGCTGTCACTTTTCTTTGCAATTATGGGATGGAAAGAAACCAAATGCTTGCTAATTGTTATTTCACAGTTTTTGTCAGTTTTCAACAGTTGGTTTCAAACCTAGAGGAGCCCACCCCAGCTGGCTAAGTATTTTCCTGAAACTCCTTCCCTCCAAGTATCCTCATTTGCCTCATTATACTCATTTTGGGTAAGGATACCAAGAAGATGTGCTCCAGGCTCTGGTGGGGGAGTGTGATCTGTAAGATGTTATTGTTAGAGCTTTTGCAGGAAAAGCTTCTCTTTTCCCCACTCTCTAACTTTTGCCTCCTACCGCTCTGCTGTTGCTGGCATCAGCCAACATTTCCCTGAGCAAAGCCTCGGGCACCCTCTGGCAGAACTTCTTGGGCAAAGGTCTGAGTTTAATCTCTTGCAACAGGCTGAAAATTCTGTAGTAACTTTATTGAAATATATCTCCACATTTCATAGTTAATAAGTCGTCCCAACAGGAATATACCAGACATTTCAGAAACTACTGAAAAAGAGAAGGCACTTCTTCCTAATTCTGTATTTCAACTCCTTAGACTTTTCTCATTCCAATTAGAAGAACCATTTCCAAGCCCTACTCCACACCATGTCCATGGTTGTAGAAATTTAAGCTTAGCTCAGAAACACCATCTTAATCCAAGAATCAGTGCAAACCCTGACGCTTTATCTGTGCAAATCTCTCACGCAAAGCCCAACTGAGAAACCCACACAAGACCCAGAAGCAAGATGGTTACATTAAGCATTAATCCTGAAAGTCCAGGCATCAAAAATAAATTTAAAATACTTCTGAATAGTCTATTTGTCTTACCTCATGAGTTCTGGCATTGCTGCCATTTTGCCCACAGTCTGATACTGAAAATAAGACTTTGGAATGGGGGACTTCTAGAAAAATAAAATTTAAAAAAACAAAACACCATGAAATATGTGTCTTATTTCAGTGACACTTCTAGAAGTGGAATGATGAAAATTAATATTTAGCAGAAACCAAAGTCAGGCAATTTTTGTTTTAAAAAAAAGTAACTATTCCAACTTTTTTTAAAGTATACTGGGTTTCAAAGTACTGGAACTCAATATAAGGAACTGTTTAAAATTGTAACTTTTTCAAATTCTTGAAAGAAAAAAATACTGTCAGAACTATCATCCTCTTAACCTAAACTTACCTGATGCAATGCAACTCTTACTTTTAATGGCCATTTAATTGACACAGTGCTAAAGTAAACTTCAACTAAAGAGATCATTTAAAATGCATGCCAAAAGAAGAGTGAAGGATATCCCAAGATTAAAATTACACCAGCAGCCAAAAAGACACATTGTGAAGGAATATTAAAATGATTGTGATTAGTGACTAGTGAGAATATGTCATTTCCCTCTTTTAATAATATTTATGCAGGGCACAGAGTTTCCACTGAGACATCCAACTCACAAGGTAACTTGTAATAGCAGAATTCTTAAAAAAAAAAAAGGACTAACATCAAGATCTCACATTAAAACATTATATTCAGACAACTTAAATTCTTAGGTTCTATTCCGTAAATTACATGCATCAACCATTTTCATTCTATTCTTCCTAGATTTAGTACTAAATAATGAACAAAATTACACCAATTATGACAATTAGCAAATAACACCCTCTATTAGCACACTTTTGCTTTCCAAAGCATTACTGAAAGATACATCCATTATTGCAATTTCCAAGGTCATTTCTGCAGGCTCTCTAAGTGTGGCTTTTTTGTACAATGATAAGTCACTAATTATGCTTTCAGGGCAGTATTTTAGGTTCAAGGCCAAGCATGTTAAAATAGGGTGTATGAAAACAGGTGTTGTGGGCTTCATGCAAGTATTTCTGTATTAAGGCCCCTCTGAGAGGATAACATCACCTTAAATATCTTGGACATTGAAATCCTGTGAAGATAAAGAAATTACATGGTAAAATGTAACTATGTTTTACTAATGATCTTTTTACTTACGTCTCCATCTTCATCACATTTCTTTTATGCATAACACCAGATGCACAGTGCAAGGATCACCTGTGTAATTTCACATATTCCTGTGCAGGGAAAAATTATAATTATTATTTTATTATAAATATTTATAATTATTCAATTATTAAAAAAAAAAAGAAAAATCAAAGATGCACAGAATGGTTGAGGTTGGAAGGGACTTCTGAAGATGATTCAGTTCAATTGTCCTGCAAAAGCAGCATCTACAGAGTATGCTGTCCAGGGCCTTGTCTGGCTGGGTTTTGCCCATCTCCAAGGCTGCATAATCCACAGATTCAAGATTTTGCTTTTCTCAGATAAACCCACCTGCACTTGGCATAAATTTAGTTTTAAGATGCCTATCAGTCAGCATTTTGCTCTGGTAAGGCCAAAGTTTTGACAATGGCACAGCTTCACAGCCATGGTCTGAGGAGTAAGTACTGAAGAGAAAAGGAAATTTCTCTTACTGTGGCTACTAAATCTGTCAGTTAAAGCAGGAATTATGTGAGTTTATAGGTCCAACTTTTTTGCTATGAGGGCTCAGTCTGAGACAAGAGCATTTGCACAGGTTATCAAATAAATTAACATCTTCAACTTGCTTTGCAGTTATCAAGCAATCAAATGCTCTGAACAAACTCAAATGATTTAAAAAGTCATAAATAATTCTTTGTTATTTGGGTAGTGTGTGAGGAGTTTTTAGTTTTTATGTTTTCTCAGAATGAAATATTACATATGGGATTAAGATCTTCTCATAGCAACAGTTCCCACAAATACAGAAAGTAGTTGTGTCATCCCCAGCGTTCTGTCCCTACACATTGGGTGGAAAATTTGGAAAAGAAGTCTCTTGAACCTGAATAATCAGTGCATTGGGTGGAGCACTCACTTTGCAGCATTGAATATTCACCTCTGGAACGGAGTTCAAATCCAAGTCAAACTGATGTAACAGAAAATTCTCCAAACAGAGCATTAACAACAAAACATCTTGTCAGAAATCAGCTTCAGAAAGATAATGCCTACAGCAAATTATTTTTTTATTTTTTATTAGCTGTTGAACCTTATGGTCAGTATTATAGAGCTGTGGTCTGAAAGATAAATCCTTAATACTTTGTTGTGCCTTTCAAGATTGCAACTGCTAAATTAGATACTAAGTTTGTTGAAACTTCAGGTCTTTGTTTAGATCTCTGAAGGATTTATCAACTGAAAATTCAACTTCACAGGGGAAAGTACCAAGCCAAGAGGCCCAGGAATAAATATTCAAGCCAAATTCCCTAAGACCAGGTTTTGGGGCACAGAAGAACACACCAGTATCTCCTCCTTTTCTGATTGCAATCCTTTTCCCTATCTGGAGAAACCAGTTCTGTCTGAGTGAGACAGAGGAATTCCAAAAGGCAGGGAGGTACAGAAGTGCTGCTGAGTGTTATTTTACCATACTTTTCACATTTGCTGGATCCAAACACTATCAGCAGTGCAAGGTCTTGAGAGAGGTGGTATTCTGTGTATGTTTGATTATGGCAGAAAAAAAATTACTAGAAATCCTGCTGAATTCCCAAGCGGAACTGCACAACCACAGGCTCTCAACAGTTTGCTGTACTCTTGAATGTTAACCTGTGATTAAATATGCCTTTTATATTCATTCAACTTCATAGCAGTAAAATATTTGGTTTACTTCTGCTAATAACAATAATGCAAAAGTCAGCACGAGACTGTTTCAGATTATATTTGAGTGCAGATGTATTCTCAACAACAGGGCAGCCACAGGTGACCTCCCTGAGTACTAAATGTCTCCAAGTCTCATCACTACAGAAACATACATCGAGACAGACAGCAGACAAGTATGCAACATTTAGTCTCTAGCTACAGCCTTGAATGAAGCTTCAGATCAGCACACTGGCACCTATGAGACAATACTAAGTGACCCATGGCTTCAGTGGAACAGGTGACACAGAGATGTATTTCCAAACCCCCAGGCACAATGGCTATGAAGCAAGGTCCCTTCATCTCCAAAATTAACATGTTAGAGGAGTTTCTTCAAAGCTACACTGTCCCCTCAGTGATATTTGGTGCCCCTCTTCCGAAATTTAAAGTTAAAAAGAGCTCTGCTGTAAAAACAGTAGTTTAAAAGACCTGTGGCATCACTGCTCTTATTTGGTGTATAGGATGAAGAAATGAAGTATTAATTTGCACCATATAAAGTGAAATGCTCTAGGAAAAAGGCAGATGAAAGAACCCTACTGTCTACTTATAGTATTTCCATTAAAATAATTAAGAAGAAGTGGTTTAAAAAACTTTGCCCCTTTCACCCACCTCATGAAGGCTTTTCTTTTCATTTCAAGCAGGAAAGAAAAACAGCAAGTGGATATTTTTTGACAAACCTTTGTGATAAAATGAAGCATAAGGCAAAGTATTGCTGCAGGCTGGGCACAAAATGAGCCCATGTTACCCAGCTGAGTTCACAGAAGCATGCTTTCCCTCTGATTAACATTAAATCTGCCTCTAAGGAAAAGTACTTACCTGACCAATTGATTTTTTGTGAGAGGGAGCAGCGCAAACTTGGGAAGGAAATGCTTCCATTTCAGAATAAATATTTTTTAAGAGGTATTTTAGAAATATATGTATTTTCTTAGGAACAGAAAATTTCAGCTCAGAGCCTGAATGAAGAGGCAGAGAGTTCACCAATAAGCCTCAGGCTTATTCCACCAGCAAAGCTTTACATTTCACATTCCTTACTCTGACATTTTCTTACTAGCTGTCCTCTGAGATAATAAAGCAGCAGGTCACAGTCTGATGATTTCAATTCTGTGGAGGATTTGGATTGCATGCTTTTTCTTAGATGCACCATTTCATATTTATATTAGTGTGAGAGGCATTAGAGTTCACAGCAGAATCACAAAAGGCATTTTTTTTTTAAGGTACCAATTTTCCAATGAATGTGAAGCAGTGCTAATGAATGAAATAATTTTAAGGCTCATTTCAATAACCTCTGTTCTAGAAGTCTTCTATATTATTTCATTATACATTCCATTCCTGCCTAGGAGGACAAAGAGGAATTACAGAATCCTCAGAAACTGCAGGAACAGTTTTTTAAATTTATTACCATCCACATTTTTTTCCAAAGTTGTTACTGGTAAGTTACACTGGCAGTGGGGTTATTTTGTTAGTGTCAAAGCTTTGATGCTTGACAAAACGAGACGCAGAATGTGCAAACATGTGAAATTATACCTGACATTTTCAAGTTACGGAGGATCCCGAGGTTACCATTTTATTTTTCTTAGTTTAATTTGAAATATGTATTTTGAAAATAGTGCCTGTCAAGCACTGTAAGATTCAGAGTGTTCTCAGAAAGTGTTATTTTGCCCTGTGAAGAGACCCTTCTTAATAAATACTGTGCAATGATTTAAACTGCTTAGTACACCACAGAGAGCAGGCAGTCTGACAGCTCCTGAAATCACCATCAGGAAGAGAGTTCAACTGTTTGAAGCTCTGGGAATCACATTCTAATGGCCTGAATCTATCTGGCTCTTTTTGTCAATACTTACTCTCAATCAATCTACAAATACATCATGAAATGCTTCCATGTGTGTAGTCACAGATTAACACACATTCCTCTGCATGGAAAACAACTTGTCTTCTTAGGCTACAATAATATCCCTAAAAGCACTGTGGAAACAGACTGGGAAAAACTTGAGCTCAACAGGAATTGCTGTTATCTCAATGAAAACAGGATAAAGTCCTAAGGAATATTTGCTTGCTCTGATCAGTGATATATCCAAAGAGCATGACAAACCAAGACATTATAAAGGACATTTATTATGTCCATCAAAATTTATTCTGAACTAAGTATGTTCCAAGATCTTCCATCTTTCTGGCTCAATCTTTCTGGATATTATTGCTTCCTCATTTGCACTGGTTCAGCACTTTGTGTGTCTGCTAATTAATGAATTATAATTAATTAAATGCATTATACTTGTTAAATACGTGCTGGGAAATGCAAACATAATACTGAGAAGAGAATTTGTCACAGTTAAAAACATAGCAGTGAAGATTCTCAATGTCAATCATATCTATTAATTGAAAAACTTTAAAACCCTTCAGTACTCCTTTTACTATTCATATTTCACTAAATTAGCAGTGGGGACTCTGTAGGAACCAGGCTTATTTCAGAAGAAATACAGTAGGAAAAATAGCTGGACTTATAGGAACTTTGGTCCAAAAATATGGTCAACTGTGATTAGTTATTTTTTATGTTTCTGATTTCTACAACCCCCTCTCAACAGAGTCAAATGCTAAATGAAAAAATAACAAACTTCATTTTTACAATGACAATACCTGCCAAGACCCTCCTTACCTAAGGTTTAATCATGGTGGGCAAATTTAAAGTCACCTAACAAAGAAATGAAAGTTTTAAACTCGAAATTACATCTGTGTAACTGTAATTAAAAGCTATTTCACAGCAAAACAATCTACATTTCAAAAGAGACAGAAGCAGTGGTAAGAGTTTAAAAAAAACATAATCAGGGTATTTTATTACAAAATTAACCACCACTAAGCTTACTACTACTCTACTCTAAGCCTACTACTGAAGCACTAATAAATGCAAAACTCAAATATCACACAAACTAGATGGAAAGGAAGAAACTAAATATGTTGTGTGACTTCCAGAGTAACTAAACTCAGAGCACAGCTCTCACTGTACTTTCATAAGCAACAGATTTTAGCACAGCCACTGATTTACAAAAGAATTTCCCAAGTAAGGCAAAACATCTAGCTAGTGATTTATGACAATGGTAGGAAGTGCACTTGGAGCTGGGGCTGCTCCCAGGATTTTTGCAAGTATAGCACAAAAAAGCCTCTTCGATACAAGTGACTTGTATGGGTGAGTAAATAATAAACACAGCATGCTGCAGCTCTGTAGAGTGAGAACAAAGAGCTGACTTAAATTATTTTAAAACTTTTGGAAAGATTCATTAATACCTTAAAATAAGCAAAATTGCTTACAAGAGTAGTTAACATTTCTACCAGAAACTAAGCTATTTCTCATGGCCATCATGTTCAGCCAGGGATTCATCTCTTCGATCATAATTTACTTTCTGGCTTTCATTTTTCACGCTTTGCATGGTAAATGTAATTAGCTTAGCTCTATGACTAAAGAGTATTTTCCTCTTTATATTATTTGTAGTTTATATTCCTTATAATCATACCCAGCTTGTCTTTGCTTTTGGAAACCATGAGAAAAAAACATTTTTACGCATAAAGCTGGAAGTTTTGATAGACTACATTCAGCTGATATGTAGATCTTCCTCATTTCTCTTACAGTTGTTCCCAAGATCACTACATCCAACATTTCTTAGGATCAGAGCCCTAGCAACTGCACAGTGACTAAAATCCATGTGCTAATATTAAAAACAAACGTTCAAGTAAGAAACAGCAATTAAATAGAAAGAATACCACAAATAAAGCCTTTTCAGTTTCCCAGTAGCTGAAGTCCACGCATGAGGCACTACAGATAAGGTCTAGGAAGAATTCTCTGGGAATAAAGGCCAACCTTTTATTCTGTGATTACATTGACTTATCAAAGTGAATATGGAGCACCCACTCACCAATGTTGAAGTTGTGCCAATAAAGCAAAAAATGAAGTAATGGCAATAAAACAGAGTATTTAAACAGAGTATTTTAAACAGAGTATTTTTGAAATGTTCCTTAGGATAACTAATTACAAAGGATCCTGCAGCAAGGACAGGATTTGTAAGGACAGTAGGATTTGTAAGGTACTTTGAAATATCCCCTTTTAACTCTGGTATTGAACAGAACTCTTGTTTAGTTTGTGGTTGATCGTAAGCATTTCTCCCTTGAGATTCAGAGTGATTTCGTCACTTATCATCCAAAAGATTCATCAGAACTGCTTTAATGAAATTAACTTGCTCCAAGACAGAAGTTAAAAACTGAAAGAGGCAGTTCACAATTCACTTTCAGGAAAGAAGAAACAGTAATAACATTTAACTAATTTAATTTTGATATCAAGTTATATAAGAGTTTTATAATTAAATAACACAGAAGAAATTTACTCTTGGAACTAAGACAAGATCTATTACTTGACAGATTATACAGGATTTATAGAGGCATCACAGAAATATGACATTATTCTTTTTAATGAATGGTCCCAACACAAATTAGGTAATTAAGTGCAGAAAGCACAGACAACGAGGAGGTCCTGTATAAATTCTGTTAATGACATTGAGGTCTTCAAGAAATCCACTGGCATATTTATTGTTCTAAATCCAAAGTGATGTTTCAAGGCACTTACAGTATCAAAGCAACGTGCTAGAAGTCAGTCAGCAGCATTGTAATGTCTTCATGCTATTGTCAGTGGCCAAAAGGTAACGTGTGGCAGCCACCATAAACAGTTAAATCACTAACTCTTTAGCAGCAGTGAAAAAGAAAACTTTGGGGTCTTTTGTCTCACAAAGGATATTTCAGCAGAACACAGATTTACCCATGGGACCTGGGTGCACAGCAGAAGAAGCACAGAGAAGCTGTTGTTTGTGAAGCACGGTTCAGTGGGCTCTGGATAAAAGTACCCCAGGCAGCCAACTCAGCACAGGGGGCACAAAAAGCACAGCTCCCTCCCAAGCACTGGGCAGTGCCCTGTGCCCGCCCACAGCACTGGAGTGCACTAACACAACTGTACAGCACCATGCCTGTCCCCAGATTCAAAGTTCAGAACAAGCTATTAAGCAACAAAGTATAGCAGACTTCACGTCCCCATGAAACACTCACTAAAAGAGATATCCAAACTTTCACTTACATATCTAACTGTTCACACACTTTTTTGGAAGCCCATGTGAGGTAGAGCAAAGGTAAGGAAGCGCTGCCCAACACTTGGTTTCTCTGACGTGTTATTTGACAACTGAGTCACAAAGACGCCTTATGCTTTCAAAACTGCTGTTTTAGCACACTGGAATAAAAATGAAAAGGGGTAAGTCAAATGCTTTCCAATTCTTTTTAAATCATTCTGTAATTATTCCTTTCCAGCTGAGTTCGGTCAGGAAAGGATTGTTTGGAGCTGTTAGAGTCATATGCAAACAGGACCTCTTTAGCACAGAATATCCTCAACAAGGAACGGGTGCCGTGCTACTGGTGCCATGCAGATCCACTGTGTGTGGATCTACACAGAGAAACAATTCAGACTGGGGTCATACAGGCTTCTTTGACCCATATTCATAGTTATATGGGCAAAGGAAAAATAATACTACTACTAGGAGTAAGTACTGCTAGAAGTGTTTCATATTTCCTTAATAAAATCCTATCTACAAAAGTTGTTTCCCTGAAAATAAACAACAGAAGGTATTTGTTACTCAATGTTCACACCACTTTTTCAGCCTTTGAGTTACCTGAAAAGCTGCCAGCTTTTCCACGAAAACAGAGCATACTGTCTCTGTGCTATTTTCTTTGAATATGCTCTTGGTTTATCCAGTAAAAAAAACATGTACCTCTCCAGCAAAATATTCTGAGCCATTTGCTGCAACTTTGGCTGTAGCTTTGGCAGACTTCCAGGGCTATCCACTCAGCACGTTTCAAAGCAACCCAGAATCAGCAAGCAAGTTGAAAAGTTCTCAGCCCCTCCTTGGGTTCACATACTGGCCTCAAAATGGTTATACGAATGTAAACACAATAGTAACTTTTTCCAGTGTGCTTCTGGAGCATGTTTTCCATTTTTTTTTTTTGTCAGGCATTGGTTGCTCTGCAATATGAGCCATTGCACGGTAAGGGTGAACAAGGGAGATTCACTTCAAAATCACATTCCTGAACTGAAGCAAAGACTTCAGTGAAGATGCACTCTCTTTTGAGTGAAGATGCACTCTCTTTTTATGTTATTACAGAAACCTGAATACTTGTACCAAGTCTTCCTGTTAGAGCTGAGATTATATCTGGTTATTTCCTTGAATATTCAGCAAAAGTGAAAATCACCCAAGATATGGGCTGTTGTTCAGTCCTCAGACCAGCCAGCCAGTTTGAACCCTTTTCTGGTGATAGTGCTTCAAAGAAACCTGCAAGACCTTGACCTGCTGAAGTCAGGGACACCCTTGCTGCAGAAAGGGAGTAACTAGTCAAAAAAGACATTATTTAAAGATAGGGATATAGGCAGAGATAGGACTTTGCCTATCTTTCCACAATAAACTTTTCCCCTGTTTTATTTGAAGTACAACATTTTCTCCTCTTTCCTGAGGGCAGTTTTTTATATATAAGGAGTTACAAAACCCCAATCAACCGATCACAACACCAAGAATCTATTTTTACAATTAACAATGGATTAAATGATAAGCTATTTTTACAATAGGGATCAAAACAAGAAGCTGATAGCAGAAAATTATGCCTCTTCTGATATTTCAAAGACCTGGCGATATTTACTAAAGTAAATATCAGTTTTATGGCTGTTCTGACTAATTAGCAATGAAACTGCATAGATGCACTTTACTTTTAGAAAGACCTATGTAGATTTTATATCATTAAATCAAAGATTACACAGTTCATTCTCTAGTCTTATAAATGGGGATAAATTGCTAAGAAATCTTACTCCTTTAAAAACACAACTTTAATAGACCTTTAAGCCATTTACAACACTGCTTATATTAAGACTTCACACTTAAATTCTTGTTAAATACACTCAATTTGTGAATTACTGCCATTATATTTACTATGGTCAGGATAAAAATCCTTTTTCAGTGGGAAGAAAATAATCTGACACCTAAGGAAATATGCATTCATGTTAAAGTTAGGAACTCCCAAACACAAACAAACATTCAAATCCTATCATCACCTCCAACTGCAGTGTGTTTTCATGTCCTGGGGAAGCTTCCTCTACTTCTGTCAGCATATACCAACATTTGTTGTTCTGCAGTGCAGCCTCTTTGTATTGTTTATCTTCTGCAAAATGAAGTTATTATTTTTTTCCTGGACAAGGAGTTTCTATGCAGTCTTAAGGAATAGATTAATCAACCTATTTTAAAATCAAATATATTCATTTCTGTTTCTAACAACCATCCGAGCTAATTTTAGCTAATTTTGTAGTTAATGTAATAAATTAAAACCTGGTAAGCAAAAGATTGTGTCCCGACTGAAAAGACTTCTTTAATTACTTTGACTGTGTTCATACTTTTCTCAGAGGCTTTTCACGATGTGTCTCACATGCTGAGACTTTTTAATCTCACTAGTTCAATCTGTTCCAAAAATCTCAATTCACAAAAGATTGTAGCCAGTGTTGCAAGACTGAGCAATACAGATGAGGTTTCTAGAACAGAGCAGGTCATATGAAGAAGAACTCCTGGTTTTGTACTTGCCTCCAGGCACAAGAGCACATATTTAATGAACAGATGCTGAATTGCCCAACCACCCTTCGTCTGTAAGAACAAACACAGATTCATATTCTTTTTTGCAGGTGCAGTACTATGAGCTTCAGCCAAATGAAAATGCAGCTTTTATAATCTTCAACACAAAGCAATGTTCTTCTAATATTGTTGTGCCTATCATAAACTTAAAAATCAAAGTAACTGACTATCATCTATAAAATTAATGTTTCTTGAAGCTCTTCATAAAACCAAATGTTACATCAGTGTCTCTTTTAAGTACTCTACAATGAATATTTCTGGTGGCTTGGAAAATTCTGTAATTCAAAACTTCAGATTTCATTCTAAAAATTAACCCTTTTTTTTTTTTTTCTTTCTGTTCTAAATGTATTCATTTTCTATAAAAAGATAATCTATCTGTGGTGTATTTTAACTCTTAAACAAAAGGTAAGCACTGTCATGCAAGTACTCTAGATGTAAAAGCTAACCAGAATAATCCAGTTTTAATCTGTATGTTTAAATCCCACCCATTTTAAAACCTGGGGTTTAGGCTGTTAAAAACTTTATATTTAGTGCAGAAAATTTCTATTCTTTTCAAATGACACAAGCCAGTCTTTTTTCATAATTAAAATTCACAATAGCAGTTTGTGGAACTCAAGAGGCACTCAAATCTGCTGTCCAAGCTTTCACCACTTTGCTCCGAGGTTTAATTTACTCTAAACTGCAGCAAATAAAAGAGGAATACTTGGAGAACACATGCACAGGAGCACACACACATGCGCTGACTTTCATCTGAACTTCTTAGTAATGAAACAGATAAAAACAGAGACAAAGGGAATAATGACGATATATAATATAGATTTTCTTTTTTTTTTTTTTTTTTTCTAAAAACAGAGATAGAGTCTTGATGCTTTGGCCCTGCTACAAGTGCCACTCCCCATCTCAGTTTATGCAATAAGTGAGTGAAGGTTATGAAAGCTTCGCCCATGTTAGGCTGTGAGACTGAGGTCATACTGTTACACTGAATCCACAGATTTCCCTTTAAAACCTCCTGCAAGCAAGGAGAACACGCTGACCATTAACCACTTTACTCCCTCCACACAGCACAGCTAATATATGAAGGTGAATGGTTTGTGACCTTTAACAGCTTTTTTTTTTTAACAGAAATTTCTGTGAATCACAGTCACATGAAGATTATTTTAGGGAAAGCACCATTTCTGGCACAGGCAGTCTCCCAGACAACAATAGTTTAGTTTCGGCTTCTTCTGGCTTTTTTATAAGTCTCTCAGAACAGTGCTGTATTAAACACCACAAGCAAAAAGAGTGACACTAAACTGTGGAAAAAAGTGTTTCATATCTGTTTGGGCCTGTGATGATACCCAACATTGGTCTAGACTCTATAGTCGATACAAAATGTTGACAAAAGAGCTTGAAATTCTCCTAGCTGTTAAGGCAGAATACTTAAAAACTCTTAACAGCTAAACAAAGAAGCTCCCAATCTTCTCACATCACTCCTTTTTTTTTTTTTTTTTNAACTCCCCTTTTTTTTTTTTTTTTTTTTTTTAGTATTGTTATTCTGGTTTTTTTCTAAGTGAAAAGGTCTTTTTCTCTTTTCTGTCTGTCCCAAATGAATTACAGTAACCAAGTAAAATCTTAAACCATCTCGCTCACCACACACATCCATCAAAGAAAGATCTGAATGTAAATTAATCCCATGCCAGACTAGGAGAAAAACAACCACAGATGTTCTTAGGACACATGATACAGTGAGAAATATGCCTGAATACCTGTCTAGTATCAAATATATTTGGAAGTATTCTGGAACTAAAGTGAACACAGTACTGAACTCATGAGGTTCCACCAAGGAAGCAGAATTAAATCACAGCAATCTGGGATATGTTCTCTTAAAATCCAAGTGCCCCCATTGAGTATAAATGGAGATGCACAACATTTCCTAGACTTTCTTAGCCTTTAACAGCAATTTTTCCTGGAATTGTTCAAACTGCTGCAGCTACAGATTTGAATCAAATAAAACAACAATAAAAAAAACAGAGCCTCAAATAAACAATCTAGATAATTAAATTTTTATAGCTTGTATCTCTAAAACCATAGTCTATGGCTATTTCTTTTTAACTTCAGCTTTCCTAAAAAATGAATTCCATAATAAAAATTATCCTATTGGTGTAATAATTTGAAATCTAACTGGAAATACAATTATCATACAATTATGGCTAAGGAAGGTGGGGGTGAGGGGGGAGTTCTCCAGAAGCAGGAAATACTTGACTATGGAG
Organism: Promerops cafer; assembly: GCA_013398275.1. Taxonomy (NCBI): domain Eukaryota; kingdom Metazoa; phylum Chordata; class Aves; order Passeriformes; family Nectariniidae; genus Promerops; species Promerops cafer. The sequence goes on from VZSE01012174.1 coordinate 849,990, forward strand.
TAGAAGTAGCAGTTTGTGAAACATGATCAATTTTTAATAATTTTGTCTTTCCCATCCATTGTGCAGTTGAAAATTCTTATTTGTGATGTTATAAGGCTATAAATCAAACAAAATAGGAAGTGTCTCCTCAAGCCCTGTGCAGAGTACCAGCTGCAATAATAGTACTGTGGAATGAAAGCTTTGCTATATTCAATTAATAAAAGCTTGAAACATTAACAGCCACTATTCTATTTGTGTCTTCTTGTGCAATAATAAAGTACTGTTCTACTTGGCAGCTCCCAAGTTTAAGTAGAGAATTATTCAATATATTTTAGCATTGTTTACATTCAATTTTAGATTAGCCAAGATTGGTTGTGTGACCCTAGTCCCAGGTCAAATAACAGACCTTCTACCATATTATGTGATTTAAAGCAAAGTCCCATCCAAGCTAAAATAAGGAAGCTGCAAAGGAAAGAGGAAGCAAGTTCAGACACCCTCCAACACAACTGATTGTAATAAATCAGCTGAACAGAAAAGTGAAAAAATATTCTTCCTAAGATACAGGCAGGATGTTTGTCCAGCTTCACAAAACCATGCTCGGTTACTGCATTAGCAGTTTTACCCTTGTGCATGTTAATTCTTACATTTAATGGGTTTATACTTAGGAAAAAGATTAGACAACTATATCTTTTCCATCTGGTCTTGAAACTAAAGATCAAAAAGCAAAGGACATGCTTCTGTCATTTGAAACTTATCCCAGGAATCGTCCGTGCTCAGCTGCCACACAAGGAGAACAAAGTCCCATCCCAAAGCCAAGCTAAGATTTCCCAGTGAATTAACTGGGGAGAGAATGAACAGTTACTTCCACAGAGATTTCACCTGGAATGGGGAATAAACAAATGAGAAACATTTGACAGAGAGAGGGAAGAGAGAAGAAAGAGACAGATGGCAGTTACAGTATAGCTCTCATGGCCAAGTCTTCAATAACCTTATTAAAAATAAGGCCTCTGGGCATGTTACTCAGAAGCCATTTTCCTTTTTCAACTTTAAAGCTTGTTTGTAATTTGGCATTAAAAACTTCTCTATTCAAGGAAGCACCTTTCCACTTAGGAAGACCAAGTCCATAAACCTATAATCTAGACACGGATTTCATGTCCTCTAATCCAAATTCTTTTGGTTTTCCCCCTCAAAATTAGCCAAAGAACTTTGATACAAGCCCATTTTCAACATCAGGCTGTCAGAATATCATGCTATTTTTATAAGATTCCTGAAATACATTTTTAGGAGCAATACAAAATAACATAACTTTTCAATATGGCATACAATTCAAGACTGAACAAGTCACTCCATTCTGTGCTGAAACAACTTACTAAGAACTGAGATACCAAATATGTTGTGCCATGAAGCATGCAAATGAATTAATGTCTTCTTCCTCTGACACTTTAATGACTATTCTTGTCTGCATCTCTCAGAAATTATTGAATCAAAAAAATAAGTGTGTGAATAAAATAGCCTGACAGACACACATTGCTTCAAAGTAGTTTAGGCTTTTACTACAGGTCTCTAGAGAATTCCAAATGTTCTGAAAAGCATCAATCTTATGTAAGTTATTGTCTAGGAAGCAGCTGTCAGATGGGTGGTAAATATGCCTTTGTACATTTATATTTTACATGTCACAGCCATCTTTGATTCAGAAATGTAGTGCAAAGTAGGTGAATTTTTTTTAGGCTCAGATTACCACCTCCTGCTAGATATCCAAAGGAAATGCACATAGCGTTCAATATCCGTGTAAATGGTTGGAATGACGGAATTGAAAGTACACTCCCCAAGTCTGGGTGTGCCACCGAGCTAGGAGGAGAGGTTGGTGCAGCAGAGACAAGAGCCTCCTCAGGAAGAGAGCACAGAGCAGGCTGGAGGACTGGGTTAACAAGAAAAGCATGAGCTTTAGCAAAAATAAGTGTAAAGCTTTGCGTGTGGGATGAAATAAACCCAAGCAGAGACGGAGGCTGGGCTCTCACTCTCTCTCAGGTGTGGCTTTGGAAGTGCTGGTGCACAGAAAGCTGAAGCCACAAGTCAGCAAAGATGAGGGCAAAGCCTGTCCTGGGCTGTGTCGGTAAAGGTGTGTTCAGCACACAGGGGATGTCATGATTTCACTCTGCCACGCCCAGAACACCGGGTCTCCTTGGAATTACCCCACTCTGAGAGGCACTGGCAAACCTGCAGAGGGCCACGGAGGGCCACCAAGACAAAGAGATGGTTTGGGAACTGGAGGCATGAGGAGAGGCTGAAGGCAAGGGGTTTGCTCAGCCAAAAATATGAAGGTTTGGAGGCTCTGATCAAACTTGTGATATTTCAAATCAGAGAAGGTAGAGATGCTCTTTTCAAAAGGATAAATGGTGACAAGACAAGAGGAAACAGACACAAGTACCTTCAGGAAGAAATCCATACAGGCATAAGACAAAAATTTATCATGAGAAGAACTCAACATTGCACCAAATTGCACAGAAAAGTGGGTGAATCCCTTCAAGCAGCAATTCAAGCTGCACCCTATATCAAACCTTTATCTTGCTCCAGTACCCACTCCTGGAAAAACTCTAAATAGCTTTTAAAAATAAACCCACCATAATTTCTAAATATTAATTTAAATTTTTTTGGGCTTCCTAGACTTTTGGTGAGACTTGTGGACTGCTAGTTAATTCTAGTGGACAGTTAATTCTCTATGTGTTTAAAGTGTAACCTTCTTCCTTCATATGAACAACTATAAAGTTTGTTTCCATTAATTCCATGGAGATCTAAAATGCAATTGAAATGCAACAGTCAAGAAATAAAAAAAAAAAAAAATCCCAAGTGGTTTCTAGATGAAACAGTCATGTCAAAGTCACTCAACAGAGTTCAAACTTCAAACTGAAATTATATTTTTCCCCCGACACCCACTCCTAGGGTTTTCAGATGTTTACAAGCAACCCATGGGGGTTTTTGTTAATGAAAATGTATTTATGTGCTAGCAAAACTGAGGTACTTAAGCAGCCAGGCTCTGAAATAGAACTTCATGTCATGAAGTCCATCTCTTTCTATCAGCATCCATTAAAATAACATTTATTTAAATCATATAGTAGTGGCTTAACAAGCTGAAATAAATTAATATCAAATCAAAGCCAAACTCTGCTGGAAGCATTCCAAACACACTGCTTGGCCATACATATAAAGAGTCCCATTTGTACTATGCACTGGGGGAACCCACTGGCCTGACCTACAGCTTAGTTAAATCTGTAGAAATTTTTAACTGACATGTTGGGCTTCGGATTAGCCCCATGTGTATTTGTTTACTTTAATAAACACTCCAGTTTCTCCCATGTTAAAAAGCATCTGGTAGTTTCTCAAGGAAATTATACCCAATGTAAAGAAATACTTTGCACCATTTTCAAAGGTTATCAAATCCAATCAAGACTTTGCCTTTTTACGTAAACTACCCCTCTACTGTGATCTTTTACTGTATTATAAACAACTTCAAGGTTCAGGAAATATGAGTAGATCTTCACCTAGTGAATACTTCAGTGTTTTAATTAGCATTATATTAGTTAATGGTTTAATGCTGGGGCTTATATGCCCCTTTGAAAATTATCACACTGTATTCTTGATTTTGTCTCTAATTTCCCTAACAACTTCACTAGTGGAGGCTAAGATTCTTCAAATTTTATTTAACCAGGCTTTGAACTTGCAATTATGCCAAGCAACAGTTTTACAGTTCTTGAACTAGGTTTTCCAGAAACGGCTTTTGGACTGTCAGAGTCATGCCACATCCAGATTTAGTTTCTATCTGATATGAATATGAAAAAGACAACAACAGAGATACAAACTGAAAACAAAGCTGAAAAAAGATCCTTTCCAGTGACTGACCATGCCAACACACCATTGGTTTAAATTGATACAGCCTATCCATCTGCACTCATGAATCTAATATTATTGATAAGAAGTCTGAAAGATCAAAGTTTAAGCTCTGCATTTAGCAACATAGAGAAGGGAGTAAAGAGATTCACCAAGCCTTGTCTCGTGTAAACAATCCTGAATATATTCCTGTTCACAAACTATTCCTTACTTAAGAAGTAAGTTGGGAGATTCTCTCTCCACTATTTAGACGATGGTTAGAAACCAGCTAATTTAGAGCTGAAATTTGTTAATGGATAGTACATTTATCTGACCATTACCAACATGTAGTTTAGTTTAGATAATACTACTCTCAAGAGCTACATGAAGGGCGAAAGAGATTTAGAGTGACAGGAAAAGAGAAACCCCTGCATGTATTTTCCCAGTTTAAGCTTTGGTGGTCTCTCTTTGTAGACTAAAGAATAGCAGACACTATAAAACTGAACCCTTAAATAAATTTTTCAAGCCCATTTAGAAGTTAGTCGTGGTATCGCATGGTTTGAAAATACAAAATATGTGACCTAAAATCCTGACTGACAAGTTAAAAGATAGGAAACCCAAAATCTGCAGGAGCAAAATGCAGCTCATGGAGGAAGGGCTTTCTCCAGTAAATGAAGAGAACTGATTTCTCTGATGAAAGAAGCAGTTCCAGTTCTCAAAAACATCTTTACCAACAGACTATAAATCCCAGATGTTTTACACCAGTAAAATTCCAAGGCTCCTAGTTTAAGATACAAGGCCTTCGAGCCTTGGTGTATTGAGCTTAATAACACATGGGGAACCAATACTCCAGGCTATCAGTTAGGCAATTTGGGATCAGTGAGTGGCTAAGGTGACTTCTCTATCAAATGTATTCTAAGCAGCATGCAGAGGTACAACACAAATTCACTTACACTCTTAAAACTAACTAAAATAATATTCTGCAAGCACTACACATTAAATAGCTGTCAATCTTTGGCTTGATATAATCTCAGAAAGCCTGGTCTATGGTCTCAGCAATTCAGTGCCCTTCATCTTAAAAACCTTCTGTAAGCATAAGTATATAGATCCATAGAGATTAATCCCATTTGTAATCTCCTATCAGTTTGAAGAAAATTATTTAAAGCTGCTTTTTAATTTTGATGGTGAATATTTATCTATAGTTTTTTCCCTGCCCTTGTGTATTAAATCCTACCATGTGTCCACAAGCAAACAAAAATATATTAAGGAGGTTTAAAATGTTAGTATTAAGCTCTAGGGCATTTCACATTAAATATTTTATATTTATTATATTTTTGTCTCATCTGGAGGCAGTGACAACACAATGATTTGTAGTTAAGCTGCAAAATTAGCTCAGTTTCACTGGTGAAACTGCTGGAGATCAAGCCTATGCCTGAACACAGCACAAAACATTTTTCTCCCTCACCACTCCCTTCTCCCAAAACCAGAGGAGCAACAGGAAAACCTGCCTTATATATTAGCCCCCTTATTAAAAATACAACAGCTCAACTGAAGTAGGAGCTTTCTGAACTGAAATATTGCTTTCACTGCCTTTGCAAATGGGAAAGCTGGACTGCCACAGCAAACGAGCCTGAACCATTCTGATCCACTGCTACACTGCATCATGTACCTGTCAGCAGAAACGGGGTGTGACTCCCCATGTCGGAAGCTCCAACAGCTTTAGCGATATCTTAAAAGGTCTATTCAGTCTCACATCTGTCATATTAAATCACATTCCATTCATAAAAATTAATCTTTCCTTATGGCTTTACTTCAGATTTTTTCCTGTGCCTTGCTTCCATGTCCAAATATACCTCTTCTCAAACCTTACTGCTGAGATTTCAGGTTATATTCTCTCCTTCCTGTTAGGAGCAGCAGAACAGGATTGAATTCCTAAGAAATCAGTAAAGACCTCCAAGACTAAGCAATGCTAAACAACACAGTGTTTCTGCTTCTTGCCAAAGAATTACTGCATAGTTATTTCCTAATGTCCTTACCACCTACATACATGCATTACTATCACACTAGAAAAAACACGGCTTCAATCCTAAAGGCCTTGCATGTGACATCTTTAAAACCTGATCACTGATGAGGACATAGCAACAGCATTGAAAAATGATTTGAACATGATTTTTTATTCAGAGGTGTATAGCCACAATTCTGCATCTGAAAAATTCACCACCAAATATTATGCCACAGAAGAATTGCAAAGTATAACAAAATATATAATTGGAATATAACAAAATATATAATTGGTCATGAAACACAAACTAGTCTTATTTTGGCTGTTCACTAACCAGCATTTAAAAGCTCCTCAAAGTTGGTATTCCTTGAGAAAAAAAAGCCACTTTCACTCAAGGAGCTCCGTGTGCCTATTGCAAAGGTTCAGTGGGCCTCCCAATTAGGCACAATCAGCTCTGCCAGCTAAAACAAGACCTATGTGCTCCTTTCCTTTTGAAAAAAAGCTCACTGCATTTCTTTTCTGTTTTCACTTCTACCTAAATAAAATTTAAAGGAATACACTGATGTTTCATATCACCTGGGATATCAAATTATTCTCTTTAGGAAAAGCTGATTCTATATTAAGTCTCTCTGTCACAACAGTGGTGAATAGGCTACTTGAAAGAGCAATAGTCCAAGCTTCTTTCTGAGACCAGCTAGGGGTCAGTTGAATTCACATGGACTGTACAGACACCAGGCTGGTAGGGCAAAGACCTTTTCTGCTTCTGAGTAGAGCTAAAGATATTTTTAAAAAATTCTGTTACAATACTAGCTCAGGATTTGCCCTTGCATGAGCAAATAACACAACTATTCTAGGTACAGAAATCTTCTGATTTTGTGATACAAGTGCTTACCACATTTTTTTATTACTTAAATTTGGAATATTGCTTGTAACTTTATTTATACCATTTAAAATTAAAATCTGTTATGCTTCATCTGATTTTCATAGCTCAAAACACACCACAAACATTTCAATTCTACAATTACTTATGCACTTTAATTTTTGGTTTTTTTCAGTTTAAGGAACTATTATTACATTCTAGAAACCCAGACAACTGTTCAAGTGATACAAATAAGCTTAATTTCCATTACATTTGGAAATGCTGTCTTTTGTTACATTTAAATGCAATTTCAGACAACATAATGAGCAGTGAATAAATCTTTCAGAAAATGGCAACTGCTTTTTTTATTTTAAAAACCTCCTTCTTTTGGGTGGACATCTGGCACTTACTTCTGTTTAAATTTTCTTTCAAAGCAATAATAACAATAATGCATCTGTGTTTGCTAATAGGAATTTTATAATTCCTTCCTGCTATTGTAAGATGTTTCTGTTAATTTTTCTCTGCAAGAGCTCTACTGACATTTCAAAGGTCTCAGCATAGTCTGTGAGCAAAAATCAGGCCTAAGATAGGCCACAAACTTATCGGGGCCCATTTTCATTTCACTATGAAACAAATCTATCCTATTTATCCAGAGAACCAAGAAAAGACAAAACTGAGGCATGCGTTTAAACAGTAGAATGGAGCAATTCCAGAATGATGTAGTCTGACTGTATATTCACAAACATCAAAGTTTCAGGCTACCAAGTAATTAGCCCAATGTATGAGACTTTGTTGTTCATACTGGAAATTTGAACCCTTCTCACTCTGGTGATCCCTTTCCAATGCCCTTCATTTATTCCTCCACAGTTTCATTTCACAATAATATCCCTCTGAGGTTATGCAGAGACTCACTTCTGCCCTGGCAAGTGAAAACCATACCCGTTTGCCCTACACTTACTCACTTTTCCAAGTCCACTACAATTTTCCATCTCAACAGCTCTGTCAGCTCACCCATCATCACCATGATTTATTTGCAAGCTTCTGCTGCTTCTGCTATATCTTACCTTGGTAAGAACCTCTTAATGTAGCTAACTGCCTCCACACATACTCTGATGTTTTCATTATCCAAATTGCTAACCATATCATCAAGAAAGCTCTAGATGTCCAATTAATATACTAGATATGCACTTTTACCACAATCAACTGGGAAGCAGCACTGAGATGAGGTTAATCTGTAATTAAATCTCTGGAGCTAAATGTGGAACTACCATTTCAGTTAGTATATGGTACATGCAATTACCAGGAGTGGTGCCAAATTAGGAAGGTATCTTTTAGGACAAGTGGTTAAGGTCAGCTATTTGGTACCAAGAAAATTAGCAGTCAGAAAGTTAAAATACCAAATGGCAAAAAGGAAACATCATCATACCAAAGCACTTCAAGATTTAATTCTCCTGACAATCTGTGGAAGAGAGACTGCATCCTTGCAAATCAGAGACAAAGCCTTGGCTTTTATTTGAATGAAAACACAAAATACTAAGTTTGGGCATGATTTACATGAAAAGTTTGCTCTGTGTTTTGACAGAGAGATTCTTTCCATATTAATCTGCAGAGAGATTAATATTAAAAGGGTGCTGCCTTTATTAACCTATATTTCTAAGGATTACTTAGTTTTGAAACAGTAGAAGAAACAGTATTTAAGTAGCAAGGTCATGATCTAACCAGCACTATCAAATCAAAAATAGAGGCTCTGTTTTGTTGTTACAGGGCAGAGTCAACAATCAAAAGACAGGAAGGTAATTAAAGATTTGGCTTAAGACCAGGCCTACAGCAGTTTTAGGAGCCTGGAGGTATTGTTTTCTAGGACATGATGAAATAAATGTAAGGCTACATGCACACAACCAAGAAGCTCCAAACTCAGGGAAATAATTTCTCAATCCTGCTCTTGGACAGGTCTTGACATCATGGCCCTTCTGCTTCTGTGGAAGAGACATGCAACAGATCTCTTAGGTAAGGTATCCAAGTGAAGAAGCTGCAGTGTCATAGCTTTTCCCCAGCTCCCTGGGAACCAGCTGAAATCCAACTGCAAGAGTTCACCAAGGTCTTCCTTCAGTGTTTATTCTGGACTCCGGGAGGCAGTTGAATCATGTACCAATAGTTCTGCACTGCAGCTGATCAAGTGGCTATTCAGGAGAATATCTTATCAGGATTTCATTTGGCCTGAGCCAGTGCCAGTGCCTGCTCGGCTCCTCCCTGTCTGCTGCTTTACAGGCAGTGATCTCACCAGTACAGGAGAAATGCTGGTAAGGCAGGAAAAGGTAGAGGGGGGAGCACAAAAGCAAAATGAAAAAAGCACTAGAAAATTCCCTTTCCTGCAGATTCTCAGAATTTGCCATCAGCATCTCTTTTCCTACTTCCCCTGATTGCCACTTTCTTGAACAAAGAAGCCAAACAAAACTCTTCTGCCTTTGGGATAGTTACCTGTAGTTTTAGAAAGGTAAAAGTATGGCCTTTCCTCCCCACTGTAACTTCTTCACAAAAAGGAATAATCAAACATGGGATTTGAAAGCTGTCATTAAAATAAGAGAATAAGAGGTTTAGCACTGATTGGCAAGGGGGGAAATGACAGGCAGAAAAAGAATACTGTCAAAGGTAAAACAAGAATACAATAAGAGATCATAGTGAAAATAAACAAGTGAAGAGAAGTGTAGGCCAAGACAAACAGAGGATAGTGATCAACAAAGAAGAGTAAATGAAAGGACCACAGACAAATAGGAAGAGAGAGACAAAGGGATGCAGGAGTACTAAATGAAGCACCACCGGTAGAGAGAGGGAGAGGGAAATCCCTTCTACGTTCATCAGTTACAAACTAAATAAATCATGTAATCTAAAGATCTAAATTTGAACCCTCAACTTCATATCCTTCAAACCCAGCTGCTTTAATGAAGAAAAATGGTTATTTTCATGCAAAACTGGATTAAAGGTTCTTCAGTGACTGCGTTTTCCCTATGTGGCTTTATCATGTGCTTATTTTTCAAGCAAAAATAAAGAAATACTCTCTCACTGATATGCTACAATATCATAGAGCTTCGAAACTGACAGCATGAAATGGTTAAGATTACCTAGCATTGAAAAGGTTAAGGCAGCAAATATGAAAGTGGTGTCAGAGACAAAAAATAAGCAAATTGGGAGTGAGGAATTTTAGTTTTCCCTAACTATTACTTTGAAAGTATTGTTATATGTTAAAGTAAAAAGTTAATGCAATATCAGGAGGAGAAAACACAATCTCAGTTTTTCATTCTGTTAATACTGTTGAAGGAATGAGCCTACTAAGAGAAAAAGAAGAAAAACCAAACTCAAGTTAAAATATGAACTTATTTTGTTTGTAAACTCTGCTTCCAAATGAATTTCTTCTCTTCACTGTCCTCCTTTAACAAGGAGTAAATCCTTGTTCATTTATTAATCCTTTAACAAGGATGAAAAAGGGAAAGGTGCTTCACATCTCACAGAAATTACCAGCAGCAGCTTTGCATTTATGCTTCATTCCTGCAAGCAGCTACACCTGTGAGTGTTTTAATCAAGGAAACCCATGAGATCACACTTCATAATTAACATCATAAAATCCTCGCTTCCTACAGGTAGCTGGGTAGGAGCAAACTTAATAATAAAAAGTAATGCCATGTCAATTTCTCAAAAAAATTGTTCTGTTTTGAATCTCCACCTGTTCTGCTGATGTGCCAAGATGGAATCTGCATCTCAAATGAAAATTTATTTGTGAGGATATCTGCTTCCAAGTGTTCATAGTCCCACAGAAAGGGAGCTACAGTGTACCCAGCAAGTGCTGAGAATATAAAACCAATGCCAAGAAAGATACTGCTCCCTACTGGCTTGTCTAGATAAGAACAGAGAGTAATTCCCTTACATATTTCTCAAAGTAAAAAAATATTAGTACACAGATAAACCATGGTTTTGAACTACAAAGCAAATATCCCTTAAAATAGTTGAATTTTTAGATAAAAAAATTTTTAATTAAAAAAATTAAACTTTCAATTTTAAAAGTTGATTAGATGAAGCAGACTGTTTTCCAAAGAAAAAAAAAGTGAGAAAAATGTCAAAAACCTCCAAAGTAATTCTTCATTACCTCTAAGCTTTATAAAGGGAAAATTAAAAAAAAAAAATCCACACAGACACTAAAAAAAAAATAAACAAACTAGCTAGGATATAATTATGATTTCTGTCCCAGAGTAAGGATACCTAAATCCTTAGCAACATTTACAGTTATTTTACTTATTTTTAGGTTTGCCTACATGTAACTTTTCAGTACCCTCCCTAACTTCGACTGAGATGTGAAAGTGGAAACCTGGAATAGTGCCACTGCAGATTAGCGCTGATTCCATGTATTTCAAAGACATTGCATAGAAAAACACCAGCAACAATTTCAGGGACTTGACAGTTTGCAAAACCTAACAAGATCCATACCTTGATTCCCACACATCAAAACAATCTCATTTAAGGGCTTGCCTAGCCAGAGAAATGCAAAACAAGCTGGAATGTCAATCTTAAGCTAAGAGCTCTTCTCTACTGACATCCCTCAGGGTCACTGACTGTGAGGTAAGTGGGTCACTCTGTGGTTTCAACCCTTTCCAAAGGCACTGGCATTCAACCACATGAAAACGCCTGTATTTCATCACTGCTAAGAAGCTTGGAAGAACTGTCAGCTTTTCATTAAGGAAGTTGTGCCATTTTCTTATGCAGATGCTACATTGATTTAAATTTTGGGGAATTAAAAAAACATAGAACTTCTGAGCATTTACCACAAGCAGGCTTGAGATATTTTAGTTTTCTAGCTTGGATAGACTTCTCACCTCTGGTACTCTAAGAAAGGCCTGGTTTTTCCCAGTCTGCACAGACAGGAGAGGGGATTTTTTCCTGTTTCTGACCTGCTTCTGACTATAGACCTATTGGGTTTTTTTTTTCCAAAAATTCTGATCTGTGAACTTTAGGCTAAATTTGGCACTGCAATCCAGAAATTGTATTTATATTTCTGCCTTAAATTTACACAATCAAATAACTCTAAGCCCTGTAAACATGCCCACTTAATTCCAAACAGGACTTTACACTAACAGAATAGTTACCCCGAGATACCTTCTCCAAGGTAAAATAGAATTGTTCCCTGTTTGCTGTTTTCAATAGTGAGCAGCTGAAAGGATTTGAGCTGTGTTTTATTCCATGCAGTAAGATAACAGATACCCCTCTTACACCGTGCTTTGGACACACACAGAAGCTACCAACAGTTCAGCAGTGTTTTCAAGTTGCTAAGCAAAAGCAGGCTAAGGAAAGGCTGGACATCAGACACCCATCTGATACACTGTAATCCTACTGTGCAACTGTCAAAAATAACAGAAAGGGTTTGCAGGGGAGTGGCAATACAATTCTGCTTTTTATGAAAGGAAAGGTACTTAAATTCTTGCTGCTCAGGTGTCTGTCCAGTATCACATACTGCTGTAAAATCCCATTATCAATGAAGATGTCACAGCTTATCATATTCCCCCTCCCTCTGGCAACAAATCAGGTAACAAAGGCAATTGAGAGTTTCAGGATCCTTTTCTCAGCTATGGCACATATCTTCTTCAGCTTAAGGTAGAACAATTGCAGGAAATGGTGGAATTAGAACTTTTTTTTTTTCTTCCCTAGAAGGGGATTTTGAAACTTAGAAAAGAAACACCTATCAGTGCTCTACTTACACAACCATGAATTGGAGGAAACTGGTTGCATCAAGTGGATTTAAGCTGACTGACATGACAGAGAACTAGATTGTCACTTCCTAAAAGGGATGGGCAAATACCCTCCCCGGATACACCTTCCTCTAACATTTCCTGTGCTTTTCCCTATTAACCCACTCGTGGTATTCCACTGAAACTTTACTATGTGAGCATGAAAAAAGGCACCCAAAAATCCTCCAAACACTCACAGTGGAACAGATAAGAGCTGTTGCATGGAAATGCTACAAGTACAGGAAGAGCAAACTTTGAAGGGAGATATATAAGACAGCCATGAGGGAAATGAACTGAACTCCTAACAAGCTCACTGCCTGAGGGTACAAAACTATTACTGAACACCCCAGTATGGGGCTAAATTCTTTGGAGTTAACACAAACTCTCAACTTCACAAGTTCTTTATAATAGAAAGGTCATTAAAAAGGTCATTGTGCTAAAAACACAGGGATGAAATGCTATATTTTATTGCAAGCCATTATTTCCTATGGAAGAGTAATTTTAACAAGATCCTAAGACAGTTGAAACCTTGACAAGAAAACTTTCAGCTAAGGAATAGTGATTGAAGGGCAAGGCACTGCCTGGGGATTAATGACTGTCTGGTGAGAGCTGATGGCACCTTGCTGAGCTTCAGCTGATCTCTGAGTCCCAGGAAATATCTTGAATCTCAATCATGCTTCCTGTTGTAATACGACAACTAAATATGACCACGCAAGCACACACACTACAGTGTTCTAACATAGGACTTGCTGTTTCCTCTGGTATTCTCCAGGACATTGCTGCAGAATAAGAGCTCTGTAAATTAGCCAGCTTGAATCATTTCTCAACATGCCATTCATCTTATAATAGATTACATATGGTATTGCCACTTGTCAGGCTACAGCACAGACATTTTGCATCTATTTCTACATGTCTTCCTGTTTTAAATGTCTGCTCAGAGAAATAAAATCTCTGGTCAAAACTAGATTTCCTCCTTTAATCACATTCAGCCAGACATACCAGTTCTGAATTTAGCCTGGAAGTTTATCTGAGTGTGCTTTACCTCTTAAATTGTTGTTTCCAATACATGTATCTGCTCTCTTTCTAAACTTACACTGGTCTAGAATAATAATCTATGCTCCTAATATTAATATTTCACCTTTATAAACTACAGAGGCTGACACTGCAATGCACAAATCCTATTTTGACCACAATAAGGAACAGAGTACTTTGGATGTGTGTACCCTAAATGTGACTTCAACACTCCCTAATTTAAGGCACAATGACCTAATCCAAATCCAGGAGGAATAAAGCTAACTAGTCTTGCTCAGTTTTCCAAGGCTCAGCACTATGCTGATTGACTTTTTTCTACTAGAAACAACAACAGATATTCAAGATGGAATAGCAGACTTTCACCGCATCAATGAGCTTTAGGGAGTCAGCAGCACTTCTCCAAAGCTTTTATATAGCCAGGCTGTGCTCAACACCAGAAGGACTACTAGGTCTTTATATGCTGCAGGCATTTAACAGGTGAGCTCAGTTTAGTTATTCATCATTAATAAATAAATAATAGAAAAAATAATTAGGCATTAGCATACTTGGCATATTTATCAATAAAGTCACTTTGGATTTTAGTAGTACTTTTGCGTTCCAGTCTCCAGATGCACTCTCACACCCAGAGAAAATCCCATTTTTATGCTCATCATAAAGAATTTGAGGCTGAAATGCGGAGATTAAGTCTCATACAAGGCCACACATTAAGGAATGGGAACAGAGGTCAACAATTATGATTTTCAGTCCCCTTAGATTAAATACACAGCTCCTGGAGAGCAGCTCATTCCACAGGAATTCTCACAACAGCAACCAGCCAGAAACTGCCTTGAAAATGAGGTTTGCAATCTACTGGTTCATTATTAATGTGTGAACAACATGGAACAGAAAAACAGCCACAAATTGAAGATATTTTTGTGAGTTCATGGTTATGTTTCATGACAAGTGTTGCTCCCACACAGTCAAAACTAAAATACCCCAATAATCCAATTACTTTTTCTTCTCCCTAATTTTCCCATGACACTAAACACTCATGAAAGGATCCTACTGAGGGACTCCTTACATTCATATTCCTGCACTGGGAAGAGGCAGCAGATACCCATACTCTTCTAAACGGGCAGCACATTGCTCTCCCAATCTGTTAGCAATGATAGGGCACCTGTGGAATGTGGCTACAGCTCCATAGCACTGCTCAGAACTCAGGCTTTCCTTCCTCCAGTGAGTTGGGTGGAGTTTTCCCCCTCTTGGCTAGAGCTTAATAGCCAAGCATAGTGTAACTCTCCCACCAGGTGTGGCCCAGAATACTGAAAAAACATCTGCAGACAAGATTTGTCTCCTTCTTATGCCATGAGCAATGAAGTGAAATGTTGCCTTTTCGCTCTCTGAGGAGAGCTCTGGGACTAATTCAATTGCAGATTTTTCCTTTTTCTCCTGCCTAACACAGACCCTGTTCTAATCTAATGACTAATGCTTGGGCCAGAAAAGGAACAAGTTTATCCCAGCAGGAACAAAACCTCAGGATGAAATGAAGGAGCTGTTTTGTACAGTGCTATGCAACTAAGGAGTCAATTGAAAAAAAATCATGTTAGCATTGGTTACTTCAGATACAGTAGTACTGTTTTGTTTCTGTCCTACCATACTGTATGATTTTCTTACGTGTAAAGAGAATCTGAAGGGAAATTACATATGAATTTTTGTTGCCAAACTTCTTATCTGCTAGTATCTCATAAACTATAAACTACAGAAATCCTAAAACATTCTGTGCTTCAAAGAAATGTCAAAAAAATTATTAAATGAAATGAGAAAACAAAAAACTGAAAACTGGAGGATATGAGAAACAAAGTCATGCAGCATTGCACCATTCATCTCTTCTTCACAGCCAAGCGATCAAACCAAACTGGGGCTATTGGGTCCAGATTTGACCTATCTCAGTGGTAAATACAAACCAGATCCAAACTAAAAAGCAACAAAGGATGAGAGTCCTATGGTTGCTGATGGATTTGTCCATGGTGTTACCCCACCCTCTCAGTTCTGAGAGACAGAAGTGAGACCGTTTTGCTGCCAGAAACAGCAACTGCCAAACCAACAAGGATAATGAACAGCAATTTACAAAGAGGATGGTTGTTGCCTGTTGAATGCTGAGATATCAGATACTACAAAACCAGAGAGAGAATGCCTGTGCAGACTAAGTGGTTAAGGATGCTCAGAGCTATCTGGGAGAAGAGCTGGGTGTTATTAGAACACATTCATTTTCTGTTTCAGCATTGTCTTTGCACAATCATAACTACCTATTGATTCTTGGAATAAAGTTTTCAATACTACAGCCCCATGCTCCCCGTAAACACTAGAACTGTACATCCAAATATTCTGGCTAAAAGAAGCCACTGAATTGCTATCGAGAGAGCAGTTTATCCAGAAACTTCAGCAGATACAGACATCTACCACCTGGGTGGTAAGTACAGGGCTCTACATGTCAACTATCAGCATGAAAAATCTCTGAAACAAATGAAGGTAACTGTGTACACACTAACATCCAAGAAGTTTCTGAGTTACTAGGATTCCTATTTAAGGATTCATTGAGTATTATACAGCCCTCACAATTATCCTGAAAAAAAAAAAAAAAAACCAATAAAGAACAAAGTAGGTTGCTCTCTTGCATGCTTTTTACATCATAACCACATCCTTTGGCATTTATGAGCAACAGCGTAATGCTCCAGTTTGTTTTCATATACCTCTTCCAAAGTACCGGGTATTACATATTTTTTTTAGTCAGATAAATCTCACTTCAGAGTTCAGTTATTCAATTCAATCATGCACTGAAGGAGATGGTTAATCCATTTTATGGGGGGTGCAAGCAGCTGTTGAATGAAGCCTCCAATAACTACCTTTTATGAAGGGATATAAATAAACTGAGTGGCTTCTATTTATAAGCTTCTAGCTCTGAGCCAATGTTCCTTTCAGCTCCGCTGCCAGGCTCAGAAAGGAGACACAAGAATTGAACTGACAAGAGACAAAAGTTGACCTTCAGCGGTTGGGGGAACTTGGGATGCAGGTCTGAATTTGAATGCCAGAGCTTTGGGGATTGTTTTTATCTGATTCACATCTTGAGATCACTTCTCAGAATAACAAAGACCTTCAGGTAACACTCCATAACAGAGCTATGGATTTTTGAGTACTAACAGATCTCTGAATATCCACCCACATTTATGCCAGAGGATGGCAACCACATGATGATTCTATACTTTAGATCTTTTTCTGAAATCCGGTGTTGAGACAATATTCTCCATGCAACTTGCATTGATTTCAGTGAGAACTGGGGTATTAACTCGAAACAGAAACCATCAGAATCAGTTCTACAACTGATTTCTAGACACTGCATATTTTGAAAAATATTTTTTAAAAATATTCCTTTTTCTGATCAGTCCATTCCTCATGTGAGGAACATCAAGGGGACAAAACCAAGCCCCCAAAACTGTAAACATTACATCAACAGTCATATAGTAAGAAAATCGCTATGTTCTAAAGAAACATCTATATTTACTTAAAATTTACTGTGCTCCATGTGAGGTATATTATAAACACCAGGCTGTGTACCTTTGCTAAAGAAACAGAGGACCGATGAAGTATACAAGTCATGGATCATAAAATAACTATAAAAAAAGGCAGCCTGGACTAGACAGAAGGGAAAAAATGACACCCTGTCTATCATTATAATATTTATGCAAGAACAGCAGGCTGTATGACTTTTTAATTCTGTGAAAAACTATGAACTAAGCTCTAATGAGAAGCAGATAACCTGACTCTTTATCACAAGCCTGAATGTCTGCAGAAACAGACTCTCTTGATACTCTTCTGTATTTATTAACTGCAGTGTTCTGAACAGCTGATGTTTTTTGAATCCAAAAGTCAGACACGTCAGCAGATGAACTACAGTACACCCAGTTATGTCAGTATTTTGCATGGCCTTTATCACTGGGCGTGAACAGTAACTTCCAGGCGTGTGAAACTCAGAATTAGATGCAGTTCTCAGACAATCATAGGAACAAAAATTCCTCATACTTAAAAAGCAACTTATACATGGGAAGTTATTGCCTTTTTTGTTGTTGTTTTTTGTTTGTTTGTTTTTAAGGAAATACTCTGTATAAAATCAACCATCTTTGCAAAGTAATTGTTTTGATGCTCCCTTCCTAAAACCATAATTGTTTTACCGTGTTGCTCATTGTGTGTTCAGGGAAATTTTGCATAATGAAGTTCCCTTAGTTGTTTTCCTTTGTAATTCTGAAGACGTGCTACAGTTGAATGAGAAAATATTTTCAAATTATGCATTTCTGTGATTATTCATAGTTTTACTAGAAATAGGAATTATAAATTTTGAATAACAGATAGCCATGTTTCAAGATTATTATTTAATTTTTCAGAAAATTAGTATCCAAGTGAGAAGACTTATATGTTTAAGTAGGAATAGGCTCTGTAGTATGCACACAACTCTTCCAGGCTGTCCTTGGGCAACCTTCGATATTCTCAAGGATTTGAATTACAATCTGTGTCAATGATTCCCAGATTTCTTTCCTCCTCACTCACTTCCCTTTTGTTCACACTTGTAATTCAAACTGCTTCTACAGAATCTTCTCCAGATGTCCTCTTGCCAAATGAAAATCAATGTGTCAAAACCATCTCTTCTCTCCTCCCAGCTCCTTCCCTCCTGTTTTGTTGTAACTGTCAACAATTCCACCATCCCCCTATTCCACAAGCCTTTTAATACTGGTATCATTTTCAGCTCTTCTCCACTTGCAAAGCTCCACACACCCAAGCACATGCTTAATGTTAACCCTACTGCCTGCCCTAAAATCTCTCTGCAGCAGTTTCAAAATAGACATCAAGTAAACATCAAGTGCCACAGACTGTCCGAATGAAATGAGGATTAACCAGCCACAGAAAGCATCACCTAAATCTGACAGATGAGAAAATTAAAATCTTTTGCCCTGAAAAACAGGTTGTATTTGCTTGCTACTATCAATTATTAATCTTCTGGTTTTCTACACACAGGTATAGAAAAATGGGAATGATACAAATGCAAAATAACCATTAACAAGACAACAGTAATTTAGGTACTTACTAAAAAAGAAAATGCCATCTGTCTTAATCAAGCCTGCCTCCTGTGAAAGTCTTAACACAGTATCTTACACAACTCCTATTTCAAAGTTTGAAGACAGTTACGTCTTTATAATAGAACATGTGACTAAACTAGCTCCCATTACTGGACTTGTTTAGCCACTTACTCATCTCAGTTCTCTTTACTATTCACACAACTTTACTTGGCACATGGGCACAAGCCCTTTGATTACAACCTTTAGATTTAACCTTAGAACATAAGTAAGATCGAAGTCTTTATTGTAGATGTGATTTCAAGGTCATTTTATCTTTTGAATGAAAAAAAAACACAACAGAAACTCAATTGTATTTTTACTCCATTTTAGAGTGTCTGGACTTCATTTCAGTGGCATCTTCTTGAAGCAAATATTTTCCTAGGCAAGAATAATATGCACTTGTACATAGGGCTAAAAAAAATTACATTGTATGCAGCATGGAAGATAAGAGATTTAATCTTTTTTGTTTCCTTTGGTCCATCTTAATTCAACACAAACATGTGAAAGATACTTCCCCCTATTGAGGTAATAAAGGGATCCATTGTGATCTTTATGATTTAAGAAATTCTCCAAAACAAGAAATCCTAACATATATTGTACATTAAGAAATGTTAAAGTTGAAGGAGCCTATCCTAGTTTTCACAGATAGGTAACATTTTCAAATACAAGAGACAATCTTCTATGTATATCTTAAATTTTAAAAAACCTCATTGCCTCAAGCATCTTATTCAAGTTGCCTAAAATAAGATGACTGAGCCTTAACACTCAGTAAAATTTTCACTTCTTAAAGTCAGAATTTGCTTTTATCTTCTAATCTGGTGACTTCATTTTTCCATGGAACTGGACTGCATGCAGCAGTGCACTTCAGAACCATAGCATGAAACAGAGAGGAGTTTTATGAAATTAACAAATAAAAAAAGTCAAGAAATTCAAACGCACTCTTCAGGAAACTGATAAAGACAAAGAAAGCAAATAAAACCCAGACCGTGACAGCTCATTTTATTTTAGATAAGCACCATCAAGCTTATACCAAATTTCTTGTTATTTTTCTACAGAACTATATGTTATTCACTGACTGTCAAGAAAGCTGAGCTATGTTATAGATATGTAACACTTATCTAGTATCAATGGGAAAAATCTTGCCTAATCTCAGTATTTCTCAACCATTAAGCAATATAATTCCCTCAGCACTGATTACAAAAAAAAAAAAAAAAATCCATGAAAGGATTTTCAACTTACAGGATATGATCACTCCTGAGTGGTGCACTTGACCGATGATTTTTGACTGAGAAAATAGTTTCCAGAAGGAGATGATTCATGTAAACCCAAAATTTCATGGACTATAGCACAGGGGTTTTTTTTTGGGGGGGGGGGGGGGAAATACACATTCTCAAGAGATTAAGTGTTGTTTCCACTGTCTTTGAACTTATCATTTCCTTAGTTAAAGGATGTTTTCATTGTCTGCTGCTCACATCTTTATAAGGACCATCTGAGAGTGTCATTTTGCAGGCTATCTTCCCCTCCGTGACTCAGTCAGTTCAGCTCATTAATAGGGCAAACCAGAACAGAGCCATATGGGAATATAAGTACAACTAATTACTGACTTGTTTTAGTTTCAGCCAAACCTGGATTTCATCCTAGTATTTTCTTCACATAAGCCATCATGTCACATGCTACAGCAAAGTAAGGAACATTTATTTTCTAAACATTAAAAGGGCCTAATAATGACTTAGCTGTCCAAATCCCCAGTTTTCTCTGCTGGTATTTACATCCACATTTCCTACCAGGGAGCCCTTGAATCAGGCTTGATAATTTGTGGCACGAAGAGACAGGGGGAGAGCCAGTCCCAGCCCCAGCCTGTACAGAGGCTCCATTTCTTTGGAAACAAGCAATGGTTTGGAAGACACTGCACTCACTCCATGTCAGCACAGTGCTGGAACACAGGTCAGAAACTAATCTCCCCTCAACTGAGAAAAGCCTTCCATTAGGCACAATTGCTCAGGCAGCAGTTCCACCCATAGATTTTAAAGCAGAGAAGATATAAGTGACAACATACTAACTCACCCTAGTGAGATGATGTGCTGGAAAATCATAACAGCAGCCACTGTGAGCAAAGTCCTCACCAGCACAGTTTTAAAACCCTCTGTATGCTGTTTGTTGGTCAATCTTGAAGATACAAAAGCTACTTTTCTATTTATTTGGGGTGCTGGAGTAGGCTTGCTGTTTCTTCCCTGTTGGTTTTGGTGCTCTTTTTGAAAACAGCTCTTGCTTTTGCTTTCCTTGCAGGTGGTTGGTACAGAAGTTAAACAAAAACTTTTTAGAACCCTCATAAATTTAAAGACCATTCAAAGAAAATCCAAAGACGCAACTGTGAAGAATATGAAGGCAGTGCACAGAAAAAACCCAAAACCTCTGGGACAGCAGCAGACAAGCTAAAGATATAGTAAGAGTATTAGAGAGAAATATACAAATGGAAATTTCTATATTTGCAAAAAGACAAGACAAAATGAAGAGTCACATGAAGTAATTATTCTTTTACAACTTTGTTCTACAGTGTCTTCTGTCTGTGAAGACAATGTTTATATTTAAGTGAAGCTTACTTGTGCTTGGTTTTGGTTGTTGAATTTTATTTGTTTCTACAGGACATTCATATGCTTACAAATTTTTAGAGCCTCACTTTTTCCTCCAATTTAAATAACAGTCTTATCATTCAAATGCATTCTAATTTATTGTATTTTTATGCTTCATATACTAACAACCCTCACAACAATTTCATTATTTCATTAATTGAGCCTGTATTGGAGGAGTACAATGGCTAGACAAGTTAAAAACAAGTATTCTCCTCAATTTCAGACTTGTGTTCTTTTATTCAAAATCTTTTCAGTGTCAGCACAAAGAAACAGCCCATCTTTCTCAACTTCTATCATCTGGACAAGCTCGTGATTTCACTCAGCACAATAGTATCCACATTAATAAAAAAAGAAATTCAAATCCCTTCAAACCAAGTACATTACAAAATCAAGGAAGAGAATAGCATTTGTGTAGAAACAAACAATTGAACACAATACTTGGCTTTTTTTCCCTTGCTAGATTTGTTGAGAAGGTAGAAGCCAAAATTATTTTCTTGTTGTTGTTGCTTTTGTTTTAATTTAATGCCAATACCTAGAAAAAAACATCTGGTTATTCTACACAATGTTAAAACTAAAATTGCCAGAGAACAGAACATCTTTCATAAAGAGTACTGAATGTACCTCTCAACTTTCTCAGGTTTTCTCTTCAAAATTACTTGGGCTGTTCACTGCTTTCTTTAATGTCTTTCCATAGAGAGGCAATTCTTGTACAGGAATCAGTCGTGGATCTAAATCACCTACTCACAGTGACACCAAAGCCTCCTTTTTTTTTGAGGGACATAATTACTGTTAATTTATCCAGACTGTAGACAATCACTTAAATATCTAGGCTTAGAGAAACACTGAGATCTGAAAGGTGTTTTGAAGTATATTTTCTTGGTGGTATATTTTAATACATGTGTCATGGCACAAGAAGAACAAAAAATGAAAAAGCCCAAACCAACCAGAATTTTCCATCCTGAATTTTCCTACAGGATGCAGCCATCATTGGGATCAGTCTAGTTTTTAAACGGCAATTGAATTCATCTGGATCATCATGTAGGATTTTTGTGTAACTCAATGCTTACACAATATTATTATAAATTGTGACAAATACTTGATGATAATCTCAATTAGATTACAAACTAAAGCTCAAAATTCCATATGCATTCAAAAATTCACATACAGAAATATATTTTCTTTTTTTGTTTTGTCAACATAGATTACAGATTGCGGCTGCTAAAACATTGAAATTGCAGTGCAATTTTCAGGATTAGTAGCAGACCAAAAAAGGAAAAAGGAGGGAAGATATCTAGAGATTACACTTATTTTAGCCATTTTTTCTAAAACATTCCCAGGTTTACTATGTTAAACAAATTTTATTAATATTTTATTATTTTTTCTTCTTTTTTTCCTTACATTTAGCACTCCATCAGAATTATTTTTTTAAAAAAGAACATTAGCTTTAATAATTTTATTGTAGGTCCCTTTGAATGTCTGAGAACAAGTAGTTTAATTCATGAGATCCATTCCCCAGCTGGTATGCATCATTAAAATACTACTGATTGCACTGGAGCAATGCCATTAACATCTAAGAAGTCCTTGAACTAGGAAAATACAGAACAAATGAGAAAGCTACCAGATTAACAAGCAGAGTACTTCAGTGAAATATTGAAAAAAATCTGTACAAATGGCCATGCTATATTTATTTGCAATTTGGCAAAAATTCCTGAGGACTTCGAAATATCTGAAAGCCTGAGATGAGGGACAAGTTGCCCTAACAAGTAAAACCACTGTATTTTATAAGGAGTTCTGCAGTGTTACAAGGGTAGCTGAAGCTTTTTATCCTTGTAAGCTGTTGCTCCAATGCAACATCTGCTGCAAACATGCAAATAATCAGATGAATATGGAAGAGCAGCAAGGCAGCCCATTACACACACAAAGTAGAAAACGAGAAAATTCAGTAGCTACTGTGTCCAGCAAACAGTGTCTACACACCACATGAATCCTTCTGAAGATTAATACCTCTTGACAGAACTCATAAATAATTCTCATATCTGTTTTGCTTGTGGCTGTGGCAAAGTACAGGTTCAATTTTATTGCAACAACCCTTTTGTCATGCAACCCAATACTGTGTGTCCAGATGTAAATACAGAAGCAAATGCCTAAGGAGTTTAAGTTTGTTTACCAGTAGGATTTGTAGTTAAGGGGTTTTCACGTGTGCCCAACATTGTTTTTTTCCTAATAGCTTCACATTTTTAAGAATTTTATTCTAAAATGCCAAGCTAAAACCAGATAATTTGTTATTACGTGCCTACATAGAAATGCTAGCTAATAGGAGGGAGCAGACAATATATTAAGCTTGGGTGTGATCCTAGAATACTACCTCACCTGAAAGAGCAGGAGGACAAGGGAAAAGCCATGACTGTCCTCACAGCAGTCTCCATGGCTTGGCTGCCAGCTCTCTGGTCTGGGAGGGTGTGACAGCAGTCTCAGCACACACTGACTGCTCCACTCAATGGCCAAACTTCTTTTAGCTTTGACAAGCTAACTTTTCATCTCTTACCATACCTGGATACCTCTCATATCGTATATAATACCCACGTGAGATGACTAACTATAAACCACAGTTTAATGTGAATCAACAGAAGTGTCTAAATGAAAAAGGTTTTATGCAAGGTACTTCCATTAAATGTTCTCTCCCTTTATACATTACTGTACATCACCGCAAAATTTTTATGTGACTGAGGCTTGTTCCAAATTTGACAGGAAATTTTATTTGCGGTACCATGTTAAAACTGTCATCACTTAATGAATTAATTCTAATGGAAAGGGGGAAAAAAACCCTCTAAGTATATTTCCAATAACCATATCCCACCTTAGTCAGCAATACTTCCAAGAATGCATACATTAGATACTTCAAATATTACCTCTTCAAGGATTTTGCTTTGTTATTCATGTCCATGTGCTCCCTCTTTTGAAAAATATCACAAAACTAATCTCAATTGTACTGACTATACAGCAAGCACATAAACAATTAAATTGTGGCTCTACAAGTGGATACATGAACATGTATCTGCAATTTGCACAGATCTTGCTTTATGTCGCAAAGTTATTAAAGAAATGAAGCAGTCACAGGCCTGGAGTTGTCTTCTATAGTCTTTCCCAAAGGCATAAAACACATAGGCTAAAGGACAACTCTCAGGACAGAAAACGGTCAGGAGTATACACAACTGAGTGGGCAGGAGAAGGCATTTTTCTCTTATTGATCAATGACGTGGAGAAGGGAGAGTTTCCCCATCTCTGGATATCATCAGACTCTTTCACGCAGTCAAATGCCATGCCCTGCCAAGTAGCTCAAGTCACCAAACTCTGTGAACTGGGAAAAACACAGCACAAAAATTTCCTTGTAAATAAGTGGAATAGAAGACACTGCAGGAAGGGGAGTGAGAAACATGGATGGGGTGGAGGCAGAGACAATCTAAACCATGCCATGATGACACTGAAATTGGGACTGGCAGTTACAGCTTAAGAAAAGGGGCACTCGAATCATCACTGGCTCTTCCCTGAAATCAGTGACTCAGACAGCAACAGCCAAAAAAAGCTAACAGATCATCAGATGTCATTCAGGAAGGGTATGAAAAACAAGTTCTTCATTTTGTGACTGTAAAAATCTTGCTATATCTGCATCCTGAGTGTACGTCTGGTCATCTTGGAGAAGAACAACCAAGTGAAGGATGTAATCACCTTAGAAGAGGCCGGTGAAAGGCAGCTGAAAATACCAAGTGGATGCAATAACTGCCTTATAAGTACAGACCTAAACAGGCTGGGAAAATTTAGGGGGGAAAAGGAAGACTGGAAGGGTAGAAATATAATCAAGCTTCAGAGAAACCTTGAACAAATTTATGATGTGCAACACAGAAACAGAGATAGGACAGAGCTGTACTCTCTAAGATGCCAAAACAGTTCTGAAAGCTGAGGAAGGAGGGAGGGCATTCTGTCATGGGAAAAAAAAAATGGTTGGGGAATTCCAAATAATTGTGAATTAACAACAGTTCCTTTTGCTTTGCTGCTCCTCAGTTCTTAATCCACTTCTTTGGTGTGAGTTCCTCCACTGGCCACTGTCACTTTGGGTGTGGCACCTTCCCCTGTGCTTTCTCTGAAGTCCTGTTCAGAGTTTTCATTCCTGCCCCTGCTCAGACACCCCCTCCAGACCTTGCACCTCTCCTGTTTCTCCTCCTTTCATTGACATCTCTTGTTCTCCACGCCTCCTGACCAGATGTGCTTCTTGTTTCTCCTTTGGCCCTGTTCAGGAGTCCCTCTTGCCCTGGCATTCCCTCTGGCATCTCATGTTTCTTCTGTCAAAGAGATACTGTCCTTTTTTAACAGATTTTCCAGAAGCACCACAGACTCCTGCCTGGGTCAGTTCTGGTGCACAGGGTGTCCTTTGCAGAGCCAGGAGTGTCTGGCATGGACCGTCCCTGACCCATGTGCAGAGAGGCCTCCCTGCAATGTCCCTGCTACCAAATCCTGCCCAAGACACGGAGAGAGCAGGAATTATCCAATCTGTGTTCATTCTCACTGGCCTCTCCTCGACACTGTTGGAGGCACCCATGGCCTTTACACAGTAAGCAATTCTTTTGGGTTTGACTAAGCTGTCAACCATGAAATATCTCAAGGCTCCTTTAAATCAAAACCATGGCCTGAGGCAAATATGAATATATATGTACTTGTTCAGAGCTTTGATGACATCTTGCTTTCACATATGAAGTTTCTGCAAAATCCATTTATCTACATTTGCCTTACCTATGTGTGCATGCTGACCCCACAAGAATTTTAAATAGCTGAGGAAATTAGCATTTTAAAAATCCAGAATAAATGGTTATCCATTACAACAGAATTGTAGTATTCTTTCTTACCAAGTTTTGAGCATCTTAATTACTATTCTCCAGAAGGAATTGTCAGTCCCTAGCCTTGCAGTAGCATTTGAATTTCCACCAGCACACAACCTCCATTTGGACTCAAATTAAATAAAAATATATTTGTGAAGTAGTGCAGCTAAAAACATCTTATTTTTCTACCTTTTAACATAGTTTAACAAAATAATTTGTTTCAATGTCTATTTTAAAGCCTTACCAAAGCACTCGTGATAGAAGTTCCCATAGCTATAAATTTCCTTAAGATACTATTTCAATAATTTTTCTCATCTAAAAGAAAACTTGCAGCTGTTGTGTTTTGAAAAACTTTGGCAGGGATGTATTTGTATGTTGTCAATGATGTCACCATCTTGTGACAAGCTACAGAATGCTTTTGGCTGGGTCAGATTTTGTCTAGGCCACAATTATCTACATTTATTTTAAATTCTTAATTGAAATATGCCTTTGAAATGAACGTGCATGCAGACATACAGCAATGAAAAGTAAGCCCTTTTGCTTGCTGCATTTGAGTAATTGATTCATGATACCAAACAATACCATATGTTTCTTCTCAATAGAAGCATTTAATTAACACATGCGATCAGACAGATTTACATTGAAGCTGGGTTTTCATCTTCACCTCCTGAGAAATATTGTCCCAGCACACATTGTGTCTCAAATAATTGTTTTGTGTAAGGAGAATTTTGTTCTAAACAGGGCTGATTCATTGTATCAGTTTTAACAGTCAGCAAAGACATTTGCATAAGGTCTCAAATAGGACAGGAAAAATCACCATAAAAGCAGAGGCTGTGTGAGAAGCTCAGGGGAAAAAAGACCATGCAGCTGTCAGGCATCCCTCCAAAAGGGTTGGGCATAAGGAAGAAGAAGTGAAGCACAGAGAAGGAGGGGAGGCTGAAGACTGACCAGGCTGCCACCTCTGCAGAATTGAATTTTGCCATCTCCAGGCCTGAGGACTAAATAAGTTAATTCAATTTGTTTAATGAGCTGGAAAGCTTCTAACAAACCCTGCTTTTAAACGTCTGGTCAGGAATACAGAAATCTTTCCAGAGCATTAAATGTACTACTTGCAGAGAAGAGGAAACGCTCCCTTGGGGTAACGATTAAGGGTGGCGAGGGACAGAAAAGGACACAGTCCCGTCAGGAGCCTTAGCAAGGCACAGCGTTTCTCATTGGAGCATCCAGTCTTTTCAGCAATGTTAATTACCTTTCCCATCTCCAGACACACTCTGCTCTAATTGGGAGAGATCCAGGTAGGAGGCCGGAAAACAAGTTTCCACTTACAAGGGTGTTTACGAATTTTTTTCACAAAGTTTTGATTTATTTTCTTGGAGAAGTAGATGAGGATTCTGCCCTCAGATTGTTTTCCCCTCGAAAGATAACCATGAAGGAAAAAAGTAAATCAATCTGATGTTATTATGTACAAGTAATCCCTCAGTATTTTTCTCAAAGTTTGTTTCTGCCCAAAAAAATTCAAATCTTTTTTACTTCAAAAGACATTTATGGTGGCTTTAAAACTCACTGAGGACACTGAAGTTATATGCTAATCTTAGACTCTGAATAGAAGCCTTGCTTCAATTCTACTCCAACTATTGTATGAATCTTGACAAATTTTTAAAAGCACATAGAATTAATATTACACAGAATTGCAATAAAATGTTCTGTATCTTTTTTTTTTCTTTCTTTCCTGAAGTGAGTGACATTTAAACAGTATATTTGACTCAGGAATTTCAGCAAATTACAGTTCCAAACAGAATATTTGATTTCCATCTAGCAGATTATGTTCCTCTCTGCACATTATCTCTTGTCTTCTAAAACAACAAATATTCTTGAAGAATTTATTTTAAATTATATTTGACCATCCAAGTTTCAGTTTTATTTGTACTCTTTCAACTTGACACAATAATTGGGAAAAAATCAGACTCCACTATATCACTCAGAATTAATTATCTGTACAAAAGAAAATCAATAATAGAGAACATAATTAATATTCCAACAAATACTTAATGTCCTTGAAACTTTTTTCCAAGACGGTTAAAGCTATTGGTATGTGTTTGAGCAATGCAGAGTGACTAAAATAAAGCTGAAATGCCTCTTTTCCCACCCCCCAAAAAACCATGCCACCAAGCAAGTTCTGTGCTGTAAATCAGCAGGTGCACTTCTGGCAACAATATTCTATATTCGCAAATGCTTTGGGTTTCTCCAATGAAGAAGCCTCTCAAGTGGAAGAGCAAAAAAAGGAACCAGCTTTCTTCTTTCTTTTACTTTTTATTTTAAAAATATGTTATTTCTGGTAATAACACACTTGAGGAGATGGAGAAAGAAAACAAAATCCAGGTCCCATGGTTCTTTACAAAGCACCCCAAATGCAGTGTTTCTAGGATGTCAGGATTATGGCAAAATCAGCCTAGCTAAATATTTACAGCTGATCAATTAGACAGAACGTAATTTCTTTGTACATTACATGTCAAGTCTGTGGTTCTGCAAATGTGCAAACCATTCAAAGCTGTCTGTTCTTCCTTTCCAACGTTACTAAGCCTCATCCCCTAAATCACTGTAACAAAGCAGCTCTCAAGTCTCGCAAGCAGCATATAGGATCTTTTCCATAAATCAATTCTCACTTTCTGTGACATGACTTTCCTGGTAACACACTGCACCCAGGAGCTGGAACCCAGCAGGAATTACAACAAGTAACTGCCTGGTGCTTTTCAGCAAATACAAACTGGGCCACCTAGGTGAAATGGCTTCCTGGTTGCTGATACAGCCCAAACTCCAAGAGGAATAAAAACAGGGGATAAAAAATGCTGCATGAATAGACCTTCTATCAGGCATTTAACTGTGAAAATGAGTGACTGATCCTCTGTGCTGAAAGGACAAGTTGAAAATGCTCTATTTTTATTACACTCCGACTGGTGTGATAAGAGCCCTGATACAACCTGCTGAAATGGTAACAGCCCTTTTTTTCCTGGCCAGATGCAAGAGAAACCATTCTGCTTACAGGCACAGAATGAGGCTACCAACTGCTTACCTCTGTTGGTGCTCTGATGTACCTGAATTACAAGAAGATTATTAACTGCTGTGGTAAGAGACAGGGAAGAAAAAAAACTGCTTTAGAACTCTATTGTAAGACATTTTAGCTGTGAATGCTATTACCATTAGTAACCATGATCATGAACATTTTGCACAGAGAGGTCTATTTCTTTATTAATTAGCTAAACAACTGCAATTGATGTTTTTCATGCCATTCTACTTTAAGAGTTCAGATACAGAGATTTGATAAAGATAATATAAAACCCTGCCCTACATGCTAACTTTATTTCCTACATTGCAATTTTTTCAAGCTTAATTCCACTCTATTTTCCTGTAACCTATGGACTAAAATCACTCCTCATTGCAGTCAATTCCAACTTCTGTTTCATTGTGCCTGCTACAAGAATGATAATCAGAGTGCAACCCTCTTCATCACCTTCAATTCTTCCTCAAATTGTCCCATGAAGGTGACTTATTTGCTCCAGCAGTGCCTCCAGCTGGGAAATATGGAACACATGTAACTTTACTATACAGTCAGCATCATGAACCATTCGTTGAAAATTGCTCCACCAAGATATTCTGAAAAATAAAATCTTTTCTAGAAAACAGAGCCTTAGAAAGCTAATACAAAATTCTAAAACCCAGAATATCCAGTTTTTTTAAAAGTGAAAACACCATAAAGAAAAATGAAGTATTTGTGTCTTCTTATTCTTTTGCCTTTTCATTTTGCTTGATGCCAAGTAGCATTTGGAGATTTCACAGCTAAGAACATCACTAGCTTTCAGTGCATTCCACCTTTTTTTTCCTTTTGGATCTATTCATTTTTCTGATGGCCTAGGAAACCCAGAACTGTAGTACCAAGAATTTGTCCTCATTTCTTATTGTAATACAAAGAGAAAAGGGGCTAAATTTCTCGAACACTTAAACCACTTCAGAGTGTTCTGATCCCTTATTACATGTAGTAATTAACACCCCAGATATTATGGCATAAGCAAATATTTTTAGCTTCCAGCCCCTTGTGGGACATTTGACATTGACTTGGGGAAGAAAAGGGCACAGGTGGGGCAACTCCAAGCACCAGGAAGTCTTTGAAAGAAATCAATTCTCTGTTACATAAAGAGAGAAAAGCTTCTTTCTGATGGAACAGTTCAAAAATTTTAATTTTCTTCTCTCTTTCCATGGCAGAAGCAAGGCCTAATGAAAGCCTAGATGTGATAATGCAGCCTGCTAGAACCGAGCTGCAGTGCTGCGACAGAAAAGCACGCTCCTCCTAAGAGCATCCCTGAACTGCATTGGACTTGAATACAGTGTTGCATTTAAAACACAGCAAGAATCTACTCTTGATTGCAATAAAAATCATGGAATTTTCATCTGTCTGCTGTCCCTCACACACTGCTGTAGCTCTTTGGAACTGCAGAATAATAATTAAAAAAAGAAGAAATTATTTGGAGGGAAGATGTTTGAAAAAGCCAGCTGTATGTTGTGCAAACTGAACATTTAGTGACCTTAGTCACTTCATTGATGGTCATCTCTTCTGAAATGTGGGGGAAAAAAACCCAAATCCTATAAACCATTTTTCCTCCCACATTTTTCACCTGGTTTTCTTTAAAACTGGATCCATTTCCAAATATCAAAAAGTAAAAACATGTCATTATCACAAATCTGTTACGTATCAGAACAATTACTGTCACATCTGTTAACATTTAGTTTTCCCCAACTCTTCAGCCTGTCCCCCTAGATTCTGGTTTCTTTGATATGAGACTAATTCATTATGAAGGGTTTTCTCTTTGCAGGTGTTCCTATGATGCCAAACAGCTCGTTTCAATTTTCTTAGAGCAGGCAGCCTTTTGGTCATGAGGAAAGTTCTGCTCATGATAATTACATGTGCAATGCACTAAATTGCTCCAGACAGCTTTGCTTGGAAATGCATGAAAAATCAGGTCTCACATGGGAGAAATGCCAAGAAAAACAATCTCAGCTTTTTTACTGCAGTGACAGACATTAAATCCTCAATGAAAATGAGAAAACTTCTTAAAATAATGAAAATCACTAACCACTTAATCTCTCTATGCAGTAAATTTCTTCCATGTTCCCTATATCTCTAAATATAATCAGACTTTTCTTGTTTAAAAAAATCCCCCAAACAAACCCAAGTGCCCCACAAAAATACTCAAATTGGGAAACCAGTAAAAATTCACTGATTGCCCCTAGAATTTTAGCCCAAATATACAATGGTTCAGGTAAGCATTAAGGAACCACCAGCTATTTTAATATTACTTTATATTTGGACACAAAAGTAAGAATTTTGGTGGGTTTTGTCACTGATTTCAGTGGGAACAAAATATCCTGAAATAGGTATTATGATTCTTAATTAAATTCTTTGAGGGGAAGAAGTTGTTCCATACTCATAAAAGAAACAAGAACAATTATTAGCCAAATCTAAGCTGGAAATCTGTAAGACAAGTCCAAATATCATGTTTGTGATGCCCAAAGCTTCCAGTCTGAGCAAATAACATGACCAACAGCTTGTAAAAGGTGCAGTGTCTATCACAAGCAAGTATTGTGATCAGCAATTTCATTTAAAAATGGATCTTATTTTGAAATCATAAGGCAATCTTATAAGCATTTGTATGGTTTTCTCTCACGTAAAATTTTTTTTAAATAGTCTGGTTTTGTTATCAGTTTGAAGTTCATCATAAAAAGCCAAAAATATATTAATAATGACAAAAGAGAATTGGTTAGAGGTCTTTTCCTACAGTGAACTACAAAAATCTTATGAGGAAATACATCTTTATAAAGTTAATGCATAGTTGATAGCCATATGATGATCTTTTACTTTTTCTGATCTAAGTCCTACATGTAATTCAACAAATGTTAGTCTAGAATCTATCCAGGTTAAACACAATATTAACTTTGTGAATGTAATTAGGGCAGGGGAACTGGCTTGAAAGAAATGTCTCTAAGTTCCCTCAGATTTTCACCCTGCAATCATCCTCATTCAAATATCAGATAACTGCCAAATTTCACAAAATATTTACCATACAAATGGTGAACATCAGGAGGTTTTGTTAGGTTCTTTATGCTTTTGCATCATTTTTGTTAAAAAGATTCAATAAACACAACTAAATTTTCATGGTTTTCCATGGAAACTGCCTATGTGAATCCCATTATCTATGATTTTTAAACTTAGTCAAGAACAGTGTTGCTCTTTATATCTAACAGGTTCAGCCAACATTGTAGCATCATAGAGACTTTCTGAAATTCATTACAGTTTATCCTCCCAGCAGCCCCGCAAGGTCAGAATATACTATCCCTATTTTTCAAGTGGCAAACTGACATCCTGAGTAAACTGAATTTTTGGGAGGACTAGAATCAAGCATAACTGCTCTGACAATGTGCTGCTAAACTAGCAAAGGCAAACCTTTCTCAGCCTGGGTTGCCTTCCACCTCCTGCCCTCCTCCAGCGCATTCCTTACACATCTGAGCCTTGATCACGAGACACTGACCCTGTGCTTATTCTGCCATGTGTACCAAGATCTGGCACTCTACTACACCATTCTTCTCATCCTTAGGAGATTGTTATTTTAAGAGCTACAACAGGTATTGCTTTTAACTCTAGTCATCTGTGCCTAAATTAAGCAAAGGCATAAAAAGCCTAAATATTACTTTTGTTTTTCTTGACCCTCGTACCTCTCGAGTTTGGGATTTTTTGAGTGAGATCTGTGATGTACTATGAGAAAGGCTCAAACTTCCAGTAATTCTAAAAGCAGGAAATACCAGTGAAAACCTGTTTCTCAGGGGACACCCAACCTAAATACATGGATCCAAAAAATTCAGATAGTCAGAATCTATTGCTTGGGTGTTCAGCTATACTGGGATTTTCGAGCACATTTTGTACGATATATTTGATATATTACGGTTAGGTCCAGAAGTGGTTTAGACAATCCCTTCAGAATGTAAATTAAAATACACAATATCTACATTACACTGAGGCTTTTATCTCAAGTAGGACATTATTCTATTTACCTTGAACTTTGTGAACTAGTGAACTACCACCTTCAGTAGCTCGGGCTTCAGATCACAGGAACAACTTCTTGACTTTTATTTCTCTAATAACAATTCTCCAATAAGAAAAAAAAAAATATTGTAGAAATGTAAAACAAAATTACTTCTGTGGTATCCAAGAATGCTTTGTACTTCAGAGATGCCTTTTCCTACATGAGGTATTTTACTTTTCCACCTAACTCATCTAGTCTATCTTAATTATCATCCACCCATTTTCTCATTATATTCTCATTACTGGCTGAAGGAGACCCATGAGAGAAACCTTAATTTTTAGTTGAATCTAGAAGCAGACATTCAGAATCTCCTGTGCAATAATGGAATTTCTAAATAATTATGATATTCATAACTTCTACAATATCTCTAAAATTTTATTGGCTGCTTCTGAAGAGCAAATATATAACTTGATTTTTCAGTGAAACACTGGAAATATGACAAGAATGCATAACATAATAGGAGATAAAAATGAGATGATACTGATTTGATTTCTCTTTTCAGCAAAGCTACTTCAGGCTAATCTATCTTTATCATGGCACACCTGGAAGTCAGGCATCCTTCAATTTTTACAATTTACTTAAATAGCAAAGGATTAACAATAAGTATTATGTATTTCAAACTGCAATAAGCCTCAGCTCCTGACTCCAGAAATATTTCCCTTGACTGCGGTGAACTGTAGAAAAATAATTCTGTGCATCCAAATGAAAAATTTGCAACACAATGATTATCAATTAGCAGCTGTTTCCATGACTGAGAACATGTTTTTCCTTGGCCATTCAAGACTGGACATGACACACAGGTAAGTCCTCTTCATTGCTCCCTTTCCACGAAAAAAAACCCCAAAAACCAAACAAAAAAAAGAAACCAAAAACCTAAAAAAAAACCACAGAAAAAAATAGAAAAAAAAAAAAACACAAAAAACCCCCCACATAGAAAGCTTTGATTTCTTTCACTGCACATTACTGAAACAAAGAATGTGTGTTCCTCCACTGATTCAATGCAGCATTTAAAGTCACACTGTACTTCAGAAGCGCAAGGGTGAACAACACCTTTTTGAATGTATACAAAGGAATGGTTAAGAGAAAGACCTTCAAGCGAAGAAATGCTTAAAATAACTATTTAAAACCTACTGAAATAATGTGCATTTTGCTTTATACTACTCAAGTGCATTTCAGGAACTTATGTTACAGCTTTGCATAGGAATTCTCTCCTAGATAACATGTAACTTGCCTCTCTAAGTAATTTTGGCAACATCATTTTCATCAGATAGTTCCACAGGATTCACTTTTTTGACCAATATTTAACATTTATATAATTCAATCAATTCTACCTTTGAAATCTTATATTTAAAAATCTGGCATTTCTTTCATATCAATTAGTCCCTTGACATCAACTTCTTATTAACCCATCATGAATAAATAATTCATATTTAGTATTTCAATAATTCACTTGGATCCACATGGGCAATGAAAACCTGTTGTCTTGAATCCGAGAGAGCAGTGTGTCATGGCCATGAGTACTTGGCCTACCTACTCCCAACAGGGGCAGCCAAAAGCTAGATTGGAACTCTTTTTGCTTTTTCAATCTAAGATCAAATTCTGCCCATTCACAGTGGGCAGTTACAAAGCAAATGGTCAATGACAAAGCATAAATAAAGCAACAATTTGCTAATACCGAATCTACAATTTTCCGCTTTATTTTTTGTGTGCCAAAAAAGTGTCAGAGTAAACATTACCTATCGATGCCAAACAGCTTAAGACAGATTCCTGATGCTCACAAAAAGGCACTTATTCTCAAGATCTGATTAATTACCAGTACATCATTTTAATGTTTCCACGGACCTTCTGCCATCACCAGTCTTTTCCTCTGCATGCTCTTAATGTCTATTGCCCATGGCACTGAAGCCTCTTTATTGCATTCAAGAGAAGCTCCCACTGATACTTACAAAGATCACCCCACTATGTCAGCTCCTCAGCCATTAGTGCAGTTTCTTGAGATTGCTCCAGCTGAGGCACTGTTTCCTTTAATTTGTTTTGTACCACTTTTCAGAAAAGCAATATGTGAAAATTAGTTCTATATTCAGGCCAAAGAATAAAAGCTTAGTCTTTAGTCACCCATGTTTGGTCACGGAGAATTAAAAAGGGAAAATTTTTCAAAGGAGAAGACCTGTGTAAAAGAGCTGAGGATTAAAATGCAACACTCATTCTATTAGCAATTGTCTCTAAGTAAGAATCCAATTGTTCTAAGAGTACAAGACAATTAGTTTCATGTTTTGCTTGAATTCGTCATTGCTACTTCATATAACTTATGCATAAAAACACAATTAGAAAAAAAAGGAAAAAATCACTTTTGACTGAGAAATAGAATTTCTCTCTAGAAAGAAGACACAACAACAGCTAAGTTGCAACCTCATACTGAAAAACTTAACATTCTGCTTCAAACTATTAAAAACCTTGTGTCTCTTAGAACTTGTTGGCCTAAAAATCCCTGCACGTCATCCAAGAGCCAACAAAGCAGACAAGCAGAGTACAAGCAGTGAGGCAAGATCTGGGAGCCCCAAACAAATGAAGGATGAGATATGAACCTTTATTAAGAGCAAAAGGCAAAGCTTAGCACTGGCTCATATGGCTGAATTGTCATAGCTGGCACTGGCAGGAAGGGATTTCACTTTTTATTGGGCAACAGCTTATATTTCAGAGGCTTTACGGACTACTATCTATAGGAAGCTATGGCAGATTCCGTCAGCAGAAGTTGACACAGAGCCAGCCTCCAATTTTACACTTTGCCAGAAGTCAAGAGACATCAGACACCTACTGGCAAACAGCAACTCTTTGGAAGCTTTAATACACTTAAACTCTCAAATGCTTCCGAGATGCTTTATCTCTTTTGGAAGTATAAAAGACATTTATGGCTCCTCAAGACAGTACTTTACAAATTCTAGCAATGCTACTTGCCTTTCAGTCTAGATTATTGTGCTTGTGCAAAGAATACAAGCTGGTGATTGACAGTATTTCCTCTATGTATTTATTTTGTTCAAATTCACAGATTCCTTATTTGTTCACGTTTCAGAAAGTAATTAAGTATTGGACCTCATAATAACAGCAGAAAGAATGGGATTCTTTGCTCAAAGAGGACTTACTGTCACCAGGAAATTAAATGTTTCTTCTGGCAGACAGCAAAGTACACAGAGAAATAAAAATTAATCTGTAGGCTTACACTTACATGCTTTCTCAAAGTTAATTAAGAAGGAAGGTTACCCAAGGTTCAATGGATGAGGCAATGCCAGCTTAGGAAGTGATCTCAACTTACAAGAGAGCAAAAATACAAAATTTCAATTGTTGAGCAGATGTAATAGATTCTTGTATATAATTTTTTGAAACTGTGACTCTGAACTCCTGTATGAAGGCAGGTGGGGTTTACACAGAGAAACACACTCCCAAAGATGAATAACAAAGTAACAAAAGATTGGATAATTAACACAGAACCAGGGTAGGTCCTGTCTGCTTATTAGCCTGACTTGCCTAGATATCAAGAACACACAGAAGGAAAACTAGTTCTCAATTCATGCACAGGCAATTTAAGAACTGAAATTCCAGAGATGCAAAAATTTCCCAAGTTTTCACATCAGTAAAAATAATAATTAAAAAAAAGATCAATTGCTTTAACACTATCAGTGCTATAAAAAGGAAAAAAAAATTAATACTATTTTTGGGGTGACAGTAGTTTCTCAATCATCCTGTAATTAGTGACTTTGTCAAGGATTAACTTGTGGATGTGTTTTACCATTTTACTTGTCATTTTTACCCCAAGACAGAACTTAGGAGTGACAGTACAAACCTAGTAGCAGATGTTACTTGATTGAAGGGAAGGAGGGTAAAGACTTCAGAATTTTTTTTCTGACAGCCGTTCTAACTGCCTGCAGTCTTAAGCTTTGATCTTCAAATGAAATCCAAAACTACATATTTATCATCTCTCTGCAACCCTATTTTTGCAGAAGGCACATTGATACTTGGAGAAGTGAAGAACTCACTTCTCAATGATAGCTTGGACTATGTATCTTAGAAGTTGGTGTACAGAAACAACTTATCTTCTGGGAATAAATCTAATTAGGAAATCAGGACTAATATAACCCTAGCGATTAAAAATACCTGGGATGTAGGATTTAGTTCTTCTAAGAACAGTGTCACAGGAGGCCATGTGGGGGCATTCTGCTAGACTTGGTCATACAAATGTAGCCAGAAAAAAAACTCTGCAGTATAACATTTACAGTCCTGTTTCAGTTAAGGTGCTTTCTGAAACACACAATTACTCATTTTCGAATCTGTCTCTGTCACCATCCAAAACATTGGTCTAGGAAAAACATTTTAAACACCTATATTAATTGCACCTAATTCCAGTAAGCAATGACTAGAAAAGAGGAGCACACACTTTCTGGAAAATCTACGTCAAAATTATCCTTCAATGCCATACATTCTTTAAAATCTAGGATAAAGCAACCTAATACATCACCAATGATACGTTGAGGCATTTTTTGAAGTTCACAAGTATTGGAAATGCTGTAATTAAAGTACCATCCATGCAGAGAGATAGAGAAACAGTCCATTGCTTTCAAATATAGTTAGGGCTCCAACTAGGCACAGAAACTTTCATATGCCCTTTTCATGCCCACAGCCCTGTGATCAGGACTCAATTGTTAAGCACACTTCTTCAAAACTTTCCCGGCCTCAACTCATGACAGAGCTGCACAACTCATTCCTAGATTCATTTTCTCAAATGTTTTTGTAGAATAGCTAAGGCTCTAAAAATACTCCACAAAAGCTGAAAAGCATAAAAAGCTAGCTAATCTTTATGGCAGGACAAAGCAATTTTATCATACACTATAAGACAAAGATTTATGCATGTGGTAGAAACATGAAATAGATTTGCTTTACTGTAAATAGACTTTGTTGTTTTATTTTGACCTTTTAAAATGTTTAGATAAGGTCAGAGTAAAATTAACAGACAGTAATCACCCTCTCCAAAGTAAGGCTAAGTAAATCCATACTGCTTCTCCATTAAGAATTCCATAGGCCACTGCATACAAATTTAGGAATTCCAGTGGGTCATCAAATGCTTGCTAGCTGCAAAAATCAGTTTGGAGCCACTTTCATCAAATGCCAGGAATAAGGAGAGAAATCCTGCATGTTTACTCCATGCTGCTCTGGCAGGGAACCAACAATAGCAAAGGAACTTGGAACTACAAGACAAAATCTCCATTTGTCTCACCCTTGTAGTCATAAAACTGTTTATGCAGATAAAAAGACTGACAACTGTATCAAGTGATGTGCACTGAATTACTGAAAGCTTCCAAACACCCTTTTTAAAGAAACTTATAGCCTTAAATAACCAGCTTCTTAACAGACAGCATGAGAATTTATGTCACAAGTAAAATATGAGTAAAATATGGTCAATTTGTTGTTCTGTGGCAGGGTATGATTCTGTCTTACTTTGCACAAGAAACGCAATCTCAGAGAATTACCAGCCTTATATTACATAAGGAGAAATATAATCCAGAAAATTTACAGTGTTTGTATCAAGAAAAAAAGAAATTATGTATGCAATGTGGAAGGAAAATATAAGAATGACAGGTGGCAGACTCAAAATTGTTTTAACACAAGTTCTGTAGTTACAGCAAATACCAACTGCTGTGGAGAAGGCTAAAACAAGCAGGGAATAGAAATACGTTTTAATTGCTGCACTAGTTACTTTTGTAAGCAATGTGACAGTAGTTACATTTAAAACATCAGACTAAGTAAAAGCAAAAGGATTTAGAAAGCTAAGTTAGAATAATTTCTGATTGATTCTTCACATTTCTCCTAAACAGGTTTTTTTTCACATCAGAAATATTATTAGGAATCTCTAACTGGCCTCTGATATGGTCTTCCCATGCAGACATACAATAAGAGCTTTCATGGTTGATTTGGTACATTCCAGACACATGGTTCCACAAGAGGAAACAGTAGGGAAATCATCACAAGGTGTTCCTGCTCTCCACGCAGTCCTTGATCCCCTTAAGCCAGTTGATTTTGACAGAAGCATTGGCACACCATGTCACAGAGGAAGCAGCAAGGGTAGAGTTGGTAGATGGAAAGAGAACTTGAAACTGGTGCTAGCACTAAATGCTTCAAAAGTAATGACCCAGGCACCCAGCACGCAGACAGTTGAAATGCCAGCTTCAGCAGCCTTCCCTGGTGCTCACAGCCTTCCCACAGGCACCCCATTTTCTTACTCCCACTTATTTATGCCAGAATAACTAGTATAATTAAAAGCCTAAAATGTACAGGGTTAAAAAATGTAAAGTCTTCTTTCTTTATGTGCTGCTTTCACCCTGAATGAATTCAGACATTCAATTTACAAAGTTCTACAAAAACACTTTCTCTGTCAGACCTGAAGCAAGGAGAACTGTGATCACAATGTTTTTCAGACAGATTTGCTACAAGAAAGGCATCTCATGGAACTAAACAGAACATGAGGGAGAAAACAAGTCCCGCATTATGGCTTTGTTACACTGCACAGCTGGTGACATTTCCCACAGATGTCCCTACTAAATATCAATAAACTGGAACAGCACAGAATAAACAAAAGATAAATTACATGTGTCATTTGGCATGGGTCATACCTCAGGTGACAATGCTTTAAGTATCAGTGCAACAGGAAAATAATAGCAATTAACTTGGAAGAGATAAAACAGAGAAGAAAAGTCCAAGTCCCATGAACACACATAACAATCTACAGGATTTTGTCAAGGATTTTCAGCCTCCAGTAGTCTAAAGAAAAAAAAAATCAAGATTCTAAATATGGCTTTAGAAGCCTTACCAGAGAATAGAATAAACAAATATACCAGCATTCAACAGCTCTTACAAGTTTAAAGACTGCAAAGCACATGCAAAGGCCTTAAGAGGGTCCGTCCTGGATCTTGTCTGCCTGGGCTGGGGGCCAAGGCAGGGAGTGCAGCTGCAGCCTGTCCAGGCTGTCCCCCTCCCTTCCCTGCCTGCACAGCCTGGGCCAAAGCCCCTTCCCGAGGGAGCTGCTTTTCAGCTGAGCCTCTACCATCAGCCCCGACCTGAGCTGCACCTCCTGCTGTGGGCGCAGCCCAGCCCCTGCCTCATCCTGGGCCCCATTTATCCAGCCCACTGCCCCCGACAGCCTGGCACCCCAAGGCTGTGCTTGTCCTCTGTTACCCTCACTCGGGTGCTGCTGTCTGCTTAATCACCCTCATCTCCTGGATCACCCTCTCTCAGGGAGCAGCCAGCCCTCACTGCTCCATGTCTGTCTAATGCTCTTTCCTCTAGTATTCACGAGGGAATATAAATGACAGGACATGATTTATACTGGTCTGATTACAATTGAAATAACTCTTATCCAGCTAGCTTAACAAAATGAAGCTGAGAGGACAATATGGAATAAAAACAGCATTAGGTCTATCTGACATTTGTGCAGGCAAATATTCCTTATTAAAATTAGACTCCGTGGTCACATGATTTCAAAATGAATATGGAAAAGATGGTGTCTGTCACCATTGACATGACATTGAACACAACAGAAAAACTTGAACTTTGACTAGAAATTGAAATAACTGCTGGTAATGCTTGTATATGGTTAAATTTAGCTGTGATGAAACAAGAGGATATCAACCAAAACATTGAAACTTAAAGGGAGCAGATTTTTTTATAAACATAACATGAAAATTGTTAAGATTTAAAACTCTATGATGAGTAGTAGACTAATCCAGACAGCCTTCAAGGGAAAGGTGGTGTTTTGGTAGTTCTAATCATAAATTGTTTGAACATATCCAAGTCACATAGCTCTTCCCCAAGATACTCTGTCAAGTGACAGGCCTGTACTCACTATCTCAATTTCCCATTCTTTAGAATGGGACCACTTATATTACACTACCAGATGCAGTTCCATCTGTTAGAAATGAAAAATCAAGAGACTCCATGGAATTAGATTCCAGAGAATCTTTGTTCCGTTATCAAGTTATTTTTAACATATGACATTTCTTTAAAATTGTTTGTCATCAGGGACATAGTCCATTTCACACAGTTCTCCAAATTGAAATATCATCTTTTCCATCAATAGTTACTTTTGCTAGTAACGAATCGACCTCTTTAACTAAGAGACACTCAAAGACCAGACAAAATGCAAAGCAATGTAACAACCTAGTACTTGGCCTGAGATAATCTTTCCAAAAACAGCCACTGCTGCTAGAGGCAGGGAGGAGGAAAAAAGGCCATATTTTACAATAAATGAGAAATTTACTTTCCAATGAGTATCATTTCATGCATATCTCTAATCTGCGAAAAGTCTGATCTCTCTTCACCATGGAAGGAATTACATATGCCCAAGGCCAGGCTATCTGCTGGATCTAATAATGACTGGGTAACCAGAGACATGGGATTAGAAGAGAACTGTTCTAAACAACTTCTGTTGTGCCAGTTTTCTGACAAAAGGCACTTTTCTTGTAAATTACACTGGCAACTAACGGTGCTGGATCCATATACCAGCAGGAATCATAGGAAAGCAATGCCACAGCTGTAACTTGTTCTTCCATTAAAACCAACTGGGACTATGGAAAGCTGATCCTGAGCTTTTGCAGCAACTCAGCACATGTTATCACATTAGCAGGGTTCTGATGTACATAAGCATCTACACCAAGATACAGCAGGAGAAGCCAGAGCAGGGGGTAAAAAAATGGTAAAGAAATGCAACTCTTCTATGGATGCTCAGTTCTACAGTAAGACAGAAAAGAGGATGAGTAACCAAATACGGATAAAAAAAAGTGAAAAATAGAAGGGTGGAAATATTAAAGTGATTAGGAAACCAAATGTAAAAGAAATAAACTATAAGAGAGATAAAAGAAGTTCATGGAGAAAAAAGTAAGAAATGGAACAAGCTGAGTGTGCATAAACATTAATTATGGAGAATTCAGATTCCTGCAGCTCCAGATTTTTGTTAGTGATAACACTGACTGATTCAGTTACAGATATTAAAACTTAATTAAGAACTCATAAACTCAGACAAAACTAACAAATTCCTGCCTAGGACTGAACTGGGCTGAGTGTATAAAGCTGGTAATCAATTTGGCCCTGAAAACTTTCATGGCTAAACACTGGCAAGAATGACTAGCTTGACAGCTTAGCGGTGATTCACAACCAGCTTGACTATCATTCCTCATTTAAATTGATTAACACAAGTAGATACGTAAATATCTGCAGCTTGACGATTGAAACATGCAATTTTACATAAAACTTTCAAGTGATTCAGAAAACGTGTGTGGTGTTGGCAATAAAGTATGTTTTCCATGTAAAACTACTATTTGCAGTCCTCTAAATCCATAATAGAAATCATGTCAGGCTACACACAGAAAGATGCAGTTCAGCAGGCAATTTCTAAAACACATAAAGCATACAGTGGATCCAATTTCTGCCATAACAAACAGGATTTACCTTTGGTTCTGATTAGGAAAACTAGCAAATGAAGTCTTTTGCAAAAGCTATGCTGGGAAACTGTAACAAAGACAAAAAATAGAATAAACAGTTACCTCTTAATCCAATGGTTCAGCAGCACAAAGGGGAATGATTTGCAGTTAGGGGCCAGGTGCACCAGCTCTGGCAGCATCTATTTGCCACTCCTTGAGACAGACTGCTGGCCTGACACAGGGCTTCTCAATAAGTCCTTAATGAGTCAGCTTCATTACCTACATGCAGAGACCAGAGAAATT
Organism: Promerops cafer; assembly: GCA_013398275.1. Taxonomy (NCBI): domain Eukaryota; kingdom Metazoa; phylum Chordata; class Aves; order Passeriformes; family Nectariniidae; genus Promerops; species Promerops cafer. Next base: position 893,036 of record VZSE01012174.1, read on the forward strand.
AGCACCTGCACACTTCTCACAATTATACACTCATCTTAGCACCCCACTCTTAAAAATGCATGGAAAACAGAATGCACAGGAATAGTAGAGCTGGAGGTACTGCAGGGTGTGCTCTTATGACCATTTTTTTAATCTTTGCTCTTTCTAGTTGCCTCCATTTGAGACAAGTTGGGGGGAAAGTTAGTCCATGTATATTATTGATGTTCCACAAAAAGCCTACCAAAAACATACTGCAAAAATGCCCACACATGCCAGCAAACAAAAAACCATAAAGAAATAGAGGTAACAAGGAAACTTCAAAGCTTAAACATATTTAATTTGGCTAGAAATGTAAACCACTAAAAAATAACATAACACACATAATAAAATAACACTGTGGCAGACAACACAAGAGATTCTGATACTATTTAAAAAAAAAACAGAATGGAACATTTTTAATCACATCTCTCAAGATCAGTGGATCTTCATAGAAACAGTATGACTTCAATATGTAGTTTCAATACTCACAGGTTCAGCTGCCTAAAAAATGAGATCAATTTATTGTTTCTGAGCTCTTCATCTGTTCACCACTACGCCTTGAGAATTTTATAACATATGTAATAGCATACTTATGGACCCATATATAGTCATTTAAACAGAAAAGCAAACATAGCTACTTCTTTATCTAAAGTCTTGGGCCTGACCATTAAGCAAGAATTTACCTTCAGACACTCAATGTTTCCTTCTTAAAAAGGAAGGCTTTCTTTCTAAGGGAAGGTGGGCAAAATAACACATCTAAATATTTCCAGGGATTCATCTTAGCAATTTTTGCTTCTGCAAAATTTGAAGGGGAAGGGAGCATACAGGAAAGAATTTTTCAAGTTTTGATAACATATGGAGAACTCACTGAAATCCTCCAACCTAAATTCTGAAAAGTAAGTAAAAATAATTACACCAGCTTTCCAAACAATTATTTTAGAATAATTCTATTTATACCAGTGCGCACTCATAAAACAAACAAACATCTTATTTCGGTGAGATATGAGAGCTTGAAAAAATGCTCTAGCACCCCATCCCAAACATTAGCTCAATTTCTTTATCTCCTTACCAGTAATATCCATTGTAAAACACGTTTACTTTCTTTCTTTTGCTGCCGTGCCCAGCCATTCCCCAGCTCCTGCTCCATCTGCGACCTCTCCCCGTGTGAGTGGAAAGAATGGTGTCCTCCCAGCAGGTAATTAATTGGCTGTGAGGGGTCATTTTTAGAGAGATTGAAAACACCTGAGTGGGAGGAACAGCTGTGGGGCTGATGGCAGAACAGACACTTGTGCTCTCCCCCGACACAGTCAGGGTTTAAATGACAAAGTTCTAAGAGCTCTGCACTACCTTGGGAATTTAAAATCCTCATGTGAGGCAGGACTAAATGTCTCATGATGCTCTCTCACCTTGTCAACAGGCAGCCTCTGAGCTGAGGACTGCACCTTCTCTCTATTGAAGGAGGGAGGAAGAGCAAAGAGGGTCTCAGCAGGAGGACACCCCTGTGGCCAGAAAAGTCATGTGCCCTCTTCCACTTTTCTTCCCACTTTACTCTTTTCCAGTGTGATTTATCTCTTGAGTGAAAAAATGGTATTGAGGCACTGAGGCAAATTATTTAAATGTGTTCAGGAAAAAACAGGAAACTCAAAACGTCAATTATAAGAGGAAATATGTTGGAAAATAAAAAAGAAAATCTCTCTCTCCATTTTGGAAAAATGCACACTCAACCTCTCCTGACCTCAGTAGTGTAATATTACAGTCAGTACTTGTGTCTCTGCTTTTTCAAGTTTATTCAGTTGATTTTGGAACGTTCACAATAAAAATCACATTCAGTTCTCTTGCATGTGGCTCAGACAAAGTGTGCATTACTTAAACACAGGCACTACAGGTAACCTGGAAATTTTAAATAATCCTGATGATGAGGGAACTGATACTGGCTCATGATGCTGATTTAAAAATTCTGATCATCTGTTTCTGTCCATTCAAAAATTAAAACTAGAAAGCAATCTAACTACAATTCAAAAAGGGTCTAATTAAATTACTTTGAAGTGCACAGATGTCTATAATTTATTTTAATGTATTAATAAATACCACATTATAGGTATTTTTCTGCATTCTTTTGTCACATCAGTACCATGTTTTATAAATTTAAATTATCTGCTAAGATGAGGACAAAAAAAGAAAGTGATAAAATATGACTAGAAGCCAAAACTAACTGTCAATCCAATACTAAATATAATCTTAGCATGCCAGAAACAATTTCATTTGTTGATATTGCATTTATTCCACCTGGAGTGGTTAGATTTTCACTTCCTGAAGCTAAATATGAATCTAAGAAACCTGCATTACTGCTCAGCTTCAGTAAAAGGAATCAAAGGAACTCCATCATATTTTATGTCTATTCTATGTTAAAGTATCGTAAGTACTTTTATCTTCCTTATGAAATAAAGGAAATCAGACATTCCGATTGACTATTTAATTTTTTAGTAATCTTTATTTCTTTTAATTAATTATTTACATATAAAATATTCTTTGATTTCTGTTCTTTTAAACTATGCAAGGTAAGGAGACTAGGAGAAACAGATCAGATTTAGGACTTGTAAATGATGAGTACATTCTTCAGTACCCTTCCATCTTGTCCCCTTGCATACGGATAAGAAACGAACTCAATGGCTGTTTTAAAGTGAAACTGGTAATATTTAAAGACTTCCAGAGAAACAGATGGATAAAAGGTTTAGTGAGGAAATATTTAATCAGAAGAGATTTGGCAAATTAATCTGTAAATGAATCCTTGCATGCTTGTTCTTTTCATTACAGAGAAGCAATAGCCTGCTGCCAATCATTTCCCAGCATTTTCAGTGCCAAAGTGCACCTTACCCCACATTGCCCCACCAGACTTTACTATTTTAGCAACAGCCTCCTATACTCACAGGCCAGATAATACAACCTTTTACATAACAACCAAGCCAAACCACCAAACTTCCCATTTTGACTCCCTTGAGGATTCCCAGGAAAGACTCTGCTTCTGGAGGTTGTTGATTGGCAAAATCCAGAGGTTACCTAATATAGGAGTTGCAGTGTGACTTTGATGTTCCAGACATGAATGATTTGGGGGTGTGTGTCTTATCTTACAATTCAGTGAAGTGAGCGAGAAAAAAAGAACAAATGTCAGCTTTTAACTGGCTGTACTGTTCTCCAAAAAAATCCCACCAGACTTATTTTCAAACCAATTCTACAATGGCCTAAAATGACATCATAGCAATACCTTACATACCTCACCATAATGTTAGCTTTTGAGTATTTATAGCTCCACTCTTTATATCACAGGAAAAGTATGCAGGGTCTTATAGTCTGGCAAGCAGAGATCACAGTGTCAGGAAACTCTATAGTCACTTTGCTATAGTGCAGGAGCTTCAACAAATAATAAAACACAAGCCTTAAAAAGGCAAAGCATCCAGTGTGTGGAACATCTTAATCTATTTCAGAAGAATTACTTAACCAAGAGGTAATGATTTGACATTGGTGATTCTTTTTTCTCATCAGCATAGTCATAATTTATATGTAATTCTGAACAGAAATCTAAGCTGAAATGACTGCTTGAAACTCTAGACAACTTTTCTTTCCAGCCCTTCCTGAGCTTATAAAATGGAACAGGTGTTACAGTAACTGGACTTGTTCCTTTCCCCTTGAGGTAACTCTGTGCCACAAAGAAATGGAGAAGCCCTTGCCTGCATTTCTCCAAGCATATTAAAGAAGGCTTTACTGTGAAAATATTTGATAGAAATAATAACACTAATTTACTGCCATTTACCACAGATGCCTTCCATCCACTTCACACTGAAACATAATTTTGACTGCGACATCCCTTTAGGGAAACCTCCCTAACTCACCTTATCTATAGCATTAAATTAACAAATAATTTCTGGGGAAGGTACAACATAACTATTCCAAGACAAGCAGGTGGTTCTATCTCTAAATTGCTCCATTGTGACAACTGCATTTCATCATTTGTGTGTGCTACTTAAAAAAAAAAAGATTTTTATATTAGAAATCTAGTTTAGAGATCTCCAAGGGGTTAAGTAAAAAAAATTATATCCTTTCTCAGACTTCCAAATCTTTAGGAAGGATGCTTTTTCTGCCTCCAAAGAATGAAATGTAATTATTTAAAACCCTGTTGTGATTTGTTTACACTACTATAAAATTTGGTATTTTGTATACTCCAAGCCTGGTATGACTTTAAATAAACAGTACAGTTGCTGTACTTCCCTACCCAACTATTATACCTAATCTCTGATATAAATGTAAATGCATATTCATGGTGAAGAACATCTACAATCTATGCATGCTCTTGGCACACAAAGACTACCAGAGACACTGCAATTTTGCTGCCAGTTTATCCTCATGCTCTTCAGAGAAAGGGAAATGTGCATATCCTCAGCTGGTATGAATTGAATTTTCAAAGGTATAGGAGTGATTATTATAATTATTCGTATCAGCCTCTATTCCTGTCTCTTTAAAATCCTTAATACAGGTTTTTTTATTATAAAGGTTATCAGTACTCTTTAAGTATGTTCAATGAACAGTTACTATTATCATAAATATATCATACCTGAAACCCCCAGATATAGTCCTTAAAATAAGAATGCACAGAGCCAAACAGACATTAAAATGAACAATGCCTCATCTTTCACAAAACAGCTCAAGCTCATTTACAGCATACACTTTCTGGAATTATATGTTCTTAGCTCTTCTAGAGAATTCTCATTAGATGAAGCTAGGAAACTTTAGAGTATTGGTATTTTACTTTAAAATCCAGGAGCCTGAGCAGCTCTGAATCACAGTTCTCCATCCTATGGCCAGCTATGGGCTAATCATTCATCCATTAACCTCAGTTTGACTTGTTATACTGACAGCAATGTGGAAATATGTGATTTATGGGGTAAATCAAGTTTAATCCATTAGAAGAAAACGACTAAGTCAAGCACACCACATTGTGGACTAAGAGGTAAAAGGCTCATTCCCACTAGAGATTCGTTCCTTTCTGGATCTAACCCTTCTTTGTCAGCAACTGCCCACCCACGCTGATTATAAAGGATTGTGTCAGCCTAAATCTTAATGTAACGTTAAGAGAGAAGACTGGATGTTTTCTGCTGGCTTCTGCATAAGGGCAAATTTCACCCAGAATGTAAATCAGATTTTTTATATGATTCATTTTGTTTCAGGCTATTTCCTAATAATTTCTAATGCTGTCAGAAAGATTGTGGAACAAACAGATTTTGTCAGGGGGATAGCCTAAATGGTTTCTTGAGGCTTCTTCCAACACTATTTTTCTACATTCCTGTAATTTTGGAAAGATGCTATAATTTTCATTCTGTAGCTGGAATCTGAACCAGAGTATTGCTTCACTACCCTGAATGGCAAATGTGGAGCCTGAACACCAGACCATCAAAGCTGAGCATTAAACTCCATGACATACAACAGAGGAAATGTTCCATCCAACTCCCCTGTGTTCTTGTTGGAATTCTTGAAAATCCTGGCATTGTTTCTCTTTTCAGACAATCCTTTTAGCACTAGGAAACCACAAAAGTCCAAAGAACCACACAGCAATATGATTAGTAATATACTTTGTACACTACACAGAGAGTAAGGAACACAGAATGTAGTAAAAGCAGTGCTCTAGTATGTGTGTCCTTAGGGCTTGGACAGAGAGGGAACTAAACTTCTGAAACTCCTGGGATAATTTTGGGAAAATTATTCAAGCTGAGTCTAGAATGCTAATTTGTTATTTTGGAGTGGTTCTGTGCTCTTAGTCAATTTGCTTTCTTTTTCCATGCTCCAAACCCATCCCAAAGGACAGTCCACACCCTCTATACCTTGATCTTCCATGGAACCAGAGCCACTAGAAGTATCCTCACTGCTCATTCTTTCAGGACAGCACTGAAAGACATTCAGTCTATGGGTTAAGACATTCAAACTCCAAACCTAAAGCTATAATAGATAGCTTCATTTGACAAATAGTGCTAATGAGTGCTGCAGAAGGGCTACAACAAGGTAACTGTATCATTTCTAAGACCCCAGCTGGTATTTCTAATAGTTTTATGCTGCATATTTCCATTAGACAATTTAGTGGAGCTATCTGGGGAATTCAGGACTGTTCTGTACAGTGTAATGTAACCAGACCTTTTATAGTCTAGTTCTCCATCTAATACAGGACTAGTATTCCCTTCTTTATAAAAATGTAACTGCAAGAAACATTCACAAAAAAATATTGTGACACCCAGGTACTAAATTATTGGGAGTGAAGATAAATACTCTAGAATGAGATAACTGGGATATTGTCATTAAATAATACCATGATTTTTGAGTTGGAGAGATATGTGATCACAAAACAAAGCAAAACAGCACCTCCACAGCTCTAGATAAGAGAGAGAGACAAGTTCTCCAAAAAAGTCTTAAGAATGCCTTTATCAACAGAAGATCAAATTATCACAGAGGGGAGACTGGTTAGCCAGTTATTGCTGGTTTAGTGTGCCATAGAGAATGTTCACATCTAAAGCTGTCTTTAGTATACCTCTGCCTCAGACTCTGGAAAAACAGGTGATCTTTTCATTCCAGGCTTATGTTTTACCTCTAGGCAACAAAACAATGCAGAGAAGTTTCTAAAGCTGAGCAAATCTAGGAAAAAAAAATATCTAGAAAATGCAACATTTTGATCAAACTAGGCTCCCTCTAACCATAGCTAAAGCCACATGAATCTTACAAAAACTAAGAACAAAAGAGGGATGAAAGAATGGGATAGGGCTTTATATGAATACATACACCTCTAAGACGGGATAGAACATCCACCTGTGATTTCTGAGACTTCATAATGCAATGTTAAAACTCTAGTGTTGTGAAGAGGTTGATAAAACTCTGCTGGTTTTGCTTACAGAGTGTAAATACACTGAAATACCTCAGAACCTCTTTGCACTTCAAAATATGTTTCTCTGCAGTGTAGACAGCCCTAATAAGTAAAGTAGCCCATCCCAGCTGACATACTTCAGCAATTCTAAACCACAATTATCCTTTTGTGTTATTGGTATGTGCATAAATAATTTAAAAAAAAAAAACAAAACTTGCAAAACACAAAATACTCCTTCCCAGAAGGGAAACTGTATAGTCAGAACATCTCATTGCTCTTCGAAAGAAGACAATTATAAATAATATGATGGGAACTTTCAGAACATACTGCATCAATCAAGTTCTGCATGAGTAATTATAATAATGTTTTGTAACATCATTAATTTTGTCGGCAGAACATGTCTCAGATATCTGAAATAGAAGATTTGTTCCCCAAAGGACATTGGCCCTCAGCATAAGTTCCTGGCTTATTTCTAGGATTCTGCTGAGAACATCTGAGTAGTAAAGAAACATTTGTTTTCTGGGATAGGATTTGGGTGTTGAGGTCACAGAAGGTATTGTCTGCAAGCTGGCTTTTTCCTTCTATGGCAACTGTTGTTTTGAAAGATTTCACAAAAGTGTCCAAGCTGTTAGGTGTAAGAAGGATTGTGTCAATAAGCATTAAAATTCCTTCTCCTTCCAGCGTGAAGCCAGCTCACTTCCTTATCTTTACTGCTTCTCAGATGAGAATCTATGTCCTATGGCTGTATCTTCAGATTTCAAGTGGGTATTTTTGTTTTTATTTTTGAGGTTAGTATAAAAAGAAAGGAATTAACTTCTCTTCACAAGTCAACAGGTTGAGAAGAGCTTTACTGTTATAAAAAAGAACAAGACTGAGGCTTACCTTGAAAGGGCAGAAATTGGAAAAATGAGTCAAAGCACTAGTTTGTTACAGATCACATAAACTTACAATAGATTCAGAAATTATTGCAAGGATTCATATAAGCAATGATCCATCAGGCATTTTATCAAAATAGTGGGAAGGAAAAGATAAACTTTAAAGAAAGGCCAGCAGTTGCCCAGATCAAACATATGGAGGAAAACATGCAGAACCAAAATGGGGAAGAAAGCACTAGAAAGGAGGCAAGGAACTAATTATTTAAACTGACAACATCTCCATGGGAAATATCAGAAATGTGAGATGGTTGTCAGTAACAGTGTGACCCTAAGGTAGATGTTAAACAAGACAGTCATGTAACAAAGCCCTCAGTTTTCTGAAACAAAACTGCTTCTGCTTACTTTATGTGGGTCTCCCTCATCACACAAGAGGTACAGCCCGGCTTCCAGGATACTTGTGAAATTAAATTCCTTCTTAATGAGGAATTGCATTGTCTTTTGTAAATTACACCATCTTGAGTTAAACCAGCTCTGAATTAACAATTTCACCAGAGTTAACAAGCAACACTTTACAAACCAAGAAATGTTTATTCCTATTTTTTGTAAGGAATTTGAAATTGATCTGTTTCAAAAGCAAAACTAGTCAGATGAGATGGCGAGAATGAGATTTGGCCAAACATGTTGTCAAGGAATTCAGTTTGAATATAATATTTTCTCCTTCCAAGAAAATAAGATAATATACAGGATTTCTTTACCTTCCCATCTATTCATACTTGTTCCTTGTCTCTCCCCTACCATTGTACTGCAACCCAAAGACATCCTATGATGTATATTTAATTGACAGTTCATTAATATGAGTGAAAAATATTTATTTTTTACATTTTTTACTTTCTTCATTTTAGCTATAAATTTTGCCTGATGATTTATTAGACATTTCTCTACTAATCATGGTTTCTATTGCTATCTTCCTATTTGCTGTTTTTCATGATAGTCCAAATTTGTCTCAAGACATAACTAATACCTGGGGAACAGAATGCATCCTTGCATTCTCTATGCCTTCAATCCTCCTATGCATCACAAAGAAATCAAGAAAATCAGACTCTTGTGCAGCTCTACAATGAATACATTCTTTATGGAACAGTATGTCCTAATAAATGACACTGACATGAAACCTGTCTCTGATGATGTGTAGGTCTTCTGTATTCCAAGTTCATAAGGAATTCAGCTGTCTGCTCTTCTTAGGTAAGTTTGAACTGTAAGATTACTAGTGCAACATTTTAAAATAATATAAAGATTCTGAGTGTAGGCAGACTCCATAATTCATAATGCCCTTCAATTGCTTTCACTTGGAAAAATGGAATCAATAAATGAGCTAATACTATAGCATTTACATGCCTTTACCTATGAGTCTTCTCTTGCTCTGTGTATTGTTGATCATCTTACACCAAAATAAGCTTTTTTAATCAAATATTGAGGCATCGGTGAAAGATGAAAAACTTATAAATGTTCAGGTTTGAGCTTTTCCATGTGACAGCTGACCACTAAATTTAGAAAAGGAGGAAAGACAATTTTTATATCTGCAAGTCACAAGGTTTTCACATTGTCTATCTGCTACACCTGAGCAAGAATAGAGATGGGAGATGTAAACCAAGCAGGTGTGTTTGTATCACTTTACTGCCCAGGTTCTGGTCACACACCCAACAAGCAAATAGTTTGTTAATAAAATAGTTCCCTCAGAATTCACACTGGAAGGCAATAACAAGAGATTCAAGTGATACTCAGATGTAGGCCTAATATTTTCCTTAAGATAATATAAGGCTCAAAAATCCTTTCCTATGGAAGGCAATCTGATGGACAAACTGAATAGGAGCCTCAGAATGTTCACTTAGTATATTAGCCCCCATAAAAATTTCCTTAGGATAAAAGAAATGAGGACATTTTTTCAGTATTCTTTTCTATTTTTTGATATTTATTATACAAATTTTGGCTGCAAAAGTGTTGCATTAAATTTTTAACATTAAAAATTTTAAATAAAACTTCCACTTGCAGCAATTCCAGCGATAATCTATACTTCTTTTTGTAAACAGCTCTTGCAGACGAGTTTGACTGCAGCTACCTATGAAATGCCTTCTGAATGAGAAATACTTGGCCACATTGCATGACTGTTACCAGAATAATTTAAGAAGAGATTACTAAGATTTTCAAAAAGGGTAAAATTTCATATAGTCCTCATCATTCACCCTGACAGGCTCTGAGACTTGTATGCTGTAAAGCAGCTCATCAGTCTCAGCAAGGACATAAGAAATAAAATAATAATAATCATCATCATCATCATCAGGTTTAGGAGGTTTTAGCTTGTAAAATACACCTCCCCACCGGAAGGGATATGATGCCTCTCATACAAACTATTCAGACACTTAAACTTTGCAAAAACTTCGGTTTATCTTAGAAAGAAGGTTCTTGTCTTCCCATTGAGACCATTGAACTTATTGAGGAGAAGAAGAAAAAAAATGAAAGGCATCTTTTGGTGGAGCCTAACAAAGTTTCCATAAATCCACATAAGTAGTCCACTAAGGCTGCATGACAACAATGTGGCAGCTGTAGGGTGAGGCCTGGAATACCTGCTGTGGGTAACATCAGAGACCTCAAAAAGCATGAATCTCAGACAGCAAAGGCACACACGCAAATGAAGGGAAAGGATAAGAAGCATCATCTCAGAGACTCAATCACTTTAGCCTGTAGTGGACTTGACCATCCCCTCTGTTTTGCCACTGACTAAGCTACTCTCCTGAGCATAGAAGCATAGACAAGCCTAGAGTGGGAGGGAGTCTGGAAATCGTCTGGTTTAATCTTCTGCTGCAAATAGGGCTTTAGGTTATGTTATCCTGAGCTCTGTGCAGATAGGTCTCAAATATTTCCTGTGAGAGACACTCCACCAGTTCTCTGGCTAACCTGTTCCAGTGTCTAATTGTTCTCATGAAGAAGAGTGACAAAAGAACCTCCGTCTTGTCTATAAATACCCTCCCCTATTGCAACACTGTGATAAGATCCCCTTCCCTAAGCATCCTTTTCTCTAGGTTCAACAAACCAATTTCCTTCAATTTTTCTTCATTTTTCAAGTTCTAGAACACTCTAATCATCCTGGTAAGACACTGCTGGATCCTTTCCAGCTTTATAATGCCTCTTGAAATAGGGAGACCAAAACTGGACAGGGTTCCATGTGTGGCCTAACAAGTGGCTGAGTAGAGCATAAAAATCACATCCCTTAATACCTTGGTTACACTTCTGCTGACACAGCCCAGGCCATGGATGTAGGGATGTGTACACCAGAGACTCAACTACATGTAACTATGTTTACATATATAAAAATTCCAGAAATGGTATCTTGACATTCCCAGCCTGGCTTATTCCTTACTTGGTCTATGGCAAGCACTTCTATTTTTTAGTCTCCATGGCAATTCAGGTTGTTTTTAATTAGAAGGTTGTTACAGTATCTCCAGGCTGCATTGTGCAATAGTAAAGGAAATCAACTTTGAAAACAGAAAAGGCTTGTGTTGACTAGATTGAAGAAATAGTCCTTTTTACAAAAAAATAATTTTCTCCCTGTCCTAAATTTTAATTGCTCTGGGTCTACTGATTCTATATGAGTTTTAGCTCCTAGTTTTGTAGGCAAACCACAAAGAAAATTACATCAATATATCTATCCACTGTGTATTGAACATCTTACCCAGGGGTTGAATAAAACATATGCACAAACTGAGAGAAAAATGTTCATCCTTTTACAACTACTTAGTTTTGAATCAATTGTCAACAATGCTAATCTCAGAAATTATACTGGTAAGTGAAAGAGTAGGCTACAGTGACCTATTTCCAAAGGAGCATTTGTGTCACCATGGTAATCCTAAATCATCATCATTTACAATTAGTGATTAGTTACTGATGCTGTACAATATGGAGCAGAAGCAGCAAAGAAAGTCTAGGAGGCTGAGACCAGAATTCAGTACAGGATATGGTTAGGATATTAAATCAGAAGCTGATCATAAACAGAATTTCTAGTAATCTCTTAGACCATCAGATTTATAGAAATCTACTGTAAAGCATAGTAACACAAAGAAATCCCTTCACACAGCACAGCCAAAAGTATGTAAAGTGTGTGCTTGGCACATGCAGTCCTTTCAATTTCATACAATTTCAGTACATCCTGAAGCAGATGGAAGCTCTCCTGATGAGACTTTTCCTTCCTCTGCATAGGAGTCCCCCATATCAAAATAGAGTTGCTTCTTTCCTGTCACTCATTGTTCTGGCCCTGCAGGGTTAGGAGATCATTTTGCAGAGCCGGGCATCCCTTTAATTAAAGATATCCTTTTAGGAGATAGCTCCACAGCATCTTCACAAGGGCTAGACTGGGTGGGGTCTGATCAGATATGGCTGATTTTAAAGAGCATTTCTCCTTCAGAACAGCTCTATGGCACGTAAAAGGAATGCATCTCAAGCTACTGCAGCTTGTGTAGGCATGCAATTGCTAAACTACCAAATTGTGAAAGTTTTAGTTTGCTGATACTCATATAAACATCTACTGTAAGTCATAAACTCTGACAGGAGGAACTCATAGCTTACACTTAAAAATCTGTATTTCAATAAACATAAAAACTGGAACTGTATATCCAAGAACTCTCCTATAGATAATAGAGAGGTCTTTTTATGTGCTCGCTCAATCTTTGCCTTTAATCTGCATTCCAAAATTTCATAACTGTATTTTTCCTATACATAATTAATATATTTCCTTTTAAATAACCTATCATTTGTCAGAAGGTAGATTCTATTAACTCACTAGTTTAGACTTTCCCTGAACTTAAGTGACTAATTTGAAAGACAACTGTATCAGCCAGAGAAATGAGTCAAACAAATTCAATATGCAATGCAAGATGGATTTTTTTTTACAACCTTACTAAAGATTTTCTGAATATTTGGTCAAATTCAAAATACCACTATGTTGTCCACTATGTAATATATACACCACTGTATAATTAAAAGTTTTTTACTGCTGGAGTTTGATGCAGAATCTTTAATTACTCAAGGATTACTCAAAAGACTTGTCATATTCCAAGGAATCTACTTTTGAATTTTGTGCCTTTTTAAAATAAAAAAAACCAAAAAAACCCACAAGCAAAATCAAAGCAGAACTCAGCCAACTTTGGTTATGGTCACAAGTATTTTGAAATCTTCATTATTTAATTAGGAAATTTAATCAGAAAGAGATTTTATGGCTTAATATCTAGTTGAGCAACAAAGAGTACAGCCCATTTTTTGTGGTATGTTTTAAGATAAAAGTGTCTTGAAAATGCTGAGGCTTTGCTGAGCAATCTAATTGCATGTCTTTAATTAGCATATATGCTAACTTCACCATAGAGGTCCTCAGGACAAAGCCTGTCTCAAAAAACCTGTATTCTTGTCCTCTATCGAAAATGCTGATCTACCGTGTAAGGAATCTGTACAGGGTTTCACATTTCAAATAATTACATACAATGACATCTAATATTTTACACAACGAAATACACTGACAGCCAGATTTGAAAAGCAGGATGCTATCAGAGAAATTAGGACAATTGGAAAAACTAGAAACAAAATATTTAAAATATTCTGATTCTTTTAATGGCTAGGCATTATCTTCAATGCAATAAGAATGAGAAGGCAGTGGAGAACTTACTGGTGAAAAAGCAAAATGCAGATGGCTGTCATTTAGGTCAAAGATAATTATTTACTGACTGGCTTCCACAAGCAGTGTAAACTTATACAGGTAAACAATATTAATTGTTCTCTATAAGTGACATTTAAAATTGGCTGTTGTGAGATAAATATATAACATTATTATCCTTGTTGATGGTTTTGCACGTATATCTTTGATTTTAAAACACAAATAGGCCTCAAAAAAAGCTATGGAAGGATGTGGGCAAGCTACCTGGCATTTAGTGCTAACAGAACAAACCATTTCAACGACCAACATAAATACACGGAAGTACTAGTGACCATGGAGCAAGAAAAGAGCAGTACCTGAACAAGACTATAACCTTTTCTATCTATAATTATTGCACATACAGCTGCAGCTATCTTCTCTGGATCAGCTGTGAGTCAGCTCTCAGTATACTCCTGTCTCTGCCCCTCAATCATGTCAGAAGTGCTCATTCTATGTTTCTGTCTTTCAGCAGAGTGCAGAGGACATGCCTCTATTCTCACATCAGCCACAACAGAAAATCACACACTCTCTGTGGCTCCCTGTCAATGCCTTGGTGGAAATGGCAGCACAGTGGCAGCCCTGCACACATCCACAAGGTATCCCAGGAATGAGCACCCTGGATCCACAGCCAAAGAGGGGTGTCAGGAGAAGAGACTGACAAGGAGCTGCATTCTGATCCAGGCAGCCATGCACACCAAATTCGTGGAACTAAAGAACATGGTATGTACCCAGAGGCTATCAAGGGATTTTGAAGCTTCAAACTCTTCAAAGAGTGGCAGTGTCCATCTGCAGAACAGCACTCTGAATGTGCCACACCTCTCAGAATTCTCTGAAGGAAGAGACATGGAAAATCCTTTTATTGTGGTTCTAACTTACTTTACAAATTGTATTTTTCTGAACAGCTGGTTTAAACCATGGAAGACCACTAGTGGTATTTTCAATCTCTAATTTAGAAAAAAATCCCCCGGAATGAGAACCTAAAGGTAGTGTGATGATCCATAGCAATGATTTTGCATTTGATGCAAACATAATAAGGTTTCTTTACAAACTGTAGGCCAAACACCACTACAAAGATTTCTAGTATAAATGCTAGATAATCACATAACTTAAAATTGTAACAGATTTTTTCAAATGCTCCAGATGTGCATATGTCTGCAGGGTAGAAAAGAGGGGCAAAAAAAAAAATTATGCCCCTTTTTGATCCTGAAATATTAAAAAAAAAATTAACCTTAAGAAAATAGTGCATGTGTCTGGATTATTTAAAAATCTAATCAACCAAACTTGAATCTCCTGGGGGTATATTTTCAGATTCCTTACAAAAATAAGCCAAAGGCTTTAGTGGATACTGTTAAAAACCACCAACTGCTCATGAGAACCTTTTTATTCCATTCATAAAGCTTATTAAACTCATGAATTAGAATACAGGAAGAAATTATTCCCTATGTATTGGTTCAGAAAAACTATAGTTATTACTTACTGTCCACTCTACATGCTAAGAATTATTTTAACATAAATAGTTAACAGCTTCTTGGAAATGTCAAGAAGTTTATACTTTCTCTCTAGTTTAAGAGAAGGTACTAAGGAGGCTGAAGAGAAAGTAGATACCATCTGAAGTGAAAGAACTGTTCCAGATATGCTCTCCTTTAAGGTATTACAGAGATGCATTTCATAGGGCACTTTCGGGAAGTAAAAGGACCCTTTTCTGTACCTAGTGATATTAATGTTTGAGCTTTATTGGTAGAGAAACCTATTACACATAGATGATGAACCATGCATGGTTCATTAAGCAAAGAACTTGAAATATTAGCAGCTGAATTGTCAAAGAAAACAATCTACCAGAAGTAATGTCTTTGAGCTACATCCACCCAACATACATTGCACTGCATGTGACTCAGGAGCAGGTGGACTCTGCTGCTGCTGATAAATAGAACATTTTAAACACAGGATAAACACTTTCTGCTTTTTTCTAAGGCAAAAGAATTCTTCTCAGCAGCCAGCACTATCTCAGAGCATTACTGGCTCCTGGTGAGCAGTCCAGAGCATTTATACTCCGAGGGACTCCTACAGATCTGCAGAAGGCATGAACAGCTGGCTCAAGACTCTGGACAGCCTTCAAGATAAACCCTGAGTACAGTTCTAAGCCAGCAACAGTAAACATGTGTAGGGGGAAGGTCAGAGAGGCAGCTTGGCATGTGTACAGGTCACTGCACAAGCCCAGGCATAATAAGCACCATTCATACCAAAACTCATAATGCAACTCAACAAAAGTTAATCTTCTGACACCATTGTTTCCTCTGCCTTACTCATTCTTTTCATGCAAAACCAGACTTTAATATAAGTTACATGGGGCTTTTTGGTGGTTTTTGCAATTGTTTTGTATCACCAACCAAGATAAACTATTCATTATTTTAAAGAGAGAAATTTGTTGGAGACCGGAAGATGCCCATTGAAAACTCTTCTATTACCTCTTCAGCCATCTGCAACATTTCTACTTCAATATGCTGAACACCAATAGAGAAAAAGGCACCAGCTGTTCTGTCTAGGACAGATGTGCTGACAGGCACAAGTGGCTTTCCAACAGCATGGGTACTAAACCTGCTTTTACACACTGGAGATAACACGATGGTCCCAAAACCTAATTATGTGTGAGATCTAAAATAGTCATTACATACAACAGTCCGAAATTATGGAACTATGTTATTTATACCAAAAAGGAAAAAAAATGAAATAGTTTCCCTGTCTTTTAGAACTATCTAGCCTTGAGGAAAATTCATACAAGCCAGTGGAAAAGAATTCCGTCATATACATCACAAATCAATTAGCTGAACCATTGCGTGACTGACTGTGAGGCCGCTTTTAGGCTGCTGTAGTAGCTCTTGAACAAGAATAGTGAGTGCAATTTTACTTTTTTTTTTTTCTCCTTACTATGGGATACTGATGCATTTTTATGCCACTTGTATTCTCTTTGTGGGCTGCTCTTTCTAGTACTGCTCTTATGAAACAAAATATTAAAATGAAGAGCTGCTAGAAATGAGCATATTACAGATTTCTAGATCTAGTAAAATTGAAATGTGGCATTATGAATGAAAGGCTTAATGAACAAAATCTGTTTAGACCAATGTTTTGCAGTTTAGAATAAAAATCACTCTAAAAAAAAAAGATGCCCACATAGAATTGATGAAAAAAAATGCAGTTTAGAAATTACCATATGTGACAACCAATAGCCTATTCTTAAATCACCTTTAAAAGATCCTTGAACCTGTTAGAAAGTATACTGCAATAATTTCACAAAAAAGACACTTAAGTCCATGTGGTCCAACTGACTTCCATCCAGATTTCTGATAGAACATCAGGAACAGCTGTTTGAGCAATGAAAGCTCTCCCAAATTCAAAAGCCTTCTCTTGCGTGTGCTGTAGCTTAACACAGCTGCTGCCAGCTATAGCTGCTGGGGCAAGAAAACAATCACTGAAAGAAGCAGGTGCTGGTGTTAGAGCGAGATGGAAAGTCCTTCACAAAAACATGTGGAAGGAAGGAAAATGTGTCCCAGGGAGATGGAGCAATGTTTAGATTTGCCTTTCACTCTGTGAGATTCAAGCACATTCATCTAAAGGTTTGCAGAGCTCGGGCATAGTAAAATTTAGTCTGAACAGAAGTGTCTCATGAATGTTACCCGGACATCGCTTTTGTATCATGTATTATGCCAGGCATAAAAAAAGAATATTACATAATACTCTTTATTCCATGTTTCCTGGAGAGAGATTAAACTGAATCTAATAATAATTTATCCATATGGCTCTAAACTGTTATATAATGTAAAAACATTTTATACAAATATGTGATCAATATGTTCACCAAACAGGCAAGGATACGAGCGTGAGTACATGAAGCAGGCATTCATATCACCAAAGCTGTCAGACAAGAGAAGCAGAACAATCTCCTTACTACTCATGAAGGATGACCAGCAAAGCCAAAACCAAGATGAGCCCTGTGACACCCCTTTGGGAAGGGAGAGGGCATGAGCACAACAACATAACACACAGTCAAGGAAAATCAGAGAAGAAATTATCACCTTGGTCTCAGATAGTAAGAACCATGAAGGATTTAATCAACAGTCCTAACTATATAGCATCACCTCTGCAGTATTGTGTGCTCAGTGATAATGTGTTATAAACCAACAGCTTTGTAGAATTATAAAGCATTAATAAATTAGTAAATAGTAAAGGATCAATCATTGACAAGTAGTGTGTTGTTTATGAATTATTTTGGTAAGGTTAATCTTCTAAATACTCATTAAAGCAAACTGTAATTCTTTTTTCTTAATCCACATACATTCACCAGCAACAGCATTACAATAAAGATGCACTAGATGAGCTATAGAATGCATTGGCTGGTCTCCAGTAAATCATTTCAGTGCACCACAAGCTGTCAGCACATCTAGTCCCACTAAATGCAACACAATTACTTATTTTAACAGGTGTAGCATTAAGAAGTTTTGCTTATCATTGGAAGTTTTGACATCAGATCTTTAATCCTACCGTTATATCTTTTGAGTAATCAGAAAAAAACCCCACTAGGACCACAGAATCACAGCAGTGACATTGTAAACTCCCACCATAGACCCATCTTCCCACAGTATAATCAAATTAACTCTGCCCAGTAGAGAAAGCAACTACAGAATCTATTAATTTTATTATTCTGGATATCTCAAGTTACCATTATCTGTGAGATTATATTCTGATGCCTCTGAAGTCTCATAACCGTTGAAGATTTATGCAAAAAGACAAGAATTAAGGAACACATTCTCAAAATTTATAAGCATGGTTTCTGCACAATCCCTTGGGAATACTTTTTCATCTTATATTATCTCTTGAAACAACTTTTGGAACAGTGTCTTGCTCTAAGTAGGGCCAGCATCACAAACTGATTTGAAGTCAAAGCAGGCCATGAACAGGCAAGAGTACAAGTTAGGGTAGCAGCAGAGAGAAAAGCACCAAGCCATATCCAAACCAGTCTGCACAGGTCACAGTCCTCCACTGAACTGGAAAGGAAAGTAAGGAGACTCCAGCTGGCTGCATAAATTTCATTTCTCATTTTTCAGACCTATTCTCCAGTGAGCTCAACACAGGCATTCAATATTAAAGAGCTGGGGGACAGGGGCTGATGAGGCAGGAACAGGGAGAGTCACTAGCTACAGCTTTAAATATTTTCAGTCTACAGTAGCTGCAAAATATCAAAATCATAACACTGTGATTTTGCCAGAGAGGTGAAACAGTAGTTGTGTTCTAAGAATTAAGGGCATAGAAAATTAAACACGTTATTTTGATATCTATTTCTTTGCTATTTCTATTTCTTTGCAAAAGCTTCTTTGCTTTTTTTGGAAATTCTCCCAGGATATTTCAGGTTAGTCTCTTTATACTTCCTCAACTGGTCTATGGGGATTTCCAAAATCCAAACTACAAATGAAGACATGTATTTTATTATCACATCTAACACTGAACACTATTAATAATGGAAAATGTGATGTGTTTATATTAGTCAGAATCACATAATTTACAGGGGCAGACACAGCAGCTCAGGAGGACTGAAAAAACCTGCATTCTCAGTAGACAGAACATGATTAAAACATTGAACATTTCTCACATCCTTTCATAGCATTAGGCAGGGGTCTGACTACAATTTGAAGACTAAGCAGCAAACTCAATAAAAACTCCACTCATTCCTTCGTCTTCACTTATACCGTAGTTAAACAGAGAGCCCTTAACCTGTAAGAAAACACATGGAATCATCAAGCTTACTGTTGGCTGGCCATGAGAAACTGTTCCCAAGACTGGATTTTAAATCACTGATTCCATGGTTTTAAGTCATATGTTTTACTGGAATGCTGAAGTTTACCAGTTTTTTGTTTCTGGGAAAATGGAATAAAAGGCACTCTAGGATTCAGGAGCAAATGTGCTTTTACAGGATATTTTTCATTTGTCATTGTGACCATTTATTTAATTCCTTGTATGTCAGTGTCTCTTATTTTTTTTCCCTTACCTGTAGATTAAATTTATTAACACAGGACCCATCACTTGGAGTTTATGCTCCCATGCATGGCACAATGCATGCAGGGCCCAAGATGAAAGTTCCTGAACACAGCAATAACACCATGAAATACCACTGACAGTCAGTAGTGGAACTGTATCTCCCTGATGAACACGCTGCATCAATGTAGCTTAGAATGAATGACAGAACAAGGTCAGACTGAAGATTACAGCCCACCTTCAAAGCAGCACTTTGTGCCTTGATTTAAAAGCTGTGTTGGGTTCTAGTATTTTAATGAAGCACAGCAACCACATACACGTTTTACTAAAAGTCCATTTACAGTCAGAATAGCCATACTGTAATTGTGTGCTTCTCCATCAAGAAAAGCATCTAGCCAGAACTACCAACATGCATCAAATATCAAATAGGAGGAGGGAGGAAAAAGAAAGCCCTTTCCTTTCTCTGTCTGGTATATTAAAATGTAAAGCCTTTACAGCCAGCTCAGTCTTTTCAATATGCACTTGGACAGTGCCCAGCACAAAGAGCCCCAGTCTCCAATTAAAGTGTCTATTCCCCAACACAAGAGGAATGAATATGTATTGAATATATTCAATAGGCATTAATTCACCAAATAGATTAGGGTGACATTTCGGTTTCCTAAAAGAAGAGGAGCGCTCTAAAGGAAGTCACTTGGGCTGTAAAAAGAAGTTTATCATATTCCACTTCCTTCTGTGACAATTTTTCTTTTTATGGCTACCTGATTTATAGCACCATACAATGCTCAGCTGCCAAGTAAAAGGGAATATGAGCAGCAGCAGAGGCTCCTCTCCCAGATTTTAACTCCATTCTCACTATGGCCCATCGTGTCCACGCAGCACGTGTTTGCAGCAAGCAAACCAGCCTATAGATAGAATATAGATAATCACAGCACTCGAGTCTGCACTCAGGAGAAAGACACTGCTTTCCCACATTCTGAGGGCGTGCCTTCCCAAAGAAACAGGAACAAACCACAGAAGCAGCACCTCTAATCCTTTTCTCTCTCAAATTCTATGGTAGGAAGGAAGACACAGTTTATGCCAGTGTATCTAACATCTGAACTTTCAACTCACACTGGTACTACGGCACCTCTAGCCTGATCATCTGCATTTCTGTCAGATAATAAGAACAGATGGTGATATTTGATACAAACTAATCAGCTAACTTAGCAAAGAGTTGGGTATACATTTTCATAACAAGGCTTGATAAATAAAATTTCCCATGGGAACAGAATACTGGCAATACCATCCTTATAATAGAAAAATATAATTAATTCAATAAAGAGCAAGTGAAGGTAACCTTAATTATAGAAACCTCAGTGCTTACAATCTTCATGCTACTAGAATTGCATTTGTAAAATATAATTGCCAAAAGGTGACTTTCCCACAGCTAATGTCAGCAGACAAATCAGTCATGAATGTCCTGTTCTTTTCCTAGAGAATCTTTTTGCAGTATTACAAGCATTATCAAATAAAATAACTGGAACTAAAGCTGGTCAGGAACCTCTTATTAAGTGCTCTTCTTCAGAAAGTACTAATTTTTATTACCATTAACATTGGGGGTTTTGGCAGGAAAGACTTCATTGATTCCCCCCTCCCCCCCTTAAAAAAAAAATAATAATCCACAAATCTGAAGTGTCCAATTTCTATGATATTTTTCATAGAGAAGATTAACCCTTTTTTTTTCATCACTTTTGGCTGTCAGAAGAATAGTGATCTAAAAAGCTTCAGGGTAACAATAGACAGGTTTGCTTGCTGATTTTTCTTTTTTCATTTTAGAACTAAAATATATTTCAGACATTATTTTTACCCTTTCTTCTGAATGTATTTTTATTTAGGAAAATATTAGAGCTATTATAAAGGCATCTCAGCTGTGCTGAGAATGAGCAAAGAAGTTTATTTAGCAGAACAGGATACAACAAAACTTGCTTTTTTTTGTCTGATCTCTTGCATATGAGAGGATATCCATTACTGACCAAGAGCCAACAATGAGTTCAGCTATAAACTGAGTTAGCAGCTAACTCTGCACATCTCAGAATGCTCAGCCTTTTTCTGTGCACTCTTTGAATGGGCTTTCTCAAATATACACTCTTGACTGCTCAATTCATATTTTAAGTGCTATTTGTATTATATTCCAGAGCAGCTTAGATTGTTCTTCCCACAGGATATTCAAGATCACAGAGTAAAATTGCTTTGGTGTCAATTCAATTTCATGAGATTCTGGTATTCCAGAGCTGAACAGTTAATTGTGTCACTATCACTCTAGCTGGTTCATTGCTCAGACTGTAGATTAATTTCACCTTGGAAAAACAGGATTTCACAATGCAAGAGCTTTCCTGTCTGCAGACCACAAAAAGGCTACATGAAAACAATAACTACACAACAGGAGCAACAGCTGACAGGCCCATTTGGTGTTTTATCAGGTTTACCTGTCTAGGATAAATGGATTACTCATACCATGGAGTAACTGTCACCAGCATACAATAATAAAGTCACTAAACTGGAAAGAACTTATGGTTGTTTTGTAGGCAAACCTCCTGCTCAAAGCAAGGTCAACAGAAATAACTGTGTCAGCAAAATATATATTTGTCTTAAAAGATACACAAACCCAGTAAGTTTCCCGGTTAACTTTTACCCTTTGAGGCTCTTTAAAACTTGATATCTTTAATATTGACGACAACAAGTGAACTAACAGCATCAGTAGAAAGGTCTTCCAAACAAAATGCTATTCTGCTTGGTAGTGTAAAGAACACCTGTTTCTTTGGGCTCATGTACTAACTTCTCAGCAGGAAGGCAAGAAGCAGAGGTATGTTTATTTGAACAGCTGAAGAGCAGTCCAAAGACTTTATGATGGGAAGACCATGACCTACAAAATCCTCTGTATTGACAGCTGTTTTTAAAAGCTGTATCAATTTGAAACTCTATTACATATAACAAAGAACTAGGAATTTCTTACTTAGTGAAGTGAAAGATACAATGTCTCTACTTGATGCTTTGAAGAGAAATTAAAAACAAAAATGTGCAAAATATTTTTTTTTCTTTTTTTCTCTATGGATCTTACTCTTAGCAGCAATAATCCCCACCAAAATAAAAAGCTTTTTTAGCCTTCTTCACATCTTTCAGCTAGGGATCAAGGTCAGCACAAACAATAATCTAGGAGGAGGTAAATGGGGTGTACTCTACATTTCATGGTGGACAGCCAGTCCCTACCCTTACATCTGGAATTCTTGGTCACAATGAAGTAGTGCTGAAAAAAATCTTCATGTCCAGGCTCTGTTCTAAATACAAAAACACTGTTGGAAAAAAAAAAATTAAAAAATTCTACAGAGAAGAATTGATTGCAAATGAAAGAAAATGTATTTCTGACTTGAAAACAAGAGGAGGAAAGAGTCCTCATTTTACTAACAGAAACATGACAGAATTAATGACAGTATCTCATAAAACTCCAGTTTATGAATATTACGTGTCACATTTCAAACATGAAACAACACAATGGACATAAGCGAGCAGCAGATAGATTCCTTCAGTTGTGGGAAAAAGAAAAGTGTGGGAAAATACAAATGGGAGGGGTAATGAAACTAGTGCTGACCTTTGTTCAAAGTTCCCAAGAGTAAATACAAAGCAAATCACAGCTTGCATTGTGGCAACTGTTCATGGTGCCCTACATTTGATTTGTGAACTCTGCTGTACTCAATAACAACAGCAGACAAGAGTGAGGATATAATCCCTCTTCAATTCTTCAGTAATTCTAAGACAAAACCCACTTAAGTGTGAGCTATTTTATTTACTAGTGCAATGCCCAAGAGTTTTTTTTCTGTTATTCTTTTTTTTTCTCTAATTTTTTCCTTTATTCTTTTTTTTCTCTTTTTTTCCTTCATTGGTTGCAATTCTCAACAGAATATCAAAATGAACTAAACAAAGCTAAAAAAAAAAAAGTTGTGTTCTTTTTCAGGAACAAAAAATGGGCGTCCATTATGCTGTTCCTCACAAGAGATGCATACAGTCTCCTGCCTATATGCTTTCACATGTGTTAAAAGTGTTTAAAAATTATTCTTCATCATTCTGCATTCATTAGCATTCCTCAAAGTATATGTGCTGCTACCTTGAAAACCATTTCTCTCCTAAAAACACTGCATTTTTTTTGTATTCTATTATTTTAGTTCTAAGAAAATTCACACAGTAAATATTCTCAGTGAATGAAAACATTAAGGCAGAAAATGAAAAAGCCACTGCTCCCACCCTGCAAAGCCACTCAGCTGTGTAGAGAGATCTTCCAGGAGCATTGTTGGTGTTTTAAAACACTTGAATTGCTGCCAGATGAGCAAGAGATGAAATCAGGTTATTGCTGCAGGGTGAGATTTTCTAGAGAGAGGTCCAACCCTCATGATGTTTACAGGCATTTAATACAACACAATAGAAACTCAGAATGTGGCTAACGTAGATATGAATGAGAAAGGTTTTCTAAGAGTTAAGGCACATAAACCAATATTTCAAGGAGAAATTACTAAGTTCTTCCCAGAATTGGAAAGAACAAAAAGGTTTAGATTTCCTCACAGACAGAAACAGGACTTCTACATTACTTTTCTTGCATCATAATAATTCACTACTGATCAAACAAAGACTTTGCAATCATTTACCATTTCAGACAAGTTTTTTCTCCTGTAAAGCTGGAGATTAGACCCTTCCAGACCTCTTATTCATTAGATGTGAATGACACCACCTCAGTCACATCATCCTACTCCACTGAGAAAGGTGGGGACTCAGCCATTCTCCTAGCACCGTCTGTTATGAAATATACTCCTCCTTCCCAGTCTGCATGCTAAAAGGTGAATCAGTGAGGCAAGGATTACGGAATCCTCCAAACTGTCAGATCCTTCAGAGATACCCACCAAATAAAATTGGATCTAGAGTTTGACTGTTACTTTTTCCAAAACCTGCTCACAGTTAGCATTCCAAAAGAGGGCAATGGTATTTGTCACTCCATTACAAAGCAAGGACAGAGCCTTTAAAAACGATGCTGGCATGCTAAAAATACCAGTAAAAACAGGGACAGTGTCTCAAGTGGACAAAGCATCATGATTTCATTTACTTTAGCTTGAACAGCTCGTGGGTTGGGTTTACCTCATGATGGTTCCCTACAGAAATACAGTTTCTCACAGACATTTTTTTTTCCACAGCTCCTATTATATGAATTTCACTGCCAGACACTATGACCATGCCCAAGAATCCTTTTTACATCATTATTTTTGCAATTATGTATTTGGCATCAAGGTACAAAATAAAAATCAGAATAGAACAATTGGTTTCTTATTAAGTGCCTTTTTTAATTTAAGCTTTCCAATAACTTTTGAGTCTATTCTTGACAAACAGTACAATCCAACAAAAAACCCGTATGAGAAGGACTTCCTTTACCCTCACAAAAAATAAGATCAACCAACCAACTGGAACACGCTGAGTTAGTTGAAACAGATCAGCTTTTACACACTGCAAAGAACTCCAGCCCCCTCTTGCGACAAATCATCAGAAGACAAGCACAGTTTCTTAGTGTGGCACTGCACAGTTTGAAGCTGTTTCCATCCCAATAAAATTCCTTTGGAAAGACTGTGAGGCTGGAAGGAGATAACTTGGCCTCCTGTAGTCACAATCCTCTCTGTCTTAACTTAGGTAGAAATGAAACATTCAGATAAAATTGCACCAAGAATGAACAAGAAGGCTTTTTTTACCAATCAGCATGAATTCCTTTCACCTCTGTCACTTAAGGGCTGTTGAGCCTACTGGATATAAAAAGTAGTTTTGGTATAACGTCTTGTTCCAGTGGTGCATAACAAACACAGCTCTCAGGACCACAACATTAACAATTTCTCTTTAATCAGAGCATTTTTAGCATGAATTCTTCATTAACATGTTTGGCAAAGGACTAAGAAAAGAAGAACATGTGGCAAAACGCCCAATAATTTTTGAGCTGGTCTGATGTATCTCTGTATATGCATCTGTCTAGATACATATACATAAAACTACTCATAGACTTTGTATCTCAGAAATTACAGTTCAGCAGTGAAGAGAATACCAGCCTGCAGTACACTGACTGACTGACTCTACAAGTGGAGCAATTCAGCACTGGAGTATTGGGAAAACAGCAGCAGCCATTTTCACTGCTGTAAAGGAAATTTGTCAGAGACCTATTTAGGGTATGAAAAAGCTAATAACTTTCAGGAGTCAGGCTGGATCCCAAACATAGGGTTAATTATCATGGTTCAAAAGGATTTGATTGGTCCTGCCTGTATAATATAATTTCTAGTCCATGATTTTACCCACAGGTAGGTAAAATACATTGCAGGTGTCCTGCAGATGTAGAGAAGGGGTTTGTCTCTGCTATGCAGACTTGAAGAAGCATTTGGGGTCCTGAACATGACCAGTGTTCAGAGCTATGATGAGCTGACAACTCTGTTCAGACATACTGGTCCAAGATAACAAACCTTCCACTGAGCATAACTGGGAAAGAGTCCATTGCATCCAAATGCACAGTAAAACTTAAAGTGCAAACCACTTTCTAAAAATATTCCAAATTCAAATTCTCTGAACCACCCCCTCAAACACTTGGTGTTCCTAAGTTATCAATATAACCCTTCATAACAAAGACACATCCATTAAGACAGAATAGCCCTCTTAGTTATTTCCAAAATGTAGAGTCAGGAAAGTGCTGTCATCAGATGTGTTGGAAAAACTTTTGTAGATCAGAGCATCTCAGTAGCCCCAGCTTGTATGCACATACAGTGCAGAGTTTCACTGGAGGCTACAGAGATCTGTACTAAGCTGCACAAAGCTTGAAGAGAATTGCTAAGAATCAGTCCTCTAAAATATCAGAACTGGAATTGTTTAATGCCATTTCTGTGAGCTGCAGATAGACAAAGATCAAAAGCTTCAGATTAATTAAGATGATCAGTTGTACATACAAACAGGCTACTTACTCACCTCATATCAAAACTAAAGTACCAGATCTCAGCAGTTCAACTCAAATTACTCCATTGACTGGTTTTGCTCGAAGACTAAGCACACAAAAAAATTCAAAGATGGCAGAAGAAAAATAATATGACTCATGTTTCTTGTAGAACAATAAGCATAGTCCTCCAAGTACCTCTTCTCTGAGTGAGCCATCCACTCTGAATAGGCAGTATAAATGTCAATTCACTAAAAGGTTTCCCTCAGCCTCATCTCTTGTTTCTCTAGTTTCACCATCTGTTTAATTCTGGTCATTTCCTCACTGACGCCTTTTACCTTTTACTCTATCAGTGAGCACAGATTTTTTCAGCACTTGGATTGTAGCTAACACAAAGTGATGCCAAGTATGACTTACAGATTTCTGTAGCAATGGATAATTCAGCTTGAAGTCATGAAAAAATTGATTGTTTTAAGTCAAGTTTAAAGCAGATGTGTAATGACATGGCAATATACTTGGCTAACACTACAAGTGCCATTTAATTTTTCATTCACTATCCTATCTTCAGCTCTGTAGCCTGCCCTTGCTCCTACCTCTAGCCATGCTTGTCACTGGTACAGGTGCATGCCTACTCATTATGTCCACACAGCCTCAAGCTCCCTAATGTCATGTGGTCACACATCTCTTTTCCAGCTTGTAGAAAATATTTTATCTATTAACAGTCCACTTCCTCCCCCACTTCTTTTCCCCCAGCAAAATCCTGACAAACCTTTCTGATGTGATGTAAGCCCAGACATTTACACATACCCAAAATCTGCAGTACTGATACAGACCTTTACATAAAATAATCTGAAATCATTCAAGCAGTTTCAAGTAAAACAGAATAGATAGACAGGATTATAGCAGGATGTGACAATGGCTAGTTTATGTTCACAGCAGTAACTCTATAGTGGAACAGCAAGAGTTACTTGCTATAATGGTCTATTTCAGGATTGAAAGCTCAAGTATCATTGTTACCCTCATTCTCCACCTCAGAGCAGTGACCTAAAGTAGTGCTTAATGCCAGGAGTCTTTAGGGACAGCCTCTGAGCCCAGATGCTGCCATCCCTTGTGTGAGATGAAAAGCTTTAGCAGAAGTGTCTCTGAGCTTCTGTTGCTGTGAATACCATTTCTTGCTCTTGGTGCCCCCTGCCAAACATAGAGGCAGCTTAGGAATGCAGAAGGTTATGTTTGAGTCACAACATGATCCTATTTAGTCATCTACTGCACCTCTTCACCAGACTTTCACAGCTGCTTGCTGTTTCCACCCACACAGCACTCCGAAGTGGCAGGACACGGGCACTGGAAGCAGGATCTATACTTCTGAATGGAAAAAGCTCAAGTGCTGGTTTCTCATTTCAAGTAATCTAGTGATCTCAACAGAGGAAGCAAATAATTTTAAAGCCCTTCTGAAAGTGTATTAAGCTCTTGGTATAGCCACTGATGGTGTGAAAACAGAGATAGAAAAAGTAGAGAGATAGGACAACTTGCAGTAAGGCACTCACTGGCACTGTCATCAGACCAAAGACCCCATCCCTGACTCCCCTGAAGGCATGGACAAGCATTCACCATAACTCTACTTCTGCAGTACTCTATTCCCACAGAGAGCTGTCTATGTTATTTATGGTGTGGCCTAGAAATTCCAGGTAGAGGCAGTACATCATAGCAGAGCTTGAAGTGGTCCTTAGAGACAGAAGCTGGAACTCAGTGTGCTGACCCGATTTGTTCTGTGCTGAGCAAAAGCCAGAAGATAGGAACTAATAAAATGTATTGGGAAGACTTTCCTGAAGCAGTAAACAATGTACCGGAAGCAGAAGAGAAGCTGCAAATAGACCCAAATTTAGCACTGATGACTGTGGTTCCAAAATACTGGTTATCAGTGCTGAAATATAAAGGTTCTTTTAAGCCACCTTTCACATTCCAAAATTACAGAGAGGTGGAGAACGCACTTCTCCCAGAACTATGCTCTCATGATTCACAGCATTTCACTAGATGAGCTTGCTAATATATAGTACCTCATTTTAATTTTGATACACAACACACTGTTAAAATGAGGAAATCCAGAACAAATGCAGGGCACCTTACATCCTGTTTATTAATTGACAGAGTGAGATTGTGTCTGATCAGATGAATTTCATGTTCAATTCTTTACCACTTAATCCCACTGCAGCTTTGCTCTTTATTAACTAAGCAATTATTCTGCTAACGCAATGCAGCCCCACCACCGGAGATGATCTCATCTGTAAAAGGTTTTAAATGGATACCTACAGTTATGTTATAATAAATATTAAACCAATGAGCAATAGATAACCACCCTCCCTTGAAGTGAAACATCCCCAGCATACAGCATGGGATTGCTGGGTTACAGTACTATTAGCTCTATACTACCTTAGCACAGCTCCCTCAGCTTTTAACCAACCTGACGCTCTTCCTGCATTTGTACTTTGCGGAACACAAGCAGGCTCACAGCTTCCTGTGTGATGGTGATAACATATGTCTGACTTTGTTGTTGTCAGCTGGAGTGAAGGGGAAGACAATGCCCTTTGAACTGTGAAAAGCACTATAAAGCTTATCAGATCCTCTCCAGATATCACTGAAGGAAATGGGCTGGAAGAGTTTGCCCCACATAGGAAACATATATAAAAGCCTGTCAGTACTAATCTTTCTGAAATGCCATTAAAAACATACTTTTGCAAATCTGAGTCCCTGCTAGACAATGTCATTTGTACAAAGAGAACTGAAGTAAAAGTGGAGAGGAAAAACTGTCCAGCACACATTAAACTTAAGTACACATCACTCAGTAGTCAGTAATACCAAGACCACTTCATTTTACAGTGCCAAAACAAACTGTTCTGAGTGATTATTTCTCTGGTCCTTTGCTGAAGTTGAGCTTTACAAGTCACGTACTGTATAAAACATAATATACAACTTTTCCCACTAAACAGTTCATTCAGGGGTTTTGTTTATCTGCAAAGCTTTCTAGATGAATTGCGGCAAAGAAAGATCATGGAATGACCCCACAAAAACCCCACACATACTAAAAAATACATTTTCAGGCTAGTGTTAGGGTATATGTCCTTACTGCCCTGCTGGATACTGTAGGCAGCATTAGTATATAAGACTTTTAATATGAATCATTTTTATAATGATAAAACACCTATTTGATTTACCTTGTACTATACAGTCACAAAAACAGTTAAACAGCACAAACACAGAAGTTGTAGAAGGAAAAAAAATCACTTGGATATTTTTATATGATATTTGAAAAAAACATCCAAACAAAATACTAATAACAAACACAAGGTTGAAAAGATTATGAGCAGAGATCCAGGAAACTCAATTCTTCATTTTGATGTGCTCACTTAGTGATTATGGCAACACCAGTTGAAAAGCAATTTTTCAGTATCTTCACTGACCTAACTGGGGAACATTTCTAGTTAATATAACTGGAGACGAATACAAGGGGGGGAAAAAAAAAAGAAAAAAGTATAATCCCTACTGCTCCATTTAGGTAACTGAAAGAAAAAAAAAAAATAAATCTGCAGATGCCAGGTGAAGCATCAGCAATACAAGTGCTTCACAATCTTTTCATAGAAAAGATTTTCATTTGCTGTGTGTTTTTGTTGCCCCTATAGCAGCATTAATACACAGTATATAAGAAAACATGTTTCACACTCAGGACACTTGTTCTCTTAAACGATGATGAAATAATTTAGGAGTCATGAAATCCCACTGGAGATCATTCTGATGGTGTCTATATAAGAATGTAAGCAAGAGTAAACATTGTTCTGCATATTATTTAAAAATCTCTTTTAAAATAACATCCAGGCAAGTTTATTGGCAGGACTGGACACACAACGTTCCACTGCAAATCTGCCCCAATTTATGAATGCTGTACTCTGTTCCAGGTCTCTGTCACAATGCAAGCTCCACATTTCCGGTAGAGAGGAAAAGGACAAGTCGGTTTTTCTGATATGGGGTCTTTGTTGTCTTTTTTTATTTATTTTTTTTTTATTATATTTATAGCTTTTGAAATTATGTGGAAAGAAAACAGCTGGCTGATGTCAGCCAGAGATCTGTACCCATGTGGCTTTGCTCAGAAACTACTGTCCAGTTTCAGGAGCTCAGTGTTCTATTGGACAAACCCAAATCCCAAACTTAGGACCATTGCTTAGTGATTGTTAGTAAAGCAGAAAGCAGCTGATCAGAACTCCACTGTGTTACTGCCAATATACACCAAGCCCTGAACTCCCCCTCTTTGAAAGGGGAAATAGGTCTGTCAGACCAGGCAGGGAAGAGGAGAAAGGAAACACTCCTGAGAGAAAACTGAGGCACTGAACTATTTTGCTCAAGGCCCCTCAGGAAGCCTATAAAAGAACCAGGATGAGCTTCTCCTTAGCCCTAGTCTCCCACAAGGTCATCTTACTTTTTAAGTCTCACAATACTCAGGTTTTTTTCACCGCTAAGTTACTATCTCGGACAGGAATTATATCTTCTGTTTTCATTATTTGCAGGAGATTTCAGAAATACTAGGATTACATATCTGTTTTTTACTTGCTTGTATTTTGCTTAATTTTGTTTACTACAAAGGCTTCCTCAAAAAAAATCCAAGTGTTCACAAACCAATATAGGTGGCAAGGTAAAAAAAAAATCTTTCTGCTCTCTGACCCAATAAATCTTGACAAGGTGACAGGAGAGGGGCAAAGTTCACTTTTCTGTATTATTTCACATAGCTTAATTTCTGAAAATCAGAGACTTCCCAAATATACAGAAAATACAGATTTGATCTTCCACAGAGGCGGGAACTAAATTTTGTTCCTACTTTCTATTTCAAAATGAAATTCAGAACTGGGATCCCACAGTATTCAAAATTGCATCCCATGAGGGCAAAATAATCCACTGTTACCTGGACACTTCATGGTAACAATTCAGAGAAATGAACACAGAGAGGTGATGCCACTCAGCTACACCTTTTACACAGCCAACAAACCCCGGGGGCTCAGGAAGCTTTTGTGCAGTGACACTAAAGATGAAACTATCATTGCCTTAAAATGCAATAAAACAAATTAAGAGGCACGTGCCATCTCAAAAAACATCGGACAAAACCTCCATGAGTTATTAGTTTTACAGACCGTTATTTCTAAAGACCATTAATGCAAGTGGATCCTGAGAAAAACCGTGAGAGTGCCCATACTCAGAATATGCTACTCAAGCTCTGCTGGCAAAAATCAATACAGGCTGATCTGTTCTAATGTGGAATAAACCAGAGTAATTTCAAATTCTGTAATGTTATAAGGGACTGAGGGTTAAGAACACTTCTACTCCAAGGCCAGTAAAGCCAGACAGAACAAAAAGTGAATAAATACCAGACCAGCTCTGGAAAAGGAATAGTTCAAGAGGCAAACAGTTTGTAAAAGCAAATTGATGCATCTTGTGTCATGTCATGTAATTTTGTACCTGCAAAAAGGAACGTTTGTCATGTGTTACATGTAATAAACAAATAGAATATTCCCTGGGTTCTCACTAAAAGGGCTCCCTATACAATAACCTGGCAAAAACATGTCCAAAATATGCTCAAAGCAGCTGTTAATCTGTAAAATTTACAGCTTCTTTTCTGAAGTTCTTTCTGTGGAGAAGTTCGAAAAAACCCATAACTCAATCCTTTAAATGTGTTTGCAATTCCATGCTTCAAAAGTTTTGCAAGGTACAAACATTGTTAGGTACCATTCTCAAACCCAGGATTAAGAATTGTATAAATCACAAGATCATGGATTGATCTTATCCACTCTTAGGATTCCTCTTCCCACACGGCAGGTGCAAAACATTTCTGCGAGGCTGTTAACTCTATAACATCTCATGCCTAGCAGGGAAAGAAAAGTGAAAAATAACTTTTTATTTACTAAAACATGATTCAGGAGAGATGACGCCATGGTGAAGACAAGGAAGAGAAAATGAACAAGCTGATCCAGGAGATTTTACAAGTCTGTGATACCTAGCTAAAAATGGTATCTTGAGGACTTTGCTTAAAAATGTTGCACCTAGGGATGTTGTCTATGATCCTCTTCCTGCTCCCTTCCCTTTTTCCTCATTCTGGTGGCAGGATTTAAAGATTATTTAAAATTAGATGAAACAATTAACTCTGAGGACTATTTGATACACTACTTACCTAGAAACAGTCATTTCAATTGTTCCAGTTTGATGTGCCCACTTGAGCTGACTCAAGCCACAGCTGTGACCAGCTCACCTGAGTTGTTCACTGTTGTGGCTGTATCAAATCTCTGTGCAGTCAGAACCTTTCTCACTCAGGCCCCTGTTCCTTTCATAAGTCAAGCATTCAAAAACCTTTCTTTCTAGCCTTGTTCTCACCTCTGCACTGATCTGGATTCTGCAGCTTGATCAGTTTTTCTTTATCAACACTTTTCCTTCACCTGGCACAGGCAGGCTTTACGCATCTTGGCGTGGCACAGTGACAGGTCCCAGAACTTCATCCCACCTCCTCTGGTACCCCCAAGCCCCTCTGCTGATTATTCCTGCCTGTGCGGGAGCTCAGCTCCATCTCTGTCACGTTCCAGCTGGACTCAGTCACTGCTGAAACAAAAAGGCACTTCAGAGAAGCCAAGCACAGGGCAGGAAGAATTTCTTACGCCTTAAAAATCATACATGGGACTGAAACCTCCATTACCACATTATCACAGAATGGTTTGGGTTGGAACGGACCTTAAAGGCCATCCAGTTCCAACCCCCTGCTATGGGCAGGGACACCTTCCACTACCCCAGGTTGGTCCAAGTCTTGTCCAACCTGGCCTTGGACACTTCCAGGGATGGGGCAGCCACAGCTTCTCTGGGTAATCTGGGTGTCAGGGCCTCAGCACTCTCATAGGGAAGAACTTTTTCCTAATATTATATATATAATATATAATTTCCACAATATTATTGATATTATAATATATGTCATAATACATACTATAATATATACTGTAATATAATATAGGTTATATATATGTGTGTGTGTGCATATATATATACACACAAACTATATCCAGTAAAAACGACATCAATTACTCTTCTATTACCAAAAGACTCGTAACTATCAA
>VZSE01012174.1:928771-962062 GCA_013398275.1 Promerops cafer
GGTTCACTCTAGAGGAAAGACTAAGTAAGATTCCAGGAAGTTTAGCTTGCTGTTCTAAAATCTAAGAGAAAAGGTAGGAAAAGTACTTGAGTTAATTAAGGAGCTATATAACTATATAAGAGTAGTCTACAGAGCTACAAATTTATGAAGAATGTATAAAAACTAAAAATCTTTTTGGCATCAACTTCACCTAGAGAGTAGACAACATATGCTTCGTAAACAAATATCCATGGCAAACAAAGCAAATGTTTTTAAACTTGCTTTTAATGCAGTACATCTGCAAATGATTCTGTAGTATGCATTTGGATTGTCCTGTTCCAAATAAA
This sequence comes from Promerops cafer, assembly GCA_013398275.1. Lineage (NCBI taxonomy): Eukaryota > Metazoa > Chordata > Aves > Passeriformes > Nectariniidae > Promerops > Promerops cafer. The sequence continues at coordinate 929,098 of VZSE01012174.1, forward strand.
TAATTTAGCTAACTTTATCATAAAGGGTTAAAAACTTTTTAACCTAGCTCCTTATTCTGCTGATGTGCTTTTGTTTGTTTGCAAGGAAATTGTCTCCAAGGTCCAGCTGAAGACTACAAGAAGTTTTTCTTCACAAGAAACAGAATAGAGAATGTGACTGTATTAGAATTGGTAACCTGAAAAAGGATGACATTCTTTTGTCATAGGAATTATGGTGAGGACAGAAATACATTTAATGATATTTAGAAAGAAAGTATTGAGAGATGTCCCTAAACAATATATGGCTTCAAAGATAATAAAATAAAATTCCAGGCATTGATAACTTTTCCAAATTTTTATTATATTGCATAAGCTGTAACATTTTACAAACCTTAGTTACATTTTCAGCAACAGATACACTGATACTGTAGTAAATACAGAGATGAAAAGACACCTCTGACAAAATATAAAAAGGTAGAAATACTTAAAACCAGGATGCCGAATATCAAGAATGTTTTACACAAATAATATCCATACTAGAGAGTTTGTGAAAATAATTGCCAAGGTCATTAAGCATTTCTTGAATAGAAGGCTCCAGAATTCAAGGTGGTGAGCACAGTCAGTGCCATGAGTTCACCTGCCTTGCAACATCCAGAGCCAGGCTTTGTATGAATAACATGCTCTAATGAGCACTAAAAACTGCCTTTCTACACAGTGACATGTAAAAATAGTACTGTTCTAACATGGACTGAAGTGCAACAAGTGCTTCCAAGGAACTCAATCAATTACCTGGGGAATAAAGTACCAGGAGGTTTTGGGGAGAGGGAATATAGCAATGTTCAGTAAGTCCTAAAACTGACTGAAAAAATTTATTTGGTAAAACAGTTTTCAGGCTGAGAGTGCTAGCACAACAAGAAATGACAGAGTTTTGCCCTGCCAGTCTTAAAAAAACCTGGAGCTTTTTTTTTTTTCAGAACACAATGAATACTGCTTTTAAAAGAAAACGAAGCTCAGATTCAAGTCATTTAAACCACCTTTCATATAAATTCTTTAACACAAATGTAGCTGCCTACTGTTAGAAGTGTGGCACAAATTAGTACAAATTGCTATAAAAGAATGCTCATCTTTATCTTCGTAGGCATAGTACTGTTTTCATAATACCACTGAATTTAAAAAAAAATTAAAAAGCAATTAAAAAACAATACAGGTTAGGCTCCAAATTGAGATAAAAACTGCTTAGAAAATAAGAATTATGTACCCATATCCATACACTTTTTGCTGCTACTGGCAAGCAAAGTTAGCAGCTGAAAAAAGGAGTTTTATCATTATAATAGTGTTTATATATAAACATACGTTAATTTCATTTTTGAAGTCAATATCCCAGTCAGTTTCATACCTGTAAATCCAGTGACTTCAAGATGCTTGCACATGATGCACAAAGTTGAATCAGATCCTGTATGAGCATTTTTAAAAGACACTACTGTTCAGATTGCTAAAGATATATTTTTTAAAATTTCTTTTCAAACTTAAAATACAAAAACCAGGTTTTACAATAACTACCATCATCATCAACATGCAGAAGTCAGTATTCCAACATAAAAAACACTAGAGCTGCCTCTTAAAATACTATAAAAGCTTAATAATTGTATGAATTCAGGGGGTTTTTGGCTAACAGAAAAAAAAGAACCAATGTGCTTTTCAGATAATCAGGTGTCCCACTGATAAAATAAGTCTGATGAAAGACAAAGGCACTTCAGCAGGCTAATTTATCTCCAGGTTTTCCTGATGTAAAGTACTAGACAACAGATGTAGTGCGCTGCCTTTTCATTTGCACAGTGTTTGATCGGGAGTGTTGTGAAACTTTGTCACTTTTTAACTAACAGGAATTTATACTGGTGCCCTTTCATTTCATCCTCTTTGGTACAAATTACTGCATAAAAACAAAGGAGACAACATTCCTACATCCTGGATTATTTTTGGTGCGTCACCTCTAGCTTTATAGTGGTAAATAATGTCCCTAATCAATACATAATTTTTACTTTCAGGTTTGTAATACCAGAGTTCTATTTTCTGACCATACTATAACAACTTTTTTTCTCTTAATCAGATGTGATTTTTAAGTGACTCCCCCACCTTTTTTTTTTTCATCTATAATATCTAGCGTTTGGTAACAATCTAAAAATGACTGTCAATGAGCTTGCACTTAAAACTATATGTACATAAATACGGGCTTTTCTTGCAAAAGCTGACAGCTCAAGAAGTGCCTTGTGAAGAACTGAGACATAAGTCTTGCAAACATTTGTGTTCTTCAGAAAGAATTTATTCCACCAAAGCACAAACACATACCAGTTTGCACACTGGCATCAGAAAGAAGCTAGATCCTTTCCAATTTTCCTTGCTCATTCCCCTCTCCTTAGAAGGGGCTCACAGACACGGCCCCCTTCTTATTCTCAAGGTAAGCAAGGTCCAGATTCAAAGAAGCCAAAACCTCTGAATGTTTCCCCAGCCTTTTCAAGAGCTGTGTGCCCCGAATCCTTGCTAATTTTTGTCTAGGCCTAATTCTGGCACCAGCATTTTAACAGTCTGTTAATGACACAAAGAGCCAACAGAAAAAAAAAATCTTTAAAAAATAAATTCAGTGATTCCTATAAATTCATATGTGGAAATCATATGGAGAAATATAGAAAACCGTTAGTTTGACTACCTGTGACACTTCACTGTGACATTCTGTCTTCTCCACATGTTACACATCACATAGAATGTTTTGCAGACTTAAAATTTTTGGAGCTCAGCATAGTCAAACTCCTTTTTTTAATGACCTAAAAGCAAAAAGAATTCCAATCGCTAGCAGGCAATACGGGTTTTTCCAGTGCATAAATTCCAACATACAGCTGGAATGTGAAGACAGATAATATATTCTGAAATATTCTGTATGAATATAAATCATAATAATAATTTTAGAGTTGGATTTATAATCCTTTTCCTTTGATGAGCAGATACCTACTCTGTCAGAGAATGAGAGCAATGGAGTGTCAGACTTGTTTCCTTTGAATTCATGAAAATAAAGCTGTTTACAGTAGTCTATTTTTTGATGATACAAGTAAGTTTGAGAAATAAGGTCTTTTTGGTATATACAATGAAAAATGCATTTTAAAAATCTGAAATATTACTGTAGGTGAACAAAATTTCAAGGAAAGATATATGAACTTAATATGAATTCCTCAAAACCATTAGCTTGTCAGGGATTTTCTGTTTTGTTCAACAGAATGTATAATAATCTCTTTTTGAAAAGGGAGCCATCAGAACCAATGCAACTCTGCAAACAGGGCAATACTGAACCTCAACAGCATCTTTCAGAAGAAATGTGCATATATAAATTGATTCCTACTAATGTATACAACAAAGCAAAGGATGAAATGATCAATATCTGGGCCTAGAAAGTCATATAAAAATCCAATAGAACTGCACATTAAAAAAAAAGTTCTTGTGAAAATGTATTTGGTATTGGACAACAAAATTCCTGTCAACCTAGAAAGAGAACCAAAGGCATGCTAATATGACAAGCCATCTTCACATCTGAAATAATGAATCATAATTAAACCTCTTTTAGGTTCTTTAGGCCAATTTAATTATAGACTTATTTGCACACTGTAGTGGTTTGGCCCTGGCTAGATGCCAGGCACCCACCAAAGCCACTCTTACCAATCCCTTGCACAAAGTGGACAGAGGAGAGAAAATACAGTGAAAGGTTTATGAATTGAGATAAGGACTGGGAGAGATCACTCACTGAACACTGTCACAGGCAAAACAGACACACTCACTTTGGGGATATTAACTGAATTTATTACTGACAAAAACAGAGCAGGATAATGACAGGTGAAATAAATCTTAGAAACACCTTCCCCCCCCTCCCCTCTTTCCCAGCTCTACTTCCTCCTTGCAGTGACACAGGGAGACAGGAATGGGTCAGTTCATCACCTGTGGTTTCTGCTGCTGCTCAAGGACAGAAGTCCTTCCCCTGCTCCAGCGCAGGGTCCCTCCCACAGGAGGCTGCCCTCCATGAACTTCTCCAGCTTGAGTCCTTCTCAGGGACAACGGTTCTCCACAAACTGCTCCAAGGTGGCCCACTCTTCCACAGGGTGCAGTCCTTCAGGCACAGCCTGCCTCCAGCGTGAGTCCCCCACAGGTACTACCAGGAAGCCTGCTGCAGCATGGGCTCTTCTCTCCACAGGTCCTGCCAGGAGCTTGCTGCAGCACCGGTTTCCCACGGGCTCACAGCCTCTTTCAGGCATCCTCCACAGGCTGCAGGTACTTAGTGGCACTCCATGGGTTGCAGGGGGACAGCTGCTTCACCATGTGTATTGGGTTTGGGTGGCCAGGTTTTGATAGTGGGGGTGGCTTCTGTGACAAGCTGCCAGAAGCTTCCCCGATGTCCGGCATAGCCAGTGCCAGCAGCTCCAGGACAGAGCCACTGCTGACCAAGGCTGGGCCAATCAGAATGATGGTAACACCTCTGTGATAACAGATTTGAGAAGGAAAAAAGTTATTGTGCAGATGTAATAGTGGCCAGAAAAGGGCAGGGTGAGAACATGTGAGAGGAACAACTCCGCAGACACCAAGGTCAGTGCCGAAGGAGGGGGAGGAGGTGCTCCTGGCTCCAGAGCTGAGATTCCNTGCTCCAAGGTGGCCCACTCTTCCACAGGGTGCAGTCCTTCAGGCACAGCCTGCCTCCAGCGTGAGTCCCCCACAGGTACTACCAGGAAGCCTGCTGCAGCATGGGCTCTTCTCTCCACAGGTCCTGCCAGGAGCTTGCTGCAGCACCGGTTTCCCACGGGCTCACAGCCTCTTTCAGGCATCCTCCACAGGCTGCAGGTACTTAGTGGCACTCCATGGGTTGCAGGGGGACAGCTGCTTCACCATGTGTATTGGGTTTGGGTGGCCAGGTTTTGATAGTGGGGGTGGCTTCTGTGACAAGCTGCCAGAAGCTTCCCCGATGTCCGGCATAGCCAGTGCCAGCAGCTCCAGGACAGAGCCACTGCTGACCAAGGCTGGGCCAATCAGAATGATGGTAACACCTCTGTGATAACAGATTTGAGAAGGAAAAAAGTTATTGTGCAGATGTAATAGTGGCCAGAAAAGGGCAGGGTGAGAACATGTGAGAGGAACAACTCCGCAGACACCAAGGTCAGTGCCGAAGGAGGGGGAGGAGGTGCTCCTGGCTCCAGAGCTGAGATTCCCATCTGTCAGGGTGATGCCCATGGATACTGGGCAGGGCTGAGCTGGAGTTCATTTCCCACAGCAGCCTTCCCAGCACTGTGCTTTGCACTGGGAGTGGAAAGGTGTTGGTAACACACCAGGGTTTTGGCTACTGCTGGGCAGGGCTGGCACAGCATCAGTGCTGACGCTCAACATTCCCTGCCAATCAGCAGGCTAGGGGTGGGCAAGATCCTGGCAGGGGACACAACTAAACCAGCTGACCCAAATTAACCAAAGGGATATTCCATACCACATGACATCAGCTCAGATATAAAAGCTAAGGAAAGGAGGAAGTGGGGGCATTTGTTATTTACAAGGTTTGCCTTCTGGAGCAACCACTACTCGTGTTGACACTCTGCTTCCCAGGAAGTGGCCACACATTGCTAGCTGACAAGAAGTAGAGAACAAGCCTATTTTTTTTCCTCTTTGTGCACACTCACACTTTTGCTTTTACCTTAGCAAACTGCTTTATCTCAATCTAGGAGTTGTTTTCCATCTTATTTTCTCTCCCCTGTCCAGCTGGGAAAGGGGAGCGATAGAGCAGCTTGATGGACACTCAGCATCCAGCCAAGCTCAGCCCACCACACACACACACACACACACACCTATCTCAAAATTAATTTGCACTTTCATACTTGTGAACTCAATAGGAACATTTTGTTCATGAAGCAAATGCTCAATTTGGACTGATGCATTGCTGGTACCATCCTGGTTACCTTCCATATTCTTCTAGAAACAGCACCAGACAACTGAGAATCCCAACACAACAGACATATTTCACAGTAATATTTCCTGAGTAAATATTCCCAGAAGCCCAGCTGCATAGGATACTTCCCAACTCTTGAGTGTACTACAGGGCAGACAACCAAGCACCAGGCACATCACGATTCAAATATAGGCATTGTATGTTTGGGTCTTGGTACAGACCTTTAACCAAGCTCTAAGGGAAATATTTATAAAGCCTTTTAAGGATGATTTATAATCAAACTGCCAAAGCCAAAATGCTGGAACTTATTTCACCAGGGAAATAGCCTCAAAGCCACAGAAATACATTCTGTTTACTACATGAAGCACATTAAGGGATGCATCCATTTTTCTGTTAGCCAAAGTTGAAATGATCACTTTGACAAGATGAACATTAAAATTAAAGAATACTCTGATGGCCTTTCCTTCCTCTATACATATCTTAGTTACAATTCATGCATTCATGACTTTTGGTAAATTTAACTCTAAGATGAGTCATAAGTAGTATTTATATTGCATTATAGACCAAATTTTGCAATCTGCTGTCTCATGCTCATAACCCTCCCCCCCAACTTTTAAAGCCTGTTTAACTCCTCTGCAAACCTAGACAAAAGCAGCTCAGGCTGGCAAAATGTAGGCACATAAACCTCAAATGATCTCCCATTGTTTTAAACATAAAATAAAAAGCAACAGTGCTGAGCTTTCCTGCTCAAGAAACTATTTCCAAGGCATAATTTGTCTAATCTTGCACACTTCTTCATCAGGGGCCAAACTCTGGCTTATACATAGGCAGAGATTCAAGGCTATATTCTGGAGCACAGCTGGCCCAACAGCATGCAGGAGAGAAGATGTTCACTGACAAAGAAGCCAAAACAAGACACTGGGATCAGGAGTAGCTGCAGCTTCAAACACTACCAGAGCCAGTCCTTTTCTGCTGGACATGGGCCCTTCATAGCCCATGTCAGCCTTCAACATCCACGGGCCATAACAAAGCAGATTTAAACAAAGCAGATGGGCAACATCTTAAGACAGTGGGGGCCATGAACTGCAGTGGCCACACTTGTACACTTCCCCCCCTTCCCCCAGTGTTGTATGGAGTTGCACAAGGATGGGCACACAGGGAGGGCAGTAATGCTATAGAGCTCTGCTGATCAATCCAACAGAGCTCATCTGCTGGTGTCGTGGGACCAACGCATGAAACATTTCACATTATACAAAGAAGTAGTAACGGATCCCTAGAAAAGTTCACATATAAAATACTGTACAGATGGTCACGTTGTTTAGGAACAAGGCTGAGGAATGGCTTTAACTAGGCTACCATTGCATTAGCAACAAGTACAAAAAAACTAAATCATGTGCCTACATTTCTCACTGTGCATTCCCAAAAGTGTGTCCAAGAATGACAGGCTAAGTAAAATGTGGGCCTTCCTCATACTGCCAGTAAAATTAGGAACTGGAAAAGTTTAATAGTAGCATTTCCCTGTTTTCAATTCACATGGAATATCAATTGCCCAGCTGAAGTTTGGTTACTCAATCTGTATGTTAAAAAAATGAAACTTTTCTTGATACTAGAAAACAACATTTCCCTTGTAAACCCAACACTGCAGAATTACAGAAGCAGGCAAGAGGTCAACAACCAGCAGAGAGCAATAGCACAAAGCACATTGTGTTCTAATTTATAGGAATAAGTGGCCTCTCCTCTCTTTTCTTCCAGATATTGGTTTTGCTATCTCTTTTCATGAGAGGTGGTCTATCCCTTTTTCTAGCAGAAGGAATACCAGATTCATGACTTCCTGGGAGAGATTTTTTCCTTAGACCTTCCTCATCATGCTGTTCTAGGACTGGCCCATTCCCTCCTTCCATAATGTGTCTCACAGCCTGGTCCTCTGGAGTGCACACAGTGGTCCCACTTTCACTGCTACTCAGATCCAGATCTTCCAAGTAAAGAATCTTAGAATGTGGCATACTTTTAATGAAAGTTTTCTCTCTCTCCAGTTTCCTGTTAGGATGATGCTCATTCATGTCCACACCAGAGTCCAGACTGGTATCATTACTCTCAGTTTTTTTGCCCTTTTTCAGATCTATGAAAGAATGCCTCACTTGAGCAATTGGCTTTCCGTCCAGGGACACAAACCATGCTCGAGGATGTGGAGATGGTTTTCCTTTAGAGAGTTCCAGCAATGTTTGTTCTGAAATCCCTTGAAGTTCGGATGAAAACGGAGTCATTACAACTGCTTCATTCAATGTCCCAGGAACAGAGACAGATTCCAGTAAGCTGTTGGTGTACCGGCCCCAGCTGGATGTTTGGGAAGGTAGGCCCTCTTCACCATCCAGGGCACCGCTCTCATCTCTGCAGGCAGAAGGTTGGGGATGAGAGTGCACTGGCATTTTGGGGAGTGTCTGCATGTAACTGTCACGATTCATGGGCTCCATCATGGGGCCATACACCAGCTGCCCCTTCCTTGGCAAAGTTGCTGATTTAGCAGGATGCAGTTGTTCTGGGGAGTGGAAAAGGTCTGAGGTTTGAAGAATAGCAATAGGCTGATTGTAAATATGCATTAGATGTTCTGGGATATGGGAAAGCCCATACATCTCCTCTTTCAGTGAAAGGTATCTGTTTTGCTCTGGAATGTCCCTAGGAGCCTGGGAAATAGTATTGTTACTGTGCTTTGGCTGCTGTAAAAGCCTCACTCCAGCACTAGGCTCCACTGAACGGGCTGAATTTCCCATCTGACCAGTCTGACAGGAGGACTGATAAGAAACATCCTCTGAGTAGATTTTAAAATTGTCTTGTGATTTTCCATCTTCTGTGTCTATGGACAGCCTTCTTTGAGGGCTGTATGAAGAAATCTTCGGTGTATATAACTGTGACTTATCCTCCAGCTTTAAAGACCCTTTGACAGCATTGATGTGATTTATGTGAGTTGTTGATGTTGTCTGATCTTTTTTTATGACCTCCAGCTTGGTTGTGTTTTTTTCCTTCTTCTGTGTCCGACGACATTTATCCCTATGTAAAAGAGAAGCAAGGTGACTGCAGAGCATATTAGGAAATACTGGACTGTTGACTACTAAAGCTGAAGGTTAGACTTTGGTTAAGAAGTTGTAGTGTAATTTGACATCACAAACTTAAAATGAATCTCTGTAACAACTAATTAAAAAAAAAATTAGGCTACATATTACAGTTTAGCTAAGAAAACAAGTCTTAACCTCACAAGACTATTTCATTAACCTCAAATTCCACTCATAATGAGCTCACTGGAACTTCTTTGGCTTACCTGCAGTAACAAAGAAGAACAGCAAAAAATCCAATGATAATGACAACAGTTCCTCCCAGTATGGCCGTAAGGAACACGGTGTGATAGGCTGTTATGTCCTTGGAAACAGCACTAATAATGGATTCTAGATTATCAAACAAAACCAGGCAAGAATTAGTTCTTCAAACAAATGATTCCACTTGATGTGCAGAGCTAATAAACTGAACAGCCTTTTTCCAGTGATTTTGTGTTACAATGGCATTATGCTCATCCTTCCTTTTTCACCTTTCTATTTCAGTAAACTAGAAAATATACAAACAAGTTACAATATAATGACAGGTTCATCTCAAGTACTCAAGTTTTACCATGACATCTACTTTATTCCAGACAAATTATATTTCTATTAATTGTCCAAACTAAGAAAAGTGGTCTACATTTTCTACTTAGCACTCTGTCAGAGAGTGCTATCTGTTTTTGCAACTAGCCACACTGTTTCTCTGATAGATCCCTTCATATGAATTTACAAAACGTGCAAGAAAATCACTGTAAGGACTCAAACAAAAGTCAGCCAAGTGGTGAAGTTGCATGTCACTTCTCCCTTCCTGCTGTTAAACAAAGCAATCAAACTGACAGCCTTACATGGGGCATTCAGCAATTGCTTGGCCAGTTGTGGCCATACCTCTTGTTCCAGGCAGTGGAGCTGCTATCCAGTAGCCCAAGTGCTGAGCAGTGTATGTCCATACTAACTGGCCATCCACCTCCTTCACCATTCCTAGCCCACGGTTTACCCAAGCACCTGGGGGAGGGAAAAAAAAGGACAACACATTGCACATGCCCTGCAGGAAGCTTCCATACCTCAAAACATCAGCAATTAGGCCATTACCAAAAATACACAAGGTCACAGGAAAAACTGAAACTTCTGACCTAGCCACTGTTTATTACACAGCCTTAGCTAAACAGGCAAACTTCCTCTCCTGACAGTTTCATTGCAAATATCCATCTGTGGCCGTTTACTTTGAAACAAAGCATCAACATTACTTACCAGAAGTAAACTTAATATAAGTAATTTTCTATTAATAACTGTCTTTCACAGATATGCACATAAATAATTTGAAAAAGCCTATTATATGACCTTCAGCATGCATGAAGGCCAAGACTGAAAAATGAGGGAGCAGGTACCTGATGCATATGAACACAAGTTTAACATCAGCTAGCAGAACTTAGTGGGAAAACATTTTAATCTTATTAAGCCACAGTAGGATAAATAATGTTTGTCTTGAGTGTTTCTCTCCTCCTTCCTGCCCTGAGGCTGTAACAGTTCAGTTAGCCCAAGGGAAGTGCTACTGTTAGAACACAGATTCCACACCAAGTTTGGCAACAAAAAGGAAAGGTATTATGGTATGCCAGCTTCTACAATTAATAAAGGATCCATTAGAAGAGAGAGAATTATACTTAACTCACTTAAACACACTTATTGTGGGTCATTTGTGAAATTCTAAGGATAGAAAACAGCCTCGTGACCAACCTTACATATTCAACCTGCAAATACTGAGAGGTAGAGAGAAGTACCAGCTTTTTAAAAACACCAATAATCAAAGTATGAAAACAGTATAGCTCCTGTAAGCTGAAGCACATATGAATTTCCATTTGATTTTCTTCCAGGACCCTTCTTTCAGCAAACGAAAAGTAAGTATCTCCCAGCCAGGAGGTAAAGATGAGGATGGACACCTGCCACAGATGCAGGCACACACAGAAAATGTCATTTAGCAGTAAAACATGTGGTCTTCTCCTGGTGCTTGTGATGACTGGCAGAGGGGACAGGCAGCAGCAACCACCTAGAGTTCTAAAAGTACTTTCTCAGCCATCTGAGAAACCTTGTCCAGAGTAAGAAGTAATACCAGCAAACATTGTATAAAAGGCAAAAATAATTTCTAGGTCTCCAGAAGATCTACCTTGATTGAACAAATCCATAAGAAGCTATACAATGTTTGCTGTCTTTTTCAGCAAATTACATCTTCCCCAAATATACTCCATAGAAAATACCTGCTATTAAGAAAAAATATTTAAATGTGATTCATGAGTAAGCCCATTTTCTGTATGGTTTACTGCCATTCAAGCAGAAGGATATAATTCTCAATTTAATGTTGAACACAAGCTTTCTGGTTTTTGTAATTCTATTAAAATCCACAAAGTACTTTTACCAGTAAAGCAGCAAAATATTTCGTAAGAAGGAAGCCACACTCAATATAGTTGAACAAATACTGCATTTACAGCAGCTAGAGTGCAATTATCAAAGCTCATTTTCCAGGAAGAGTCTCAGTACTACTCCACTTGGAGTACGCCCTGGGAACACTGCACAGGCAGACCTGTGAAAGCAGTTTCTCTCTTTTTCCTGCTGCATATGGGTCAGCCCACACCACATCACACACAGACCTGTTCCCTTGCCACTATCAATGCTGACAGGGGAGCTCTGATTACCATCCTAACACATTACCCAAGGACTTCAGAGTTTCAAATTGTGTCAGTGTCTTGCTGGGGACATCCTGCATGCAGCATCTTGGAGGCCAGAGCCTCATTACTGAGAGCAGCAGGAGCTCTGCATTCAGCTCAGATGGGGGCCTGCTGCTCCTTATGGATGCTCTGGAATGTCTGCTGCACAGCTGAGTGTCCAGCTGCCCTCAGTCACCAGAACCTTGACTAAAACATGCCTTGCTATTACTCAGTTACCTTGGGAAAAAGTCATTTTGCATGTGTCAGACCCAAGGTAAAAAAAATGAAAGGAACATACTTAAAAATAAACATCCAGAAAGTGAATTTACAGTTGCAAAATTTTACTGTTAGAGGGGAAGAAACGGGAGAAAAAGTACAAGTTAAGTTATGCCTCAGAAGCTGCTGTCCTTTTTCACCATCCTGCTTTCCCTCTCCTCAGCAAGCAGCAGTGAAGGCTCCATGTGAACAGTGCACCTTAGAGAGCATCCATTACAAACAACTTGCCTTTATGGCATCTCTGTAAAGTACACACCACTGGAGAGGAAAAAACAACTGGTTTTACTGGGGTTTGGATCAGCATGCCATGCTCCTGGCTCCTGTTTTACTCCCAAGGCCAACATGCCTAGGTAGGGATGCTGAGTAGGACCCTCGACACCCACATAAACACCTTACACTGGTTTATACTCTAACTCGATCCTGTGCTGCTCCAGTTCTGTCAACTTCTTTAACAACAGTGTTGACTTAGCTTTGTTTAGGGAGGTAAAACAGCTCAGCACAGGATGAGCACAGGAGCTGGCAAAAGTGGCTGTGGCAGTAAGAAATTTAAACCCTGGGTGATATTTTACCACCTCAGACTAAAACCCTTTCTTTGAAGAAAACTGTCATCTCTTTCCACCAATTATGCCTCTAAAGTCTTCTAGGTGTATAGACAGACTTAATCTTCTATGCCAAAACTTATCCTATTTACTTTTTCGCCACAAGACAGCCTAGCCAAATTTTATTGGGATGTCTTTAATTCAAATCCATGTTCTTCAGGGTTGCTTTTTTTTTTCTTCATTAAGGTGGTCAGTTTCTTTCTTGAATGCGTAAACCACACTTGGTTAGAGCTGCTGTCCCTCTCCTGTACTTCCAACCACTGAACAAAAGCTTTTTGCCTTGATAAGGAGCAAAATGTGACCTCCTCACTCACTTGCATATTTCCAGCCTGAAGTGTGATGGAGGCTGTGAGGTGCAATGTAGGACAATCAGGACACTAATGCACCCACACCTAATACAGGTCAGCTAAATGGGTTACGTGGACATAGCTCATTACTCACTCTTGACTAAAATTAGATGTGAAGGGATGACAAAAGGTTTAGCATGACTAATCCCCAGCCTCCTCTTTGCATACTGGAAGAACTATGTTGTTCCCTTGGATAGCTCTTATTTCCCCTTCATTTCACTTTCTGAATTGTTTTTGTTAACTGAAGCAATATCTCTTCCAGTTCTAGTGTCAAAGGATCTTTAGAGCTACACTCTAGGAAAGAAAGCATCCAAACCTTCAGTTCTGGTTTGCTTTCTGTTAAGAAGGAATTCACAAAATTACTAGGCTTGAGATTTAACATCGCCTAAAATGTATGTTCTGTGAGCACTCAGCCTCCCATGAAAATAAAAACCCAGTAGACTAAATGCAGGCAAGAGGAATGCTAATGAATTTTAGCAAAGTTTTTTGAACTAATGAAAGCAGGGGAATACCTTTGAACAATTCAAGGTAGTCCATTAAAAAAAAATGACCATCTACTGATCATCACCTCACAGAATAGTGCCATCACTGTTCCATGACCCACAGTGCCATGTGCCCAAACCTACAGGCATGTGCTAGAAGGCAAAATAACAAATAACCCACTTACCAATTTTCATATCAAATGTCCAGGCAGGTACAGCATCTCCTGATTTTACAGTAGTTGTGGGAAGAGGAAGTGTAACCTGAATGGGACCATTTACATTCAGTTCTTTCCCAGCCAAAAGAACATTTACACATATGGCAGCAAGAGGAGTTAATTCCATGCTTTTGAAACCTGAAGGCGAGAAATATCTCATAATTCTCCATTCACAATTTATTTTAAAAGAAATAAATTAAAAATTAAGCTACTAAAGGAAAGTCCTCATCCACATCCAGCCACACAGTCAGCTGTTACCAATTTGGTCAAATAAAAACCAACATTACTTTTCTTCTGAACTTTCAACAGCTTATAATTAAAACAAAACAGAGTCATTTCTATACAAATGCTATAAAAGAAACAGATTTGCAGCATCTGGGTTCTATGCTGACTGTAGAACTAATGATGAGGCAAAACTTGTTTTGGGGTGAGGGAGGAAGGGTTCTTCCCCTGAGATAATCAGATTACAAAACACCTAACTGATATGAAATACAGATTATACAAGAATTTTGGTATAAGCACAATGCACATAACATTGAATGAAACTGAAAACATATGGAACCTCTCCTGTAACAATTAATTTCCTAATTTGGCAGCAAGAATTAACTGAATAGTTAATCATGAGGCTTGTCAAAGCACTCAGGAGAAATGTTGCATTTAAAAGCAGCCTGAAAGTTTCTTTCCTTTGTTTTCCTTCCACCAGTTTGCAAATGCTCCAGAATGCCCAGTATGACAGCATGGTGAGAGAACCTGAAACAGAATTACTAAGTAGCAGAATAATGTTAAATCTATGCAGGCTGTTAGAAGCTGGTTGTGAGAGAACTCCTGGCACATCAGATATCAATTAGCTTCCACCTACCCTAAAAGGAAGCCTGTTCCTTTAGGGGTATATGAATAATTTAAAACACATGCCAGACAGATTGAAGGGAAAACTCCAAAGAGGATAAACACTGCTTATTCTCCTATGCTTCTTTGCTTCTGCCTTCCATTTAAAGAGGTGAAATACAGATAGGAAAGATTTTAAAACATCTATGTCAAAATATCAGTATATATGCTGCATTTAATGGAATGAAAATTAAAGAATAGAATATGATGATTTTAAATAAGCCATGTAGTGCCCTCTTCCAGCACCACGATGCATTTAAGAGCCCCATGGCTTCAGATCCACTGGGAAGAGAAAGAAAAGAACAAAAGATGGAACTGCACACAGTACAACCTACCACAGATTACTGTACTTATGCAAATTAAAAAACTATCTGATAGAATGACAAATACTAAAAAAATCCAATGGTATAAGAGCAGAGTTACGACCCATGAAACCACTTAGTGCTTCTCCAGTGAAACAGATGCACAGAAAACATTATTACAACTGTGCTCTGTACACACAGGGACCACCTGGTCCCAAACTTGCCCAGACTGCCTGACTGTGAGCCAAGCAGGGGGTTCCATGCAATCTTTGTGCTGGGTGTAACACCCTAGAACCAATCACTCCAGTGAAAATGCAGAAACTCCACAGCTGAAGTAAATTGCTGCTGTTTCACTGATTTCTCTAGGTTCACCTACTTTACAGTCTGGCTATAACTGCATTTTTAAAGTGTTTACTAAATTAATTCCTCAGTCTCATGAAATCCTGAACATAAAATAAATACATATATATAAACGTAAAAAGCAGACTCTGAAGTTGTATTTCAGTGCAGCAAGATATGGTCTCATACTGCATGGACCAAAATAGAGTAACACTGATTACTCACCTGATGTGTTTATAGCTTACTCCTGTGGAACAAGGCTTTCTGATCTAATACAATGGAAGCAGGTTCAGGCCCTCTTAAATTAAGCATATGTTTTTCTGAAACACTGTGCACTCATATGCATGATAATATTAGAATCTTTCTTTGTAAGAATTCCTAACCATCATATTCACATACCTGATTTATTTAGAATAATTCCTGTTGTATAGAGAAAGCTGTCCACTTTCAAAAATTGCTCTGGCACTGTCAGATAGGCTGTAACATTTGCAATATGATTTGTTGGAAGCTTTATTAAAGCTTTTGGAAACTGAACACTCGGTTGAGATTTGGCATCTGTAAAAGAGAAATATTTTGTCTTAGCCACAGTAAAACAGACAAACAGTGTTTTTATTACCCTTCAGAAATCCACTTAGCATAAAAACCTGTTTTCACCCATTTTCTCCATGATTCGTGTATTTCCAGTCTAGCACTTGTCACAGCCCCTCGTACAGCTACACAATTAACAGAAAATCTGGCTTTAAGGAGATAGGTATTGTATGAGAATAAGATAATGCTTAATTTTTTTCCATGTGGGTACAGATGGCTATCACAAAGTGTTTAGTTACAGTCTGCATACACAGAACTTACCAGACAGTTTTCCAGTAATTAAGACAGTATCTTCAAACAGCCATATATTAGCTTGACTTTGTGGGAATAATGAGAGCGTCACGGATGAGTATACTGTGAAAAATGATAATATCTGTTACACTGTGCAACCAAAAAAAGTCCTCCGAGGTCTCCAAATCTAAAAAACTATTGAACAGAGCAGTTAATAAAACAGAGAGCATATGAAGACTAAATAAATTATTCCTGTTATCCAGAGCAGCTATTTTAGTGTTTAGGCAGAAAGACCTCTGTTGAATGTTTGCTATTGTTTTACACCTTCTGTGGATAAACAAGTGACTAGAATTCTTGAAAGTCTCTTTTTTAAAAAAAATCATGTGCCCTTTTAGGATCATGAAGTAGTTAAACAAGAAAATCTGTGAGGAAACACTGCTGAAGCAGAGCTGTAACAGGTTCTACCTGTCTTAGTAGACAAAAAGCACTGGCACTCCAAGAATCACTCAGGTCAACAGGATTTTTGTCAGAACTCATTAGCAGCTCTTTGCTAACTCTAGGCAAAAAACTTCTAAGAATTCACCACTTAACCCACTTAGATTTTAAAAGGGCTATTTTCTGTTTTAGAGTAATTAGAATTTTGACAAGTTTAACAGATCGTTCACCCTTAGATCTGCACTGACAGGCACCATCTCCCTTGACTGACTTCACTGAGCTGTGTTCAGCTGACAGCAGCTACCCAGACAGCTTAGGAGAGAAATTTAATTACTGCCAGATACAGTTTAATAATAGGACTGTAAGATGCTTACGTACTTGGCATTCTCGCAGTCTTCCAAGGCAAAGGTGTCAGCAGGTAGCCATCCTTGTATGAGACAATAGTTAAGCTTAATCCTAATTTGTAGGGGACTTTTATTAACACTGCTCCGTTGTTTCCAGTCAGAGTAGAATTTGTCAGGGTGTAGTTAACAAACACCTCTACCACCGCCTGTTGCAGGTACTGATGGCTGATGATGTCATTTACTTGAACTTTTAGCGTAAAAACAGATCCTATTGGCAAAAAGAAAAACAGGAGGTCATGATAATTCATCACAACTAAGGACCATAATTTTGTGAAGAAGCCCTGGAGTTCAGGTCTTTGCTATTCATCCACTGCACAGTGGATCTCTATCTCTGATCAAAGGCAGGGGTAACCATGCAATTATATACCCCAGAGAAGGGGGAAACAAAAAACCTTAAGATGGGGCACAAAGGTGTCAAAAAGTGTTTAGCAAATCCAGCAAATATAATAATTAACCAGTTAAAAAAAAAAAATTGAAGCCAAATTACAAAGAAGTCTTCTCCTTTTTGTTTAAGCTTGAAGAATGCATCTGTGACAATGTGAGACTTACTGTGCTCTGCAATCTCACACTGATAATACAGATGGTCTTGTTATCTAACCCTTGGCTTGGGACACACATTTCAAGATGCAGCTTGAGTTTGTAAAGGCAGAGAACCTGATGTCTACAGACAGTAGGACAACACATTCATATTTACGTGTGTAATGTTATTATAAAGCAACCAAATGCATCCAGACACTATTTTAAGCTACCATCTCCCACCAGACATGCACTGGGCTACTTTTCCCCTTCCTACATTGCAACTTCTAAACAGTGTTTCTCTTCTCTAATTAGAGGATCCAATAGTTTGTATCATACCCGTTGTATTGCAGAGATCATAATTACAGTGACTGAGAAGTATGTTGGAAATAATCAATCCACTTAAACAACAGTCTCAAGGTGCTCTGAATGACATTCAATTTCTCCCCCACCCTGATGGCAAATAAACTATTAGGGAGCTTTTCACAGTATGTGAAAAGGGACAGAATTCCACATTATTTCAGAATAGAGTTAATTTGTTGTTAGATATCAAAATATCTATGGATCACTGTTAAAAATATTTTAAATAAATTTTCCAGTATTTTGGTTACAGATCTACCACTATTCAGTATCACTGCACTACTTTGAAAGTATCCTAATACTTTCAAATACATTCATCATGAATATCAATTTCTATTTAGGTCAAATGTCAAGTTAAGTTATTTGAAATGTATCTACCCAAAATCATACTTCAATTTCACTGTTATCCCCACTATAATTGAGATCGACATTGCACCAAGAGATTACTGCCACTGACCTTGATTTAAATGAATAGGTCTTGAGGAGCCAAGTGCAATCCATCAAAAAAAACAGTATGTAGTGGAGATGCCCACCAAGTTGGGCCTCTCTGAAATAAGTATTTATTTAGATCTATTGTATGCATGGAATATATTGTATATTCATGCAAAAAAAAAAAAAAAAATTACCTGCACACAACAAAAGCTACACTGGCCTCATGTATGTGTTTACCACATACACAGCAAAAACTTAACCGCAGTGCCAGACTGATTTTCTGCAATGTTATACAAAAATCTACATCTCCTTGAGCAAATTGATACATATTTTCAGAAAACAAACAAACAAACAAACAAACCAACAACAAAAAAACAGTGGCACTCACATATTTGACAGAATTGAACAGAAAATGCACAATAATCCTGGAACAATGTCATCTGGGGTTTTTTTTCCCTTATGTAAGATATTTCAAGAATAAAATTGCTTTAAATTGCTGCGCTGGAGGGGTTTTAAATCATGTAATAATGGGGAAAAGGAATTATGTCATGTCAGCAAATTATGGGCTCCAAACATCTCCTCCAGGCATTGATCCAGTTACACAGATACTAGCATCATTCCAGTGGCTGCCAAAACTTGAAAAACAGGTCACTTGCCCCTGGCCAATGACTAGTTAAAAGGCTACAGAGGAGAGGAAACAGGCTGTGTACAATATTATTATCCAGTAATAATTTGGAAGTCAGGAGTCTATCATGAAATGGTATTTAAAAGTAAGAATTACAGTGGTACAAAATTTAAGCTCCTGCCAGTAAGAAGGAATACCAGAAAAGCCTGTTATAAACTGGTATTTTAACAGCTGGAATCAAGTTAGGAGAAAAAAGAGCTTAGTTTTAACAGCTGAAATAAGTAATAAAAAATTAAAACTTAAAATGTACTCAGAAAGACACATTCTTTCAATCATTTCATACTTTTAATGAGTATTTTCCATTTCCTGCTGACAAAAAGCCTAACAAGAAAACACAGGAGTGAGGGTAAACGCCACAGCCCTCCTGCAGCTGTTGGTAAATTCAAAGGTTGTTCTATGCAAAACTATTTCTTCCTCTCATCTCCTTCAGTCACAGCCATATTAAACCCCACTTTGTTAGAACCTTTGGGTTCCAACAAAAAAAAAAAAAAAAAAAAAAAAAAAAATTGCAAAACTGCAGAAAGCTGTGCTATTTTCACTCCCTAATGGTGAACTGAAGAATATCATTGGCTGTTTTTAGCCATGCTGAACTGTGATTACTTCCTTCTCCTACGGGCATGAAATTGCCAGAGCATTTCCCAGAAGTGATGCTCTGCCTGCAGGGGTGTTGGAAATGTGGATTGAAATCCCAGGGGCTTGCTGAGACAAAGCTCTGCAGTGGCAGCTCTGGGAGAGTCCCCACCTTTGTGACTGTCACACAGAGGCAGCAGTGTTCACTTCATGCCCCTGAATATCCACAGATTAGAGGAGACTGAACGCTGCTCTCAGTGCCTTTGGCCTTTTCTCTTGTGCTTACACCAGAGTCTTCCCGACAAGAGGGAGTTGTGTCCTGCCTGCACTTGGATTTGCTAATATCAACTAGGATATACTCTGCCAACAAGTCACTTTAAACTACCATACAATGGTTTTGGAGAGACTTTTAAAACAAAATTATTCTTTGCACTCCTCAAGAGTAACAGCACAGGAGCCATGAGGACACCTCATTATGCCTCTATCCAAATGCTTGTGAAATGATAACATGTTAAAAATCCACGTGAAAAAAAGCCAGGAGCCAACAATAACAATTTTCCACTCACACAGCCATGTTCACCATAGTTCTGCAGAGCAGTTGTTGCAGCCTAGTTAAAAGCAAGACACTCCCAGGGCCCCAGAGCTCAGACTTTGTATGCAGTTCTGGTCCTACAGCACTGAAAATTTCTTTCCAACCTTGACATACCCTGACCAGCTCCCTCCTCAAACCAACCCCCTCAAAAGCCTCACATCCATTTAATGTGCAAATTTATCATGAATTTAATGGCATTCAGTTATTAACAATGTCACAGTAACATCCAAGACACCTAATTTGCAAAGAAAATACTGCCTTTCTTTTTCTTTTTATCAATATTATAATTTACAAGCCTTTAAGGACAATTTTAAGCCTCAGCTATCATGGAAACTGCAGTAGGATATTTTAATCACAATAAAATATACTGAAAAAACCCACTCATATACAAATAATGAACAGTTGGTTAGCTTTTTAACAAAACCAAAGCTGAAAACTTAAACAATGGATGAACCTTGTGCTTTTTTCTGGTCACTGACACGTGCCAAACACAAGTGGGTCAGCTGTATCTCAGTATTAAACAGATTTGACAGAACTCCTACAATTAGAAGAAAGAACTCAGTCCTCGCTAATTTGATTTGTGCTGCCTCAGAGGAAGGGATTCCTCTCTTGGCAGGTCCACTGGAAATGCCAGCTCCTACAGCATTAAAATGTTTCTGATAAACCTTCATACAAATGCAGCAGTTATTCAGACAAAGGGAAACAAGGCCTTTTGCCACATTTAGCAACTTCAGAAATGTCCTGGTCAGTAAAATTGATGACACCTCGTTTCTCTGAGAAAAAAATATCTAATGCCTGGAATTTGGCTTCACATCACTGTCCTGACTCAGAAATCGTAGCACAGAATTAAGCCAAAGAACTGCTTGGAATTGCAAGCTGGGTACAAATGTAACAGTGCAAAAAAATCTCAATTATAGTCCGTGTAATTTGTTCTTAATTCTGCAGACAAGCATGTCATCTGGTTACCATGTATGTGAGATTTAATTAACACAGTCAAGGCCAGAGCCCTCACAGGCACCAATATGTTCCAAACTATGCGTATCATTAACTGAGATATGGTGGTGAAAACACACACACAGGGTACTGCCCATGAAGGATTCCTACACATTCTGCAACCCTGCCCTAAGTCCCTTTCCCTATTTATCACCAAGTTCCTATAGCCAAAGAGGTTCTGCACCTGCAAGGAGGCAGTTACTCTTCTCAAACACACAGACTACTACCCAGTTAAGCAATTATCTTATGGGACGAACCATAACTAAAATCAAATTAATCACTAGTTCCTTCCTTCAGAGGGGACGCCTCTCACCCTTGCCCAGAGATGTTTAAAGCCATGCCAGAAAAGGCACACACTGATGTGACTTCTATGGCAATTGACTGCACCAGGCTCCTGCTAACCAGGCACAGAAAACCAGGCCTGTGTTATTTCCTTGGTCTCAGCTGACTGAACAACCCTTTTTCCACCTCTTACATTCATAGAACACCATATTTTTTGGCTTAACACAATTAGGGATGTGAAAGGTGCACTGATCTGTAAAGAAAAAGTGTGTAGTAAGAATAAGGGGTTTTACTACACATCTAATATTGCAATGGCTATTGCCACGGGGGGTGGAAATCAATGAAACACATAATCCAGACAGCCAACACACATCTGGCTTCAGTAAAAAAAGGTCATACAAAAGCCATCCTCCTGCCCACAAACACCAAACGTCGCTGCTTAAAATTCCCTTAAAACTACAGTAACAGCAGTGACAAGCTACAAAAGCATAGATGGAAAAAGTGGAAGCCAGCTTCAGTTCATTAAAAACCCTCGAAGATGAGGGGGAGTTGTGGCAGCACCTGAGGGCTGTGGGGGTGATTTAGTGCAGCAGGGCCAAGCCCCCCTCCCCTCAGGGCACCATCCATCTGTGGGTACCTTTGTTCTGGAGTAAGGTACAAAGCCCTGAGCTTGCTGCCATGCACAGTGCATTAAAATGACATAATAGGTGACCCCTAAACTCCCATAACTATTTTATGGGTGTATTGTCAGAGTTATTGTCAGGCACTGGGGTGAGCTCTCCGGCTGGTTTTCAATTATGCTTCTCATAGCTATCAAATAAGCTGCAAATCTAATTAATAGCCACTACAGCCAAATGCAGGCTTCATTTGTTAACTATCAGTGTTCTTTTATCCTGTCATACTCCACGCAGTAATTTATAGACCCTAGCACAAATGGGCATATATATGTATAAAGATCTAACTCTACACAAATCATCCTATCTATTCCAAATTGGTATCAGAATACCTCATTTAGAAACTAATTACATGATTCTTTATAAGGATGTTTTATATGCTACTCCTCTGATTTAAAACAGTAGCAGAAAATAAATAGAACATTATTTTTCCTCTCTAAATGAAACAGGGACATTGCTAAAATAAAAAATGCACTGCAAGTGTTTCGGCCTGTGCAATTTTAACTTGGTCTTTATTAACTAGTTGTAAGTACAATCTGCATATTTCATTTTCAACAACTTATGACTGAACTGAGAAGCAAAGACGCTCACACTGTTCACAAAAGGTCTGAGAAAATTCAGCAAGTACCTAACCAGCTGTAAAAATCAATTCCTCAGGAAAAGAAAACCTTAGATTTAGGTAAGAACAACACATGCTTAGGACTACAAATACAATCATTCCACCTGGCTGCAAAAAGAAAATACTTGGAAGTTGACAACTACTGACAGTCTCACTCTTACACTTAGCAGGAGGTAAAGTTTGCACCATCCCTTTCCAGAATCACTCTGGGAGTCAAAACTTTCCAGCCAGGGACTCAACACTAACCCCAAAGCTATGGGTACAGAACAGGGGTACACAAGGACAGACACAGACTGCAGCAATTGCTAAAAACTGCCTTATTTAGGTTGATCTTTAGGCAAACTGGCAGCATTATGGCTCTAATTTTAAAGCAAGCAGAGGCTGCTCCTTGAAATGCCCTTTGGAGAAAAGATATTGATGTTTTACTGCTCTGTGTCAGGGGTGCTGGTCATTACTGTTCAGCTACAGACACTTAGAGAAAACTGCTTTTAGACAATACAGATACCACAAAAGATACTGTAAAAACATCTTTTTAAACAAACTGAAGCACAGAGCTGATGAGCATTTGCTGCATTTGTATCTGAACAGCCAATCCATATAATCCACACAGTACAGTTCTGCAGCTCTGCACTCCCTTAAAATATTTTAATGCAAAATCAAACATTAGGATATATATTTAAGAGAAGCTTTGGCAAACATCTTTGCAGTGACACACAACACATTACCAATTTCCAAGGAAAAAGCAGCAAAATAGGGTCTGGGAAAGTAGGACACCATGGTATTCCCACTGCCCTATTTCTGGTCAACCAATTTGCACAGAAGGCATCTAGAAAACCTCAATTACAAGGGAGCTAAAGGTAGATCCTGGGGGGACACAGAGAAAGGCTGTTACAGTCATTTTTTACTGTAGGAAGCAGTTTAACCCAATCTAGTCAGACCTAGGTGCTTCAACCAAGTTCGTGCTTCACAGTCAAGAAAAAGTGTAACAGATTAGAAATTTAAAAATTTAGCACTCTGTTGCCAAAGCTTTTACACAGGCTACTCAAGTGAGCTTTTGCTGGGAAAAAACCCAATTATATTCTGAGAGTTTTTCAAACAAATTCTTCTGTATTTGCTTCAAATAATTCTTTATTTCGGATACAGAGAAACACTTCCTTATTTCACCTTATTTCTCTGATGAGAGTATCACAGCATAGCTGTGACAGGCACATGCACACCACAGTGCCAGGGCTGTCAGGCATCTGTACATGGGTTAAGAGGAAGTGGAAATTATTTACTAGAAGCTCATTCATGTCAACACATGCATCATTTCAGCACACACTACAGTGTTCAGGTGACCCTTCCTCCCACCTTATTGGGAAAATTAAAAATAGAGTGTAAAAACACCTTTCACACACTGTTCTGACTCCTCAGTGCCACATCAAGGAGGGGCTGCATCTCTTGAAACAACTGGATACTTTTGCTCTTAAGAGCTGAACAAAACAATGCAGGAAGAGATGTAACCCAACAGTCTGCTGTCATCTCTAACAAAAATACATCTGCTTTCTGCCCATTCACTGGCTTCTGAAAACTCCCTTTCCCACCTCCTATTTCCCCTTGCCTTTCATAGTGTCCTCTTTCCTTTGCAGAGCTCTGCTCAGTCTCCTTCCTCCCACAGTTCAATCCATCCTGGAGTAATCTCTGTGATGAGGAGTCCCTGTAATATTTTAGTCAGTGAGATCACTGATTATGAAAAAAGACCAGGACTTTTCTAAAGATGAGGTTTTCTGCAAGCCTCACACTAAAAAGAGGGGTGAATTTATTACATGAAATTAAATGCATTGAATCAAACCCATCATGATGAGCACTTGAAAGGGACACTTCTAATCTAGCAGACTGAAAAACTGCCAAGGGTTTGCCTCTGGGAAATTAGCATGATCCAGAGAAAACTTCAAGGCTCTAAGTAAATTAGTAGGTCAAAGACTAGTTATTCATTTAATTCAAAACAGACCCCAAGTACAGTTTCATATTATAATAAAATTGTATCAGACAGTATGAAAAAGCTGACTGCCTACTAACATACTGGAGCAAGTGTTATATATTTTACAGATAAGAACAAAGCCTTTTTCCCTTCCTAAAGGAATTTTGATAGGAAACAAAAGTAAGTAAAGAAAGAAAAAACCCCAGCATGCCAGAGAAATAGAATGTTTATCTGAGTCATACCTTGTCCATTTTTTCCCAGCCAAAGTATTCAGAGACTTGGCACCACTTTTTACATAGAATTATCACTGCATTTTACTGATGCTTTCACAAAAAAAAAGCTGTTAGTTGCATTTATTTACAACACTTTTGTTTTACTCCAGCAGAATAATTATTTTCTTTCACTTTAACAGAATTATTTTCCTTTTATACCAGCATATTTCAGGGGTTTATGTATTGTATGGAGTTGTGTGTATATATAAATACGAAGCTTAAGCAAACAACAAGAGGAAAAGGAGATTTGTTTTTTGAAGAGAGAGGTAAAGATAACTGCAGAACATTTTTACTAGAAATCTCAAATATTTGTTGAAAAATATTAATTTATGCCTCATTAGTACTTAGGCACTGAAAGAACTTCCAAAGTACTCAATAGGCATTAGGTCAATGTAAACCAATAAACAGTTCTCCCCACAACTTTTGCTATCAGTTCCTCCAAATTCAGAAGCAACTTAAAGGCAAGATGAAATTTAATCAGGACTAAACATGCCCAATATTCAACTCTGGCAAACTTGAGCTGCCACATTTTGATGTGATATTTGCCCAGCATAATTATGTCTGTACTTCCCAACAGACATTAAATTCCCATCCATCTCATTCCATGACACACTTGTACAAGTACTGATTGCAGCAGTACCTTGAATTCACATTAAAAAAAAAAAAAGACCAAAACCCCACCACATTAAAAAAATAAAATGCAAACTTTTAATGCTTGTAATTATTTTAATGGATTTGGATTACTTTATAATCTGGATGGCCTCAGTATTCAAAATCTGTATGATTGCATAGGCAAATTATAGCTTTTTCAATTTGAAGATCTGCTGCATATATGGGAGGACTGACCTGAATAAATAAACAAAAATAACCATTTTCTACAACCAGATGTGTTCTGCCATTAGAAGTGGTTACACTTCCATCCAAGGTCTGATGCATAACAAACTGCATAAGCACGATAATCATTCCACAAATGTTGACAGGAACCAAATATTGATAAAAGTAAGGTCCTGCAAAATCAATAAAATAAACCAGATGATCATAGGCTGTATCCCTAATGATTACTGCTGCATAGTCAATGAACACCTTCCTGGAATGATCCTGCTTGTAAGAAGTGCAGCAGAATGCCATCAGGCTAATCCATAAAGCTGCTAACGACTCACTCTCCTATCCAGTGGGAACACAGCCCCAAGCACTTTGAAGTGCTCCTAGTAAGATATAGAAAATAGAAGGAAAATTCCCCTTTATACATTTTTATGGGCTACCTGAGCAAGAGCCATGAAATTCAGACAGGAAAGCAGCCATGAAGGTTAGATAGGATTTTTTTTCCTCTGTATTCCTTTAACACAGCATGGCATTTATGTCCTTTTAAAAATTCACTGGAATAATTTTAAGTGCACAGCATGTACTGCTGCAAGGTACTCATTTGGTAAGGAGTTGCAAGATGTTTTTTCACCATTAGATGCCTTCTTCACAAATTAAAATCAGACTGTGTCATCACCCGAGACAGAACATGAGAATTCACAGGACACAATAAACCTATGAGAATTAAAATTACCATAGCAACTTTGCATTTTGATTTGCTGCTATTTTGTTCAATCAGCCAGCCTGGTTCTCAGAGCTGTGGTTACTATGGAAGACTGAAGCAGAAATTCACCTTCCTGGGGCAAGGGAGACAGGCAGCAGACAAGATGAAATGCTGCAGTCTGCAGAGCTTCACTTATTGAGGAGTCATTTATTTTAAATATCATCTTCTGTAATTTGAGATAAGTGAGATAAATTATTAATATTACAAGAATAAAATCTTAAATAAAATTTACCTTTCAAATTAAGATAAATTTGCAAGTGAAAGAGATTAAAATGAGCAAGTAAATACTACAAAGAGCTCCCAGAACCTACAAAATAAAACAGCTTTGCCCAGGCATTTCAGAGGCCATTATGAGGTTATTTTTTTCATTTCAGTTTACTCACTGGCTAATATTAAACTCATAATGCTGCTCTTTCATTTTTTAAATCACTGCCAGTATCATTTTACCTTGCATCAGAGTCGAGGGAATGAAGATATTAAAAATTCACAATTTGTTACAGAATATTGGGGAAGAAAGTACAAAGGGAAATATTATAAAATCATCATAATACTCTTTTAAATATGGGGTTTTTATATAAATCCCACAATATATCATACACCTTAAAGAAAAATGGGCAAGTGCCTTTTAGAGGATAAGCCAACAACATGGATTTCCCACTCATGAACTTTGCAATTCAACCTTCAGCATTTAAACAGCAAAAATAAATCACTCAGCAGTAGCATCTTGACAAAATGTGACCATTTCTTGTAGAGAATGTCTAATGATTTGTCAAACCTACCCTCTAACAGTCAATATACTTGGACAGAAAGAATATTCCAGTATCCTTGCAACATGAATCATCTTTTTTTTTTTTTTAAATCCTAATGGCTCAGGTACAGGATTTGTCTTGTGGAATTCCTAGTGGTGGCTTGTGAGCAGAATTAGCTGAAAAAAACTGCAATTTTAAACATACCCTCAATTTGACAGAAGGAGGAAAAAAAAATCACAGGAAAACAGAGTAGCACCTGTTCAAACATGACATTTAATGCTGTGAAACCCTAAGATAGATATGCATCCACAGACTCTGTGGCATAATAGACCCCACAAAGCAGAAATTCAAACATCAGTGCACGTTACTCACTAATTGCAAAGGACAACTACTGCTGCATTCGGGAATATTTTACAATAACAATCTGGTCACTACTCCTGTCTGAAAACACTTTTCTTCCCCTAAAGCTGTAAAATCTCATACTACTCCTTCAATAAAGATATTTGTAATACTGCTGCAATGTCTGTCTTTCACCTGCAGGAAAAGATCCTCTAATCCCTTGGAAAAAGGACTATGTATAAAGGTATATATGGAGAAAAGAGAATTTAAAGTCTGCAAGACAACATTTCCCAAGGGTAGCTCTGTCCATGTGGAATGGGAAGTTTTTATTGCAAGAGTTAGGAAATCCATATTGCAGCAACAAAGCAAGAGCACCCAACAAGCTACAATCTCTTCTCTCCTTCTCTATATAGAAATTTTCATTAAAGTTGAGTTTCATAAAGTGAATGATCAAAAATCAGAAAACAACAAAGCATACAACATCGGGTATTAGAAAAATGCTTGCAGATTGCTCCTCATTTTAAATAAGTCTTATCCCTCAGAGTCTAGAAAGGTTTAAAAGAAGAGAAAGTTCTGTCAAATCAGATCCATGGATGCCATCCAGGTACGTGTCAGTGCTGAATGTATTAATGACTCAGCCACTGCTGCTGGGAATCATTACTGCCTGCCTACAGCTCATCACTAGATGAAGTGCTCCAGGAGCCAGCTGCAGCCCCAGCTGTGTTGTCTCCAGCACAAACACAAGTTCTCCCTTCTCAGCAGGTGCCCCAAGTCCTGTAGGGAGTAATGGGAAAACAACCTAGCACCATGGAAACCTTCCTAGGATGATGGAAATGGTTTTATTGACACCGAGGCTAAGAATGGGGCAGTAAACATTTTCTTCTTTCCCCCAAATACTCAAGATTCATTCAGCACCTCTGAGATGGTGCCAGCTGGACTGGGGGGAAACAAATCCACTTAAGTATTTCTGGGACAATCTGTTCCATGGAACACTGAAGAATTCAGCAGACAGACTTGTCGAGGGACACGTTTTCTCTACTGTGCTTAAGAAAAAACACCCAACAAAAACACAAGGGGGGGAGAAGGAACCCCTCTAATTGAGAGGCAAACAGCCATGACAGATTCTTTTGCCCAGCGCTGCACCCAAACTATGCAGGATCTCACAAATGTTTTGCTGGGTCTCCCTTCTGCTGAATTTAATTAGAGGATTTTCTCAACATCAGTGGTCTGTAATCCAAAGAAACTCTCTACTGCAGCCCAGTGAGAGTAAGTTTTCTCCTTTGCTCCCAGAAACACTGGAATAAGCTCCAGTGATATTTATCACAAGCCATAATTCATGTTATTAACAGTTTTTATTGTTCCAGACACAAAACCTACCAAAATCCTGCATTTACCCAACATAAAACTACTCATTTCTCCTGTTCAGTCACTTAATGAAATGCTTCAAAACAGAGGAAAGGTATTTTCCACAATTACATGAGAAAGCTTTTTTTAATTCCATTAGAGTCTATAATAGGTGGAGAGGGCAAGCACACCTTCTTCATGCCAGCAAAACGGCCAGTATTTTCAAATCTCTTGACATGCTTCACCTTCTCTCCAGTATAGCTCAGATTAGCACATAGAAATTATCAACCAGATTTGCTACCTCGCAGAAAATAACTCCCCTGAGAATGTTCCAATCAGTTTCATTTGGAAGCCTTGCTCACGCAGTCATTAATAACAAATAGATTTGGTGTTTGGCCAAGTTTCACAACCATGCTACACGCCAGTGTCTATCTCAGCAGACTGAGCCAGCTGTGTGCACCACATTTATGAAACAGCCCCAAATCTGCAGCAGAGGATGTAACTCCACTTTGTCCCAATTTGCATGTGTTAGGGGAAGGCACATGAAAAACATGAGCCTGGTTTAACCTTGCAAAGGAAGGATTTTGGGGGCCCTAAACAACAGCCTTCCCTCACCCAGGTGTTTACCAGGGATAAAGGGCCAAGAGCTCTGTCGAGATTCATGGCAGGGCAACAGTCACCAACTGCAGGGAAGGATCTGAGGGATTTGCTTTTCTCTCTAAGGATAAACAATCACGGGAATAGGTTGTCCAGAGAGGTTCCCCAGTCCTGAAGCCTTTCATGGCCTGATAACAAAGAGCTCCTAGGTGTGAGTTCAGTGCCAACCCTGCTTTAAGAACGCCCCTGATGGCCTTTCCAGCCTAAACACTCACTCAGTTCCAGATCCTCAGTTACTCCCAAATCACAGAAAATAAACCCAGCAAGTATCATCTTCACTTGATTGGTTTATTTCAGCTGCTAATTTTAATACATGTAGCAAATCTGTCTGAAAGTTTTCCCTGGAGTACACCATCCTGTGATAATTTGGGGCTCACAATCTGATGCAAATCCCATGCTTCATTATGGAAATAGGGTGAAAAGATATACTTTATCTTGCTTGGCCTTACTTGATAACTCTTGAAGTTAGTGAAAACAGTAATACCAATGATTCTGAAAGTAAAATCAGTTTGAATATTCAAAGGGTTGCTTCAAATCTGAAACTAAAATAACCTACAACACAAACTCTGAAAGATACATGCACACTCCAGTGGGAAAGTTCAAGCATTAAATACAGATAAAATATTAATGAGAAATAAAGAAAATAAAAGTATGTCAAATACAAGAAAACATTTCAGAAGAGGCAAATGAACTATTAAGGACCACACTGAAACAAACACACCCAAACAAACAAAACCCACCTAAATTCAGCTCTTCCCTCCAAAATAAGCTGCATCATAATGAGTCAGTGCTCCAACTGATCTGCCTATAGCCACACTGTGTTTAGTAAAAGCACCCAAGCCAACACTCAGAGGCACAGGCTGGAGCCCTCATCAATCCCATGACACTCCACAGACCTGAAAGCACTTTTGGGGTGCAGTGGTCACATCAGCAATGGCTTTCAACCACAGTTTGTTGGGGACAGGTTGAAGCAGCTCTGGGATTCTCTCTACTCTTCTGTTTCATGACCTCTTCATGCACATGGCTCAATACACGCCCCACACTCATACCTATAAGCACTGCATCGTGTTCAACACACACAAAAAAATCCCAAAAACGTTCCCCACAACTGCTGTCATGCAGCTTAGCTTGTATAGCTGCCAGTGATTCAGGTAAGGCCCACACCAAAACCACCAGATTTTTCAAAATAAGACGAAGAAAAATCACAAGGCAGAGGGATAAAACTGGTTTTTGCTCTCTAACCCACCACAAGCCACAATTTATTTCATGTAATCTCAACGACAGGCCACCTCTTGCCTCTTCCCTTGGTAGAACTGCAGTTTCTTAGGTACCTGGCACTATCAACAGCAAATGCAGAAGGCTGGAGAAAGGGTCATGTGGAAGTCCAGCAAGAGGAACTGACCCTGTAACCCATCTCCTGCAACTGCCTCATTTCCACATTGTGACAACTGTGCCCTGAAGCCTGACTTCTTTCAGACAGCAGAGACTCTCTTTGAGTCCATGTGATGAAGCATAATCAGGGAAGAGAAAGGAGAAGAAGAAATTGGGGGGAAAGAATGAGGGTTCATGCCTGCCCTTGGTGAGATTTAGTGGGCTTATGCACACAGAGACAGACAAGAACATCACTCCCAGGCCTGTCCACCCCAGCAGGGCACACAGATGGCTTCCAGGAGCTACATCAGACAAGGCCACACATCACCAGGGTGATGCCACTCAAATGCCATGGGCTGCAGACCTGTCACTGTGGTGCTTACAAGAACGCACAACGTGCTTACAGCCAGAGGGCACACAGGGGCATTTGGAAAGTTAGAGACGGGGGGAGACTTCCTTCACATCCTCTACAAACAACTGACAGCTGCTTGTGAAGTTCACAGCACATGACTTTTTACTGGACAGAACTGCTGGTGCCACACATCAGCCCTGCACTCTGGCTGAGAAGCTGTGCTAAGCTAAGTGGTGCTTTGGGGGGTTCTCCACACACAGGTCTGTCCTGGGGCTGATCTAGAGCAGAGCCTGCTCACACTGCAGTCCATGTGTGCTCCCTCGTATGGAAGATGTAAGAGCCATCCCTTCCTGACCAACATCCCCCCAAAAGCCAGGGCAGCAAAGTGCCCAAAGGTTACCCTCTGCACAGACTGTCTGGTGTAGGTGTGAAAGGGAGGTGTGGTGGGGCTGTCACAGCACGTGCTCTGTGCTGCAGGCCGACTTTGGAAGGACTGCCCTTTCCCAGGGGCCCAGCTCTGCTGAAGGGATCTGGCATGCCTCTTCCATCTTGAGTGAAACCTGCCCTGCTGAACACCGGGCTGAGGGACCTCTGTGAGATGAATTCCTTCTCTTCAACTTTGCAACCCTGAATTCCCTAGCACAGCTTCTCTCAGCAAATACACTTCCCTACTGCTGGCTGTAAAGCTGTGCACACTCACATCCTCCCCTCAAACGTGTGCTAGGAGGAAAAGTGTTCTCAAATCTCATGTTTTCTGCTACAACTAGTGCCAGAGAAGCAAGGCCAGAAATGGAACAGCTGCTTTGCAGCCTGCTGAATACAACTTCTTGCAGCCATGTGTGGAGGGTGACAGCTTAGGAGCATGCAGGAGCTGTGCTGGAACACCCCTGGCAAGCCAGGATTAGGCAGAAGGAACTAGACCTGGTGGTTTCAACCTGCTGAACACAATAGAGTTATTTGAGAGTAAACTAACTCTGATGGTTCAAGGGAAATGGTTGATCACAGAACCTGGGTGCTCCTACAGCCCCCCAGATACAAAACATATGAATTAGGAATGAAACACAGTATCAGGAGTAATAAAGAGGACACATTTGCTCTGTCACGTTGTGCCTCAAGTCCCCATTCATTACAGAAAGATACAGTGATGTAAAAATATGCAACTTTCAAGACAACAAAGTAACCTGTGCTGTTTTGCTAAGTTTGACACACCAAGAATTAAGTTTGTTTTGAATAAACTTTCCTCTCAGATCGTTGCCTGTGTCTTCAAAGACTTCATCTACTGAGCTAGTTCACAGAGAAAGCATGCTACAGATCCCCAGTGACCCAGATAGCAGCTGCATTCCAAATTCTCAACCTGCCTTTTCCTCAGCCTCACAGTAATTCTGTGCATGTTTTTACATAGCAATTGGCCTTTGATGGTGTACTTTCTGCCAACAGATTGACAGGAAGCAAACTTTAGCAAAACAAATAAGAACTGCAAAAACTACCACCTTGCAATAGGTAGCTTCCTGCCATCATTAATCCCTTGTTTCCTGCCACTTGTGACCATGTAACCATGGGCCCTGATTCCATGAATGCTAAAACCCATTGTCTCTCTCAGTTCTTTACAATGAAAGCTACTATCAAGGCAAGTTTCTTGAAATCAAGCTCCCTGAAGTATAGAGCATGATGCTGTACAGTGTATTACAGGCTTCAGTGGAAGCAAGCTTTCAGCTCAGGAGAGATGTCTTATTCTTCATAGCTCCTCTATACCCCATTCTCTTCCTGGGAAAAAAAAAAAAAAAAAA
>VZSE01012174.1:967315-1016155 GCA_013398275.1 Promerops cafer
CGGCTCTGCGGCGGCGGCGCTGCCCGCCCACAGACGTGCCGGGGCGGGGCTGGGGCGGGGCGGAACGGGGCCACCTCCCCCAGGTGCCGGGGGCTTCGTCCCTCTGAGGCGGCGGCGCTCGCTTTGCCCCCGCGCAGTACCGGAGCGTCACGGGGCGGCCCCAGCGTCCGCCCCGCTCTGGCAGCCACGGAATCAGCGAACCGCGCATTCACAGAGCCACAGAACCCACTGGGCTGGGAAACACCTTCGAGGTCACCGAGTGCAACCAACAGGCCATGGCACTGAGTGCCACCTCCGCCGTCCGTAAACACCTGCAGGGATGGTGACTCCGCCACCTCCCCGGGCAGCCCGTTCCAAGGTTTGATCACCCTTTCTGTGAGGAAACTCTGCCAAATATCCAACCTAAGCCTCCCCTGGCACAGCTTAAGACTGTGCCCTCTCGTCACTGCTTGCTTGGGAGCGGAGCCCGACCCCCATCTGGCTGCTCCTTCCTTTCAGGGAGCTGTAGACAGCAATAAGGTCTCCCCTGGGCCGCCTTTTCTCCAGAATAAACACCCCCAGCTCCCTCAGCTGCTCCTCCTCACACTTGTGCTCCAGACCCTTCCCCCAGCTTTGTTGCCCTTCTCTG
Organism: Promerops cafer; assembly: GCA_013398275.1. NCBI lineage: Eukaryota > Metazoa > Chordata > Aves > Passeriformes > Nectariniidae > Promerops > Promerops cafer. The sequence goes on from VZSE01012174.1 coordinate 967,944, forward strand.
GCCCCACTAACACATGTACAAGCATTCCAATTTTACTTATGTGCACCCTAAATTCTAAAAAATGTGCTCAGGAGAGCTAAAAAATTTTATTTTCCATATTTCTGCTCAGGGTAATGTTGGATCTCAGGAGCTGCTAATAGGAGTAAACATGTACATGAGGCAGAGAGATGGTGTGTGTAGGATCAAGGCTTCAGGAGCTACTAATGTCGTTTTGAAGGCTGTCACAGTGACTGGAGCACACGCCTGGTGAGGAGGGGCTGAGTGTGGGGGAATGGAAAAACCACTGCAGTTGTTTGCAGCAGATAAGGCTGGGAAAAAACCCCAAAACCTGAGGAAAGGCAGCACATCCAGACAAACCAGAGCAGGCAGGCAGCTGCACGCCTGAGGGCTGAGCACACACTGGGATCGCCCCACAGGGATCTCACACTGGTGGGGATGAGCGTGCCCAGGATTTCAGTGAGGCCAACATCCCATTCACTGTAAGCACTTACAGAATGGGCTAATGCGAAATTTTCAGCGTATGTTGGAATAGAAACTTCTTTGGAAAGCACAAAATTACTTGAACTGCCTTTTAACAAAACAAAGATCAGTCAAATAAAAGGTTTATTTTAGACACTAACGGTCTAGGCCAAATCCTGTAGTTTTCAGATTGCAGAAAATTTCTTCATTGAAAGAGAAACAGAGGAATAGTCACAAACTATAGCGGGGTATAAATTTGCCCACACTGAAAGGAAGAACTGACAGGTTACGGTGCATATTTTCAACGTATCTCTTATAAAATCTGAAGGAAATCTAATATATTTTTCCTTATGCTTCGATGTCATTCTATACAGAACCATTTTGGAACAGTCTCTGCTCGCAGGGTAATGCTGCAGTGGGAAATGCACATCCTCCTCAGCAGGTACTTCTCAATACTATTCCTTATTGTCAATCTCTTTTTTCTTCATCATCACCAAAAAAACCTTTGCCATGAAATCCTGATTGCTTTCTTTCAAGAAAGGTCCCGTCAAATGCAAAGGAGCACAAAAACCAGACAAATAAAACAATCAGTTATTGGATGTGAAACTCCTCCAGGAGCTCATAAGGAAAAAAAAATTCTCTTTTTAGTTTAGCAGACATGCTCAGTGCCTATTTGCTTAATTAACATCCTCTCACCCAGCTTCTTATTTCAACCTTTTATGTGGGCACTGCAAAGGAAAAGTGGCTGTTCCTGCACAGCCACTCTTAGAGCTGAATTAATTTTGGTTTCCCTGCAACCGTGTGTGGTCCCAGGTGGAAGAAAGGGGCCTACAGAAAACTTGCTGCTGCTGTGAGCTTCCTTTGCCCAGGAATTTGTCTGCTGGCTGAGGGTGTGGCATTGAAAAAGGATCACAAATTCATTTCCCAATGTTTGCAGACATGAGCTTTTAACAAGATATAAATTATTTGGAGAGGAGTAGTTAAAGCAACTTGGCAGCTGGAACATTTTAAATTAATGTTGATGATATGAATATGCACAATTACTCATTTATAAAGTTCTGTGAAAAAAAAAATCTGTTAAATGTGTGATAAAAGCTCACTTGAAAATGGCTCCAAAAGGAGAATAACATGTGGAAATTAATTTTCTGTACTACATTTAGAAAAATTACTAAGAAAAATTAGGGTACACAATAACATTCATTTCAGCAAAAATACCATCACAATCCGGATGTTCTTCTTAAACCAATTTTTGTTTGAAAAATGAAGGTTTGTAGTATTTTATTTCAACTACCTGAGTATTTTCTTGAGGAATTGTGTCCAGCAGTAACTCCTGCAGTCTTTAAAGGTAGCTACACACTCTTCAAACTGTAAACAAATTACAACCATTGTCATCAACCACTGACCATGGCATCTGCTGTTCTGCCAGGGCTGAAAATGTGTGCACAAATGACACAGAAATGTCAGTCTATATGCATTCTGCAAAGCTCTCAAAAGCAACACAGGCTTGTACCACACAGGCCTGGTCTGCATGTAAAATTACAAACATTACCAATGGGGTATTTTACTGCCAATATTCTTCTGCTTCTCATATTTGCAAGGTCTGTGTTGTGCTTTTGTGTCCTGTAAACTCAGCATGTTCTGTATTTTTGTCAAGAGGGGTAATAATTCAGCACCAGACTTTCAGAAGGTTTATCAGGAAGATGCAGTAGAACAGATTGATTGTGAAATACCCTGTGAGAAGATGGGTATCTTCTAACTAACCCTCATTCTTTATGCATATCAGACAATATATGGATGAGAAGTTCCTATATTTTTTCAAAGTATTTCCAATTGTTCACCATGTTCAAGACCACCATTTTCTAAAACAATGTGGCACCTATAAAGTCTAAAATATTTATTTCTGGTATGTAGAAATTTCTGTTGGAAAACAGTTTTCTGGTGATAGAATATAGTCTGTGACTAGATCATTTTTCTTGCTTGTGATTACAAAATTTTTTGACTCAGGGTGCCAGTTGAGGTGCAAACGTAAAAGTTGTGTAAATGTAACCTTTTTTAATTTAGCACATAATTGTGGAGTACAAACATATACTATGAAATATTTTCTGGTGAATTAAATGCATTTTAAAAAATACACCTGGGGGGGGGAAGCAAAAACAAGCCTACAACAGAATTTCTGTTGATTAAGAGGTATTTTATTCCAAAATTCTAAATATCAGAATCAAATCAATACTTACATTTTTCAGTTTACCCAATCATAGTATTTTAAAATTGTATATATACATAGAAAAATACAACCTATTAAAAAGACTCAAATTTGCATTAGGATGAAAAGAACAAGTTAAAAAGCAAACCATAGCTTTAATAGCTATATATTTCATATCAGTACAAAATTACTGTGCCACAATACCCACTTCTTTGCACAATTTATAATTTAATACAAAATAAGGTGACTTCAAATGTATATTGCTCTCCTTAAATGTACCGAAGACCTTTGAAACAAGTTCATAGTAACTGAAAATATTCCCATTTATGCTGCAAGTATTTACTGCATGACAAAGAAACATAAAACGCAGCACTCTTGTTAGTATGTTAATTTTCTGCTTGTGCAAATAATGCTCTACTGATTTAATGCACGAGCAAACACAAAAAAAAGGCAAAAAAAATCCATTACAAAGAAATAAAATGTTACATTTCCAGCATATTTGTATCATAGCAAATACAGGTTTCCTTCATGGACTAGAAAAGCAAAACCTGTAAAAGTTTTTTTAAGACATAAATGCTACATGAAATCTTCCATTACTTTGCAGAAGCCAAGGGTCAAGTTATTCACCTTTAATGCAGCATATCTGGAGAAAGTCATTGCATGAAAGGTTAGATTTCCTGTGTTATGTTAAAATTCTACACATTGGGAAAAAACAGACCTAAATACCACACTCACATGAACCAGTAGTAGTACTACAGACTCAACCCCATTTATTGTACAGTCTCTAGTCAAATTTTCCACAATGGACTTAAAAAAGGTGGTACCAGTTCTCAAGAACTCACAGGTTAGTAATGGATACACTTTAGAATATACATCAAGCTTCACCCAATGTGGGTGATCAAAGACTTCCAATAGCATTAATTCATCACCTCCAGGGAGCACGCTGGCTCTGTAATGTCCTCACAAACACTGTCTTCACAAAAATGGAACCACCACGGCCCTTCTTAGGCCAACAAAACCGGGCAGAGGACTTGGCAGTGAACCAGGTGAGACCATGTCATATTGCACATGGAGGTTGGAGGCTAAGGATTCAGTACCAAAGAGTTCAGATCCCACTCACACCCACAGGAGTTACCAGAGCTCAGCAATAACCATGATCCCAGCTGTGGCACCTGGCTGTGACAGGGGCCACTGCCAACCGAGCACTAACAGCTCTGCGCGCCTCAGAAACAAACCAAAATCGTCTCTTTGCTGTAAGGCTCCTCTGGGCCCTGCCATTACCTTTCTTGTTTTTTGGATTCCTGTTTTTCTTTATTACTTTTTGCCCCAGACTCATTAACAGCCAGCAGCATTGAACACAAAGAATCACATTCAAAGGGTCACGTTAGTCTGGACCAAAGACAAAAACTGATTTTCACCAGCGTAATGCTGCTCTGCGACTGTCTGGGAGGGTGTAGGAAAAAATACTGCAGGGCTCTGTCAGGGCAAGCAACAGCAAACCCAAATGCTGCAAAATCTAAGTGCAGCATGATTCCTTCAAATCATCAGGAGCATGCTGATTACAGCTGAAGTATTTTCAAAATATCCTTTAAGACTATTTAAGCGTGGGCTCAAGTTTAGAAACAACTAAATATTTAATACCTTTGTTTGGAATAAATGTTTTATAAAGAAAGAGCACATGTAGTAAACTTTGGAAAGTTTCCACAAGCATTATGTGAATTAGAGATCAATGTGTAAATCAAGATTTAAAACAGAAAAGACCCTGAAAACTTAGCAAATAATGTTGGCAAACTTACTCAAAGATTCTAAATTACATTGATAATTATAGCCCATATTTGACTTTACAGTCATGCTTAAATAAAAGCTATTGCCACAATTTCGTTTCTTGAAAGAAATGTAAACCTAAAAATTAGGTTCCTTGCTTTACATTTTCTAAATATTGTCAAATATAGTAATAGATAATATGCATTCTGTAATATAAATCACTTTCAGTATTGATCATGAGATGCTGCATTATTTGCAAACTGGAGAACTTCTATAATTTCATATTTCATTATAAAAGATATAGCTCTTTTAAAATGATTTTATTATCTAAATAATTACACAGCTGTTGAGTTTATATTCATAAAAAATCTGCTCCTCAACCATAGCTCTCAAAAGAAGACTATTTCTCTGTTACTGTACTTGTATTTTTTAAATGCTTCTAGCATGCAATTTATGCATGCTGGAAGCATTTAAAATTTTGGCTCAAAGGCATTAATTTCATTCTAAAACACCTTTTCCAAAGTTTCTTTAAAAGCTTTAACATCATTCTACGGTACTTGCTGTAAGAATACATCAATGCCTGTAAGTCAGTATGAAATTTATATTGACACAAGTACATACATAATCTGGAATCTTATTGCTGAATCTAGAACACATTATCAAAAGTTCCCTGCACCCACATTCAGGAAAATTTCCAGCCCTGAAACACAGAAGTTACTTTAAATTGAATTTGAGGTCTTACATCTATGGTCACTAAATAATCTGTATACACCATTTACATATGCTACTGTGGTCTTTTTAACCTAACTGGAAAGTAATGGACATGGAAGAAGCAACTATTCATTTTCATTCTCCAGCAGGAGACAAGAAATAAAAATCACTTAAATAAGTCTTACTTTATGTAACTTCAAAAATGGAAGATACTTTCTACAGCTACAGTAGTTGTACCAATAAAATGTACCTTCTTATCCTGAAAATCAGCAAAATGAGAGTTTCCAGTTGCCACAGTAAAATTAGGATGCAGTTAGCACTGACATTAGCAATGCTATGGTATCCCATCCATGTGAGCAGGAGGGATCTTGACCGTGCTTTTTTTAAATACTCTTTTTCATCTCCTAATAACGCCTACACATGCAAGTAGTCTAATAAATTTCAAGTCACCATGGAGTGTACATGTAATGAAAGAACACATGTAGGAATTAGAGCTATAATCTGTCTGGCAGTCTCTTAAACCTCTTACCCTACTAAGATTAAGACTGAGTAAAACCGATCTCCTTGCACATAGATAATCAGCTGACAAAGCATGAGAACCACAAGCCCATGTAAGTAACTGAAAATGCTGCTCTATCAAAGTCACATTTTGAGGCCAGGATCAAAGCCTGACTCCTGATTCTCTACTACATTACTAGTAACAATACTAAAAATAAAGATGAAAATAAAACATTGGCCACACTGAAGACCTTGAAAGTTCAGTGAAAGCAGAATTATGCCCCATACCCTGTAGTGTAAACTAAATTTATCTAAACAAACTGTCTAAACCCAACCCAGGTAAATGGATAAATATGCAAGCCTATATCTGGTGAACATACTGGCCCCCAGGCTCTGTGCTCACTCCCTTAAGGACTCAGATGCCATCATGGATCAGCAAGTAAGAATGGACTTAACAACAAAAGCCATTGGTGGATTTCAAATCTCTGAAAGGATGCAGAAATAAGAGTTGAAACAAACTGCTCGTTTCAGAAAAATCTGGGTTTAGTGGGCACTGCTGTATTTATGGGGGAGATGCAGCTATGAACAAAAACCCCAAGGTACAAAACCAAACCACAGTTTTTGCCCTTTTAAGAGCTTTTCTACATAGAAATCTCACCAGTGTAAGTACAGTAGAAGTCTTCCTTTGTGTACCTGGCTGCATACAGGGAGTTTATAGGGTAATTTATTCCCTTTTTTGGAAAAGAGAATAAACACATCTCATAGAAGGCACCTTAGTAATGGTTTAAGTATTAAGTCCACTCTAGGATCTGTGCAACCTGTGGTTGCAAGCTGAGCAACCCCCTGCTCTGCAGTTACTTGTCTACTGAAATGCACAGACAATGCTCTTGTGTCAATCAGTGTAAGAAGCTTCCTTTTACTACACCAATGGTGAGGGAAATAAGCTGAGAGTGATGTAAACCCGTGGCTTTAAACCACTGACCTTTTGGTATGTTCAAAAAACAACAATGAATCAAAATACTTAGTGTCTTTCCTGGTAATGAAATGCATTGAACATAATGAAATGCCTTGTGCAATGAAATGTCTTGTGCAATGAAACGTGCAGTGACTGAAACAATGAATGAATCAAATGAAACAAGCCAATGAAACAGTGAATGAGTGAAATGAAACATGCCAAATCAACCTTTACTTTTCGAACCCTTGTGCACTGCCAGCTCTCCCCTGCTTCATTTGACTCACTGTTCTCTGAGGGCAGGAGGTGAGGGAGGTGTGAGTGTGGCTAAAGCACAGGTGGAATCCAGACCCATGTGACCCAGTCTAAACAGCCCCTGTGTCACTCCATCCTGCACCTGGGCATGGTCAAGCAGGGAAAGTGAGGATTAACAGCTTCCATACAGTGCACCAGGTAACCTGTCACACAGTGTCCCTCCAGTGTTCTGCTAGAAACCGAAATAAAATCCAAGTAACTTACAGCCTGCATCTCAAACCCTGCAGAGGTTTAACTTGTGGACATCAAGGGTTTTCCCAGACATGTCTGTTGGCAGCCACAGCCCAGTATCTTGTCCCTGGCAGTGCATGAATGCATCCATGCTGCCAAGAACTCTGTGGAACACCTGGATCCTGCACTGTGGAAATACACTGCAGAGTCCTGGGATCTTGCCCTGAGTCTTTTCCCCAGGTCCCACAGAAAGTACATCAGCTCCAGATTTCTATCACTCACTTGGTCCTTGTAGGCTCAATCCCTACAGTAAGAGACCCAGGACCTGGAGAAGAGTATTTGTAAGGTCTAGAGGGAAACCACAAGACAGATGACTGAGTAGGCAGGGGAACAGGTGTGCAGAACAGGTATCAGCTGTGAATGATCCCACTGAATATTTCCTATTGCTTGAGCAGGAGAAAAAAATCATCATCAGAGCTAATGGGTAAAGAACATTCTGCAGGACTGTAAAACAAGGTACATTCATTTTTTTTGTGCAAGTGACTTTCAAGAGCTAGGCAATGAAATGTAGTGTACTCCAACTAAAACCAACCAAAACTAAACATGTAATCCAGCAAGCACCTCTGGAGGCTCTTGGCTCCAAGAGCAAATGCAGAATTCCCATAGCAATTCATGGAGAGTCAGGACATGAACCAGAAAAGATGATGTGTCCTGTCTCCCAGCAAGCAAAACCCCAGCACTACTCTTTCTTGAGTTTGTCACTCAGGGTCAGTGCAGATGCGTTAGTGGCAGGTAGAACGGCGTTAACACGGGAGGGAGGATTTAAGTGTGTTGCCCTTGTTTTGCACATGCTGATGCCTTCTGAGACCAGCAGCTCTGCAGTGCTGAGTGTTTGTTCATGAAGGGGGAAGCCAATATTTGTAACCAAGATGAAGGCAAGTGTACATTTCAGAATGTCTTACAGATAAAACTCTGCTTAAGCTTCCGATGTTCCCTCCCCATTCTCGTGTGGTTGCAGTTGTTCTCTCTCTTGTTCTTCCTGAGGTGGCCTCACACGTTTGAAAAAGCCCATCTGTGATTCAGAAAACAATTAAGAAATTGCATTGTGATCTGCAAAACATACACACATTCTTTCTCTTAACTGATTAGGCTGTCTTTTCACTCCTACTCTCTTCCCTCATTTTTGACCTCCAAAGACAGTAAATATCGGTTGAAAAATTAAACTGAGTTCAGCACTATCACAGACATGCTCTCTTATTCAGCTTCTTCCTGACAAAGCTGAGAAGCTTTTACTTTTTTAAGTTATTCCAAAAACTTAACTGATTCAGATGATTAGGGCACCAAGGCATTTCTGCAAAGTGCTGGTACTCTATGAAATAATACATCACTAGTAGGGAAAAGCAAACGATGCAAAAACCCCCAGACACAGTACTTACCCTGTACATGACAAACACTAGAACAGCCAGGAGCAGTAACCCTGCTAGGACAGCCAAAATTATAACCCACACTGGCACAGGCATGGGCTGTGGCTGAATGCCCCATGTAATATTTGTAGTAACCTGATGGAAAAACACAATAAATCACACTTTGCACCACAGTGACATGCTGAGTTCATCCATGCAGTTCAAATCTTGTATACCTTTATCCTATCATGATTATAGTCTTAATCCAGTATAAATTACTTTTTCTCTCCAGAATTAATCAAAAGCCATAGATTCTTGGTGACATAAAGACTTCACTGACCCAAATTTAATAGGATTTTAAAATTAAATTATAATAGGGGGTTGGGGATTGTTTTGCCTGGGTTTGCTTTTTTACAATCAGTGATAACATGGCAACATGTCTTCTGTAATTCTTGGTGATTTTCAGTAAAACTGAAAAATATTTTGGAATTAGACAAAAATAATTAAGGGCTTTTCCTTTTTTTTTTTTTTTTTTTTTCTTAAAAGGCAGTACTCTTTGAAACAAAAATCAAGTCCACAAGGCTTGGGAGAGAAAAAACCCAGTTAATAACAGTCATTAGAAACAATATTCAAAAATAAGTCAATCATAATACTTTTCTACCTTTTCCTTAAGATCTCTTAATCCTATAATACTTACCAAAAACTTTCAATTTGCCAGCCCAAACAAGGCCTATATCTTCCTTTCTGTTTGCACCCTGTCTCCTTTCCCTTTGAAACCCCCTGAGACACAGAAGGTCTTTTTGTTCCACCCTCACATATAATGTTCATATATAATATAATAAAATATCATATATTCATATAATATAATCAAAGTTCATTATTCAAGCTGTAAGTGCTACTACAGTTGAAAACAAATTTTAAGTAAAATATTTCACTAACAACAATGGCATTAACAGGAACATGAGGACTGTTCATCATCACGTTTTTCATTTTTGATTAAATCTTTCAAGCCACAAATATTGCCAACTCCAGTCTGTTTTACCCTCAACTGTATGTGTACAACTGAAATAAATACATGAAACAAATAGCTGATAAAATTAAAATTATACTAAGCCATAAAAATGTTACTCAACAATAACTGTCTTTAACTGTCTAATTTTGAAGCGATTGTACATGGTATCTCAAGCTGCATGCAAATGACTTACCACTGTAGAATTGTGAATATCTTCAAAGGAAAGGTTCTTATAAGGGAACTCTATAACATTGAAAGAAGCAGATGATTTGAGAGAGTAGGAATGATTCTGATTTTCTTTCTGCATAAGAAAAACAAAATTAGTATTGCATGTGGGTACAAAAATCACTTTTAATATTTCAGAAACAGGGACAGAATATTCACAGTCACTCACATTCATGAACGTTTGGGTCCAAAGGCGTGATTTTAAATACAATATTGCACTCTTTCCCCTTTCCAGGTGGCCAACTTGGCAGACAATCTTTAAACAGTCAGCAGTTCCACAGCCCTGTGTAAAAAAATAAGAAGGATATTTCAAGTATAAAACATTTGAAAAGTCCTTAATGGCATTACTTTACCCATATACCTACACTGGCAAAGCACCATAAACTAATAAAATACATTAAATAACCTCCAGTACTAGATAATTAGTTCTAGTTTGCAGTCACAAAGACAGTGACATGGTAATATGTTTATTTCCTATTAGAGATTATTTCTAATCATGTTCCAATCGTTATTTCCAATCAAAAAACATCCTCCCATTTGTTTTTAAGGACTCATAACAGCACAGGGCTGTAGGTGTGCTGTCCACACCTCAGTGCTGAGAGCTCACCAAAGTGTGCACGTCCCCCTCCATGGCAGCCAAATCCCTTCGGCTGATGCGGTGGTCACGATGGTCTTCCCTGCCAAGTGTTTCATTCCTGTCCTCATCCTTGGAAGCAGAAACCTAGCATACACCACGGGAACCCAAACAGTGATTTAGTTAATTGCAGACTTCAAGGTTAAGGTGAAGGAAATACCTGACTGCAAGTTTCTCTCTTTCTATCCCAGCTATTCTTCAGACCCTGGCTGAAAAGAAATCATTGCAAATTGTAGAGCAAAAGCACAGGAACTTTGTATTAATATATTCACTGAAGTTGCTTTTTGGTTATCAAAGATACACAAGTATTCTTTGTTGTTCTATACATTGAATATCTTCCCTCGGTCCTTTTTATTGCTCAAATTCTTGAACTAACATACTGGCTTCTATTGCTTGTACTAAACTACCCTAGAAGTCAACTCTCTACACTCAATTAAACTTGCTGGGTTTTATCTGGTGTTTCTTTGCCTAGCCCAGCCCATGAAAAAGGAATTTCTTCTGCTCTGTAAATCCCATGTTTTGCTGGCAGTGATAGCTAACCCCTGCTGAACTTTGTGAACTTTGGATGAATAGATAAATTGATCCAAATTGGATGAATTTATCCAATTGGATAAATAGATAAATGTAATATTAAAAATAATACCATTTTCTTCCGAGAAACAAAACCCAGAAAATTTAGATAAACAGTCCAGAAAAGTTTGGTATGTTTTAGGTTTTATTTCATGACCACATTCATTATAATTCTATTGCTTTGGACTTAAAACTCATATAGAACAGCCTGGAAGTTAAAAAAAAAAAAGGGAGAAAACCCCACAATAAAAAGAAACAAGAAAAAGTGATCTTGGAGTTGACAATTTTGAGCTGCTGTTTATCTTTTATTTCACCTGCTATATACATTGACATGTACAGTGGAAAAGGGTAGACTTAGCCACAGATGAAAAACTCTCTCAGTTTGTCATATTGTGAGGGGTTTGGCCATTTTGAGTATCTACAAAACAACTAAACATACTTCATTCCACTCAAAGGGAAAGTCCTGCTTACCTTAATTTTCAGTGGGTTGATTTCCATGTCAGAAGTGCAGTTCATGGGACCATCAATTTCATACTGCACAATATACAACAGCGTGTTGTTTTTATATTTGTAAGGCCACTGCAGAGTCATCATCACCTTGCTGAATGCACTTGGACCGTTGTTTCTCAGCTGATTACAAAAATAAAATTTACAGATATAAAAAAATAATGCTACTTTCTCTGTCAATGTGCATATAGTTGTTACTTTATATTTGAGCTACAAATGTGATACTGCCACGATCCCCACCCCAAACCACTTATGGCAACAGCATCAAAACTTTACCTAAAAGTGGTAAAACTTTTAACTATTATTATTCACACAGCTCTCTTGGTAAATTTTGATTAATTAAACAATCTAGATTAAATCTGTGATAATTCTTTTAAGGAAATTTTAAATACCTAAATTTTTTCACAGCAAAAGACTTCAGAGTGGTGATTCAGAATGGATAGAGTACAATAATTTACAGCCATGAGCCATTTCCTGAGCTCACATTACTTCAAATGTTTTATCTACATTTCAAAAGGCAAGAAAATAAAATATGTGCAGTTATGTGGGTAATCAACCCCTGTTACACTAATTGCAGGCATTCCAACCCTTCTTGGCTATACCAGTTATTGGCCCAGCATTTAAAAAATAAAATCTCTCCTTACATGCAAGACAAAAGAAAAAAAATTATAATTTACTCCAGAGAAAAGCTACACCAAAAGATTTATTTTCGTTTCTCCCAGAACCATGTCACTGAAATCAGTAGCAGTGCCACACCTCATAGATGTGCTGAACTAGAGGCCCAATATCATCCTCTGTTTCGGGATTCTCCTTCGGCTGCCAGTTTGCAATGGGAAGGAATATGTGATCAGGGGACGACACACTAAACAGCAGAGCAAAGGAGATGTTATTAGCAAATGTGGAAAAATAAATGTGATTCTCCAGGATATCTAAAGATAAAATACCAACTTTTTGCTTAAAATGCAATCTCTACTTCTTCATCCTCTATACAAAACCTGAAAGAACAGAAGTGGTTTGAATATTAAATGTACAGTTCTGTTCTGTATGTTAAAAAAAGATAAAAGACACACACGTCATCCAAACAAAACCAGTGTGAAACACTGTGAAAATGAGAAATATTGGTAATGTACAGCCTTAGCAGTACAATCTTAAGACTAATTCAGCCTTGAAAACAAGTGAAGATACCAATCATGCTTTTCCAGTGTGCCATCCCCCACCTCTCAGATACTGAACAAATTCTTCACAATAATGAATGCAGTGGAAAATTTAAAAAAATTTGACTCAGGAATCCAAGATAACTGGTTAAGAAAGAGGACTTTTAGGTGGGAAGAAGAGGTGATGGAGTAACCAAATCATTACCATATTAATACTATGCTTAAGACTGAAGAAGGTGAGGACATTACAAACTTAAATTCTATAGAATCTTCAACTTTGGTTTCAGGGGTTTTCAGATGAAACCCCAGTCAGCTTGTGGAGGAGAAAAGTGATGTGCAGAAATGTAAAACTGCAAACAAGAGGGGTGATTTTTTCTTCTTCTAAAAATATCTCTAGTAATGGAGGCACAATATACCTTTTTGGAATTAATTTTGTAATTATTGAGAATTATTTAAGATCCAAAAGTCCAAAGGCTGGCTAGAGAGAACCATATTGTCTTTGTGATTAAAAATTCCCTAAACCTTCCTGAAAACTTACGCAGACCTGAAAGGAAGTTCAGTGAATATAAAAAAGCAAATGTGCAAAGCTCCTTAAAAGTGTTTATTAAAATAATAGTGCTTACCCTCTAATTTCAACAGCTGCTAAAATAGCAAGGTCAGCCTGATAATATGCTACTGGGCTCAAGTTGTCATACAGGTTGGAACTGCAGGGAAAAAAAAGGTAAATTCTTAAATGAAATAAGCAAAGTATTTAATAAAAAAACCCTCCACACTTCAAAGTAATTGTATGTAACATCATAGCATGACTCCTGAGCCACTGCAGGAAAGCACAACTGCTAAACACTAAGGACCAGATCCCAGCAAGTCCTTGCCTAAATGCATGGAAGTCCCACCCTCTGCACAGCTTGGGGGAGCCTCAGCAGGGAGAGGTTGAGGAAGGACACAGAGTCAATGCTGACTCTGTTATACAGCTGTCATGTAAGAAAATACAGGGGACACTCCCTCCTCAAAGTGGTGCTGGGAGCAGAACCTTGATCTCCTTCGACACATCTGATTATTCTGTCTCTCTAACCAAGTATTTTCCTTTACAAAGACCTTCTTGAATCTTCTAGTTATTCTTCACTGCTGCTGTAACCAACAAACACATGCAGCAGTGTTTTCCTCCTGACCTGTAAATACCTCACTCTTTTAGAGACTAGACCTGCTCTACTAGGAACAGAGCCAGCATTGGAAATCTAGCTTTGTGAGTTTAAGACAAGCAGTGTGATCCTTAAAACCTCTCCCACATAATCCCCTGTTAATGCCTGTCACTGTGAACTGTGATTACTGTGTTCCATTGCTCCACTGCTCGCCCTTCTTGCACCCACAAGTCACACAAGAAATTTTCTTCCATAAAAGGCCTAAAACACTACAGGAGCTTCCCTTGTCTTCCTTCAGGAGACAAGCATGACTTGAGCAACCTCACTGACTGTTTCTGACCCAGTGACAGTGGCAGGTGACTGCTGTTAGCCTTAAGGGAGGTGACAGACACCCCAGAGTAGATCACTTCCTGCAAAGAACAGTCACATGCCACTGGCACACCTTACCAGCTGATGGAGAAGGGGAAAAGCTGAACAGACAGCAACGGGAGATCAAAGAGAGATTTAATGTGCCAAGGCCTTTGATTGGTATGGCAAACCACTCCATCATTAAAATAGGATGGCAGCTTTAATCTTTCCTAACTCCTGTAGATGAAAAATGCATATGTGGATGAGATTAATTTATTCACTACATTAAAAAAAAATAAAGCCCTTAAATGGAAAAAAAAAGTGCTTTTGGTCTACCACGGGGAAAAAACAAAACAGCTGTATTCGTAGTGTGCATTAAAAGTAACATAAAACTGCATTGGGTGAAGATACTCCTAATGATCACATCTCCAACCTTAAATATCATCTCCAGAAGTTACAAATTCAGATTTATATATCAGATTTATATGACAGTGCTGTGCTCATCTGGTAATTAACAGGAACACTACTGTTTTGTTACATTTAATTTTCAGGCGCTTTTAGGCTGGCTGCTGTGATGGTTCACTGCATGCTGCTTCTGCTCCGACTACCCCATACACTGCCTACCCTGAAAGACTCTCCTCCTCTAAATACATAAAATTCTGGTTTTACATCAGAAGGAGTCCAAGCACCAGTTTTAAAAGAGGACTATAAACCCAAAGTCATTCTGTGGCACCACAAGTGTCAGCAGAGCGCAATGATACGCACGTACTAATATTGTTACCTTTTCTCCTGTATTTTAGGAAACCTAATTCAGTGTGTTTATTTTTTGAGCCATTACAAGGCAAAGTCAAGGGAATTAGGCCAGAGTGACACTGTGTGGTTTGCAGCCTGTTTACTGTGTGTGTCTTCTCCCAGGTGAGGTACATACTCAGAGATTTCCATACCTCCGGATCTGCAAGTCAAACTTGACAGAGGTGTCCATCTCAGACTGCTGGTGCACGCTGAAACGCAGGCCAGCTAAGAGCTGGGGAAAAAAAATCACTGTGGTTCAGATGGAAGCACAACAAAACACACAATAAAAGCTTCTCAATGCTATTAGACTGCAATGAAATTGCTTGAGACTCCTGGTGATGAGAGAACACACACACAGAAGTGGCAAATGAAAGTTGTCCAGTTCCTCCAGGCTGGGAATGTACTGCCCTCTCTTTAGGTTACAGCCAAGGCATCACTGCCATAAAACACAAAATAAGGATTGCATCTTGCTCCCCACCCTTACTTCAGTCATTTCTACACATAACTGAGCCTCCCCGGGTGTTGCAAAAAGTATAGTAATCTAAAGAGCAGGAAACACAATGATTCAAAATTATTTCCCAAGGTTTGGTCTATGTCAATATTTGCTTTAACATGTGTGCAGTTCAGCTTGATACACTACAAAAGACTTTGGAAACAGCATTTATTCATCTATACAAGATGGCTCTTAGAAGAAAAGCATCATGAAATTGTTATAACTGTGACTGATTTTCACTTCATTTTCTCAGAAAATAGGACTTACTATGTCATATCACCTTAAAATCTGCCAGGTCTCAGTAATAATTTTTTAAATTCTTCCAATTTCAGCTGCATTTGGTGGAATTGTAGAGGTTTCAACTAGACAAAACCCTGTCTTTCCTCATGAAAGCAGACAGAAAAGAGACGAACTAAGAGAAAAAACTGTTGTGAGCGAGCTTTTGATTATATCCTAAAAAATATGTCATATAAAAAATTCATGAGGGACCAAAGTCCATTAATTCCACTATTTAATGAAAGACTCATTTTGAGTCGCATCTTAAAACTCATGAACACTCTTTCCAGCCTTTAATTTAGCTGAAAAGTTGAAACCAACTACCACTGTACTAACCAAACGTGGGCAGCTAAGTGTCAGATCTAATCTTAAATTCCTGTGAGAAAACTTCCTGCCCAAACACTACTGTGATTAAGGAAAATGCCACCTGCCCTCCTGGGTGAGCTACCAGACACCTGTTGGACCAAACCTTACCTGAGTTCCTGCTTTCATGGGATTGCCCAGGTCACAAACTACCATGCGAGTCTGGTTCTCTGTTTTAAAAGCACATGACAGTCTGGCCAAAGCCTGCAATAAACCAGAAAGAAACACTAAGGAATGTCATTCTTCACATCTGAGCACCTGGATGAAAGTCTGGAGAGAAATCCTAGATATGCTGTATTAATTTTAATATGATTTCTCAGCCATAACACAGTCAAGTAATAAAATGAAATAAAATCTGAGTATGCAAGTCTCCAAGGAGACAAATGTTTTTGATACAAGACAGACCTGTTTTCAAGGTTATAAAAGAGAGGGGCTTTGAAAAAAATGATCACTTTTTCAGTGCTTTGCTCTAAGACTGAAATAATAGAAACCACTAGAGATTTCCACAGCAGCATCTGAAATATGACTCCTCCAAAGCAGTTGGAATTTTACCTCGTTGTTACGAACAACTCCGATGAAATCTGCTTGGGGCGGAACAACGACAAAGAGTTCTGCTTCATAGGCTCCCTCCCCCTGGTTCTGAGCACTGACAATGAGGGTCAGGGGGTTGTCATCACCAATATAGATCTGCTTCTGATCACTACAAAGAAAACAGTGTAAAAACGAGTTCTGCGTTCGGGTTTTAAATTGCATTGAAGTGGCTGAACTTAGAGAAATGAGACAATCTGAAACTTCAGAAAGACATTGGAGAAATCCAGAGGCAGCACCTTTGCTCCAGAAGTGTCAGGAGAGCTCTAAGGTACTTTTAAAAAACTCTGTGTCTATAGTCACAAATGGAGCAGCATTACATGTTCTTTTGTAAGAATCTTTCCTGTAAAATGTACCACAAAACAAAAAACCACACCTTTTTCTCACAAGGAACAAACAATTATGAGCAGCTAAATCCCTGTGTACATTTTGAATTACAGGCCCACTTTGCAGAGGTACAAGCACATATTTATAACAAAACTCAAGGGAAGGCTCAGCTACACAGTATAGAGGCAAGACCTCTGCAATACCTTTGGTTCCAGATACAAAGACTATCTCAGCAAACAATGCATTTTCATTTCACCAGCTACAAGCATTCATCAACGTATCTGCACTGATGTAAAATGTTACTGAAATGTTTGCATGGATTAATGCTTGTGAAGCGTCCTATCTACATAAAATGTGCATATGCTATAATGTATTAAAAACAGATTATGAGATAATGCAGTAAGAGAGGGTTTAGGCCACACAAAGTACAAAAAGCTCAGACTCATGAACGAATTACCACTGAAAACTTGTTTCTTTTTCCCAGGTTTGATAGAAGATATTGCCAAAAACAACAATTTTTTTTTTTTCATACATGTGACAAGAGAGTCCTACTCCTCCCCTTGCTGGATAAAATCACGTCTTCATGTGTCTATCTAATATTAAACAACAGAGCAGAGATACAATGGCAGCTAGCAGTGGTTTATTCTCACTATACATGTGCAGCTTAGCAAATAAATAAATAAATAAATATGGCCTACTTATAGTGGAGGCTGGGGTGGGAGTGGTGCATTGGATGCTGAAGATATTGGGTGACAAAGCAGAAAATAGGTTTTCTTTAAAGCATATAAGCCTGAGTTTAGATCATATGCAATAAGGATTCCTACTTATTTCAACACATCCCTTAAACAAAAGTATTACCAGCTACTGAATTTTAGACTTCAAGTAGGGAAATTGTTTTTCCTAGTATTTTTGTCATGCATTTACCTGTCTACTGACACCTCCAGCTTTGGTTTGCAGATATTATCATCCCCACAATCCAGCAGAATATGGGCCTATGCAAAAATCAAACACACACTGTTGTAATAATTCTTTCATCTGTTCTAACATACATTTTCAATAATACTGTTTCACCACCACGTTAAAAAAATTCTACATAGCTGGTTATGAAATGTTTTCATATCATTAGTCTCAGAAGAGAACAAATGAGTTTTTATATGTGGGGGACACTGCCTCATCCTTCCCTACTGCAATTCTAGGACTTAACCTTAACCACCTTTCCATACTTGGAATAATCCCTTCATGCTACGTTGCATCTTCATTATGCTCTTTACAAACAAGTGTAAAAATTTGTAAAAAGGGCAGAAATGGAAAAACTATTTCTATTACCTTAATATAACTATAGGGAAAAACATAATGTACATAGAGCAGCATAGTATGAGAATGGATAAAACACTCCAAGCCCTCAATAGTAACACTTCCAGTACTACTCTGATTTTCTCCCTAAGATGAACCAAAGTATGCTCTGAGTTCTCTCATCACAGCTGTGTAAGCAGTGTACCTGTCTGCTCATATTAGCAGGAGTGAACTGGTTGAGGATCGGGTGCAATCCTGTTGCGTCTGCAGCCGTTCTGTAATCCAGACGATATTCCATAAAAATAGTAATGGGAGTTAGCTTGTCTCTGAACTCAGACTCATCCTGAGGAAACCAAAGATTTGAATCACAATTAAAATGTAGTAGAAATGGAGAGGCCAAAACACTAAAACTTCTGAGCTCTTTTCAATGTAGAAAATCTCTTGTCAGAAAACCTGCACAATTTTAGCAGTAACATGCCTGTTTAACAAATGGAAAACTGGAGCACACAGAAATATTAAGTCATAGAAATCTAGTAACAAGGAGCCTAAGGGCTACACAATTCTGTTCTTTCCTGTCAGACCAACCTCAGTCTGCTTCTAAGATCCCTCAGAGATCCTCATCTTTGGACTCACAATTTTTCCTTCCTAAAATTATGGCTTGGCACGTGGAAGTTGCTGACTTTCATGCTGTTCATTTGAAATCATTCTGTTTATCAAATGTTGATCCTGCCTTTCAGAGAACTTACAAACAATCTCTTAGCTTTACATTAGCCACAGATTTGCTCAGTGTAAACTCTGCTATGTTTCTGAGAGTAATGAAAACTACTGAGTCTAGCACAGCTCACTTCAGGATCTTATTTCAGAACATGTCTTCTATGGGCAGAAACTTATTGATTACCTATTATTTTAAACTGGTTTTGCACCCCATTTATGATCATTTCATATAGGTCATGTGTCATTACTTTCTTTAGGAAAATGTCAGGTGGGAAAGTGCTAAATCTTTACTAACCCTGAGATCTGAGATGTCTAATTCCACATATAACCCACTCACAAAAGTCAGGTCAAAGACAGTATTACCTACCCTCTGTGAATCCTTAATGATTGCTAGCATTTTTATTGGGTTTTTTTTAGTGGGAAGCAAGTATTGTTTATGTTTGATTTATAAGTGCTCAGAGATAAATCTGAGCTGCATTGAACTTACACACAATGTTTCTTCTACTGATTTAAACTTTTTTATTGTGTTAGCATCTGTTCAGATTTGTGGGAATGAAAACAAAGACTGAGAAAAAGCAAACTTAGTATTTCAACTTTCTCCACCTCATCTGCTGTTTGCATCTTTTGGCTTGTCAGTTGCAGGTCTGTATTCTTCTTCAATTTTTAACCTCCAAATTAGAGGGGACAACCTCTTCTTATTGACTTTCATGTTCCTTGGAAATTAGAACTAATTTGGTGCTTGGATGACTTATCCAGGAATTCCAGAACAAAGTTCTGAATTGAACTGCCAATGCATTTAGGGACCAGGACCTTAGCCACAAGAAGATTCATGCTGTGACAGCAGCAGTAATTTGGGATAGATGTATGTTTTTAGTAATTTCAGGTCTATCCACTGAAAACAAAGTTTCTCTAGTATTTTTTTCTTTTTTTCTTTTTTTTTCTTAAACCTAACACAATGAACTTGTAACAGACAAAGCACCAAAAATTATTTGCCTAAAACATTAATGGCTACTTACCCTCAAGAAGGCATCAAGTTCCTCGCAGTTCATTTTGCCTCCCTTTGTAATTGTCATGTTCTTAGAGTGGCTGGGCTGTTTGCTGTGGAGAAACAGAGCTCTCCTTATAGCTCCTTTCTGCTTCAGTTTATCCAACAGCAGCTCCACCTGGAAATCTGGCCAAGACAAAGGGTTTGAGTTAGGAATGTTTCATTCCATTAAGCACAGTGCAGAATGCGCTCAGAAATGGAGCTAAACACTGATTTCAACTACAACAGAAACCTAGTGCTTGTCCCTCTTAAAACTTACAGTTCTTTCCATGTAAAATCTGTCACTACATTAGTTCTCAAGCACTGCTGCTGTCCTAAATGGGATTCTGCTTTTTCCTTAAACACTGGAAATATGTAAGAATGCAGATACATTTATAATTTGTAATCGCTGTAGAACTGCAAGAACTAAAGTTAGAATTCTTTTCCCCTAGAAAATTTAAAGCAATCTTGCACATAACATTTGTATTTTAAATACTATTGCTAATCTAATTACTTAAAATATTTGATATAGATAATAAAACTTAAAATACGTAACAGACATTCATATGAGCCTTCCAAGATCTCACCACCTCTGTAAGTGTCACAGAAAATAAGGAAAGGATTTTGCAATCAGTAGACAAAACCTGATTACAGCAGGCTGCTTGCCACACTACAAAATCTCCTGGAGACAACTTAAAAACTTGTTTGAAACAATCTTTTCCTGATTCTGATCTGAAAATCTGATGAAAAAAGTCAGAGATACAAATCAGAAAGTCATGATCTCGACAGGATGTGACAAGTTCCCTGTGGCTTGTCTGCATCTCTCAGGCCTAACCATGCACATACTTGAATATTCTTGTCTAAAATGCCCCTCAATCAGAGTGACAGTAAATTCTGTAAAATACAAAGGGCTTTCCAAGACTAGATAACCACACAGTTGAACACATGTTTAAAGTCTCGGGTATGCTCAAATGACTTCTACACTACTACAGCCAAAAGAGCCTGCTGAAGAGTCCCATAGCTGTACATGCCACCCAAGTGGCAGCAGTGTACTGCAAAGGGCACCCAGCTGTTTGTCATGAAAATAACAATGACCAGTGCTCACGTCTGCAAACAACACAACAAGACTTCCAGTTTTTAAATGAGCAGAACTTACTGAGTGAGTTCGGGAGCTTTCCTTTGCCATCCGCTTTCAAGCAGAACTTTACTTTGAAGCTGTTTGGAAGAAAGAAAAATAAATTTCACACATTTTTTCTCTCTTTTTCTTCTAAAATTCTTCACTATTTATTTCTGTTCAGATGTATCCTCTTTTTTCTACTGATGGAAGAGAAACTATCATCTATTAATAAGCAGACAGAATTGCAGGCAATGCAAAGCTTTGGAGTCTTGATTAATCTAGGGACAATCACCTGTAGAATGGAATGTTTATTTCTGTAATCAAATGTGTCTTATTTTTAAAGCTATCTCAGAGAGTTCTTATTTTGCATTGTCTGCTCTTACAGAAAAATCTGTTTGTCTTTTTTTTACTTAGCTGACTAGGCTTCCTGAGACCTTTCAAAATTGGAAGCTTACAAAATTAACAGCCAAGAAGTCCCTCCCCTCAAAGAAAAACATAGATACTGTGCTTACCAAGAAACTTTTACATCTCCCAGTGAACAGGCTTTGTTTTCTGGGTTTAGAATGGTTGGATTAACTTCCAGGGCAGCATTTACTCTAATAACTGGTCTAGCCCTGCAAAGAAAACATCCTCTTGAAGAGCACTCAACACCATGTTTGACAATGCCCCTCCACCAAATTGTGCAATATACACAAACACACAATATTTAGTGAAACCACAAGGAAAACAAATAACCATTAACTGGATGAAGCTTTTCTCTGCCCTTTCATTTCCACCGGCCACAACATGGACAACTGTGTAAAGAGAAGCCCTATATACTTATAGCACAGACCAATATATTCTCCCAAAATGAGCAAGCTGGGATGAGAATATCGGGATTGAAGTGTCATAGCTCGCAGCTGTTGTGCCAGAATCTAGGAAACTGTCATTCAGAAAGCCTTGAAGACAGCTTATTTATGTTTTCTCCTGACTACATATTATTGAGAAAGATGCATTTTAGACAGCGGATAGGTTTACTCAGTAAAAAAAGCAGTACAGTGCTTTTTAACCTCCAGGGGTTTGGATGCTGGAGTGCCAGATTTTCAGACTTCCCTGATCCTGCTTTCTTTTGTAGCTCCAGAACTCCACTGAGCTTTCACTCAGGTCCAAGCACAGAGGGACCCTTACCTGTACAGAACAGCAGTGTCAACCCCAAAGGCTCCAACAATCAAGTCTAGAAAGAGAGGAGACACATTACACATTACAACTTGCTTTTTGAAATACACTGTTTCTCAGAGGTGGGACTGCTATTGAGTTATTGTGAAGTGCCATTTGGAGCAGAGGACCTGGATATCCATTTTTGTCCACATCTGTGGCTCCTTTCAGTGAGTATCCAAAGCTGGGGGGCATAGTGCGAGCGGCCCACTGCCCTTCCAGGATCTGGGATGGGATGGCATTCAAACCACTTGCTCCTCCATTGTAGATATACACAAGTCCTCTCTTGTCCTCTCCACCATATGGTGCAGCAACTGCAATATCTGAAAACCAAAAGAAGAATCATCAACATCTCCAGACACAAATTAGAACATGTTTGTGCTTACATCAATCAATAATTTCTGATATTACAGTTTCAATGCATGTCAGTAGGGAGAAAGTGCAACCAGCCTTTAAAATGGTCATCAACATTTGTTTATTACTCCTTTTATTTGTTCTTTTTTTTTATTATTATTGGTTGCTGTTCTTTCTAGAAAGTAAAAACGTTTAACAAGAACACATCACAGCCATTTATGGGGAGAGGAAGTGGAGAAATAGTTCTACAAACACATCTCCACTTCAGTGACTGACTTGCAGTAAAATCGTATGGATTTGGGATGCTTTTGAGATTATTAAAACAAGCAGAGTTAGTAACTGTGGGTGCCAAACCACAAAACTAAGAGTGATTCTCTTTCCATTTCATTTACACGCTCATGTTCCCCCAAAGGGTGGGACATATTAATAATTCTGGAAAATTTAAATCATCCTATACCAATGGTAAATATTCAAATCCAGTCTATCCCAGTCATGGCTTGGCAGCATGCTTTATGGAGAACTTCCAGTTAGTGCAGTTATTCTATCTCTTAAAATTAAAAGTACTGACTGTTAATGATTAATAAACAGTAAAAAACAAAATGCTGATTAGGCTATCTGTAAGGACAGCTTTAGAAGTGTACATATGATCTAAGTTCAACATTTCCACAGACAGTTCAAGGACCAAACATGAAAGAGTACTTGGAATAATTACATTTCTCCTTTCTTTTTTCTGAAATTTGGGAAACTTTGATGAAAAGAATAAGGACTCAAAAGTTTATAGTTTTGTATTTTTGACTCCTATTTACAAACTTCATGAAGACAGTAAAAATTCCTATCTTGCACCATACTGTGATGGAAGGCATTTTAATTAACACTCCCAAAATGAGGTAGAGCAATAAACCCCAAAACAAAGACTAAATAAAAGCAAAGCAATTAAAAAGAGGCAGCTTTTGCTATGATTCTCTTTCCTACAGCGTATTTCAAATATAAGTATGGTGGAATAAAAAAAAATGTTTGGGATAATCTCATCAAGTGACTGGAATTTTGGCTATCAGCTGTCCAATGTCTTCTGTAAATAGCTGCAGTGATATTGCATCTTCACACTGATTCTACATCCAGTTAGCAACTAAACAGGTCCCTTCCAATTTCAACTGCACTGTCAAATTATGACTTCATCAAAAATAAACTTGACCTTCCTGGGAATTTGAGGTAAGCATCTATTGTAATTTTTGATCTTACAGAAAATACTTAGCTCGCAAGCAGAATGGAAAACATGAAGATTTTTGGTGGAACTCAAATTCCCACTACTCTTTATGCAACACTGGAGTATAATGGGCATTAAAAAACGTTCTCCCTAGGATTCCTGGAAATCTCCATCCCAACACTACGTGATTATTGGCTGCTTCATTGCTCTTCATTCCTATCAGAAAGTAACAAGAAGCTTGGGCAAGGGGTTTGAAAGTCCTCAGCTCCAGTTGTGTCAGACTCAAACTTCTCTTCCAATTACTCACTCAAACACTCTGCCCTTGGTACATCTAGCTGTAGCTGCTGTGCAGTATTTCCACCACTCTTCCATTTTAAATAATTAAAGAAAAAAAAACAAAAAACCCTACACTTATCTCAGGAAAATCTTTTTGATATGAACATTTTTAACCAGCAATCTGAAATAAAACATTCTTCTTTGTCATCACTGTGTTTCTAGAGAGAAAAATGGTCTTTAAACAACAGAAAGAGGAAAACTAAATTGAAGATGTCCTAACAGGTCCCAGTGGAGAGTCAGGTATTTTACTGACGTTCCTATTGTGGTCATGGCTTAGAGAGCAATGGGGTGGTCAGTGTAAGAGCTAAGCAGTCCATGCTGTCGTTTCAGTGGTATAGTCTCTGCTCGATGCATCCATGGAACTCCTGTTAGCATTCCTGGGAGTAGCATACAAGCATCGAAAGGAGTCTAGACCTCAGGGTCCCACACTCGCTCGCGGCTACAGCGCCGAGGGTTTGTGTGCAGCATCCACACGCTCTGTGCTGGCTGGGCTCCCTCTACCACCAGGAGATCCTCACCAAGAATCCACATCCTACCGTTGAAGCCGTCCTGATCCAGGTCCCCCAGGGGTGCGATGGAGCTGCCGAATCTCGCAAAGATCTCAAAACCGTTCAGCTTGACCGTATGAAACCCTCCCGAGGCTCGCTGAAGGCACATGGTTACTTGGCCAACCTCCTGGAGCTTCCCATCTGAACTTCGATCCATGAAAAGAGGGGCTCCAATAAACAGATCTGTGTAACTGGACCAAAAAAGGACAGAGCTCTGCAGTAGCAGCATGGAAATTCATTCTCTTCAGCACCTGTTAACTCAGCGCTGAAGTCAACACTCAGACTAAAGTTAACTGTCTTTAAATTCAACTGAAGGCAAATATTTATTGACAAAGTAAGCACAAATATACAGAAATATAATGGACCTTAAGCATGCGAATATACACATGTATTTATGTGGATAAATACAAAAAACAAACCTACAAATGTTAAAACAAATGTGGAGTGTTAGCAAAAGAGTCGTGCAGATGTGTTAAACCAGCAAGGAAGACAAATCTAGATTGTGGGAAAGAGCTTTCAATAAAAGCTATTTTTTTTCTTTCCAGAAACAAGTTATGTGGCATTGGTGAGAAGAGGACACTTACTCGTCCCCGTCGATATCTGTGGCAGCCACTGAATACCCAAAATAGGCAGCCATCTGGAAAACCAAATTCAAACCAAACCTATGAGTTGTAGTGATACAAACATAAACAAGTTTACACAAATCTGTACATGAAATACATCAGGAAGATGATAATATGTGCCACAATTTTTTTTTGTTCTTTTCTGTTTCTCTTCTATACTCTGTTAGAAAGTAAACCCATCAGTTACTTTTCCCATTTCTCCTTTCATGATCCAGTCTCTTTCCCAGCTCTCAAAACAGGCAGCATTTCCTTTATTTAAATAAGATTAGAACTCCCTCAGACTTCATAAAATTTTGCTTTGGCAATCAAGTCAGTAATATACAGACTATTATCTGATACCCTAAATACTGTTGCAACATAGGAAAGGCCTCCTGGTCACCTACCACACTCAGCAAAGCCACACACCTGCTCTCCAGTGAAGTTGTACATGGAAGACATGTTTTTCCCATTGTAAATGGACACCTGCACGTGAAGAAATACACATTAGAGCATACCAGCAATAGTCACCTTTTTTTTATTTATTGTAAAGTTTAATGTTTCAAATTTTTTACCATGCCCAGAGTTCTTGCTGCTCGTGGGACTCCCGATACAAAGTCTGAAACATAAAGCAAGACACAGATAACACTCAGGTCCCAAGGCACAGGGACTTGGCTGAACAGAGAAGCTCATTCCTAGCACTTGATGCATTTCCCTGTGCACTGTATAAATGATTGATTTGAAAGATCTGCCCAGCCTATTAACATGATGTTCTTACTGAAGCAAGGGGCTTACCTTCGATGCCATCACCATTGAAGTCTCCAACAGCCACTGAGTAACCTGAAGAGACAAGTTGAGGCTTTAAAAACATTATTAAATCTTTCATCTCTCTTTATACTTTTCACAGGTGTCTCTGTACACAGTCCTTCTCTCCATCTAAAAATGCACTGGTATAAATACTGCCTTGAAGCAGCTTAGACTATGAAGAGCTCCAGGAATGGCTGTAACTCATCAGTATCCAGGAATTTAAGATCAGAAAATGAAGATTCTAAAATTATCATCCTGGGTATTGTCCTTGCTTTCTTCCTGAGCCTTGTTAGACATACATGAAGCAAAATGATGATTTCCCACTCCTCATTGTTTTTCTTCCAAAACATAATTCTTTAACATTTTTATTTTGTTGTGGTATGTTATTAAGAAACAGCTGCTTTTAAATAACAAACAACCCACCACCTATGTCACTAACCTCTCATATAAAAATCATACCTTTGCCCTTCCCATATTCAGCCTGAATCACAGAGCACAGAAACTCATGAAAATACTTCCATTTATTTTGTCATCAGGTGCTTTTTGAGTCAAAAAGTCAAAAGTCATTTTGCCTATGGCAAAATAACTACAATAAATAACTACAATTCCATCATGCATAAATGACTGCACTTTCAGGAATGTCACTCTTGTTATCTGTTAGATGTAGAATTATTAGTTGTGTGATTTAGATGTAAGCATCAATAGTGCCAGGGAGAGTTCCAGGCAGAGGCTTCTCATTTCCCACCACGTACCCAAGTAGCTGTCATCAAAAGCAGCACTGGCAGGTCTGGTTGCTAACTGGTCATCATACTTTGTACTGTAGACTTTGGAGTCGTACTTTGCCACAATCTCTGTCACTCGATCAGAAATAAGCTGGCCTAAAGAGAGAGAAAGCAAATTAAAACCACAACCAGAACTGGTGAACTCATTCCCTGAAGTGACTCCTTTAGAGAAGGCTGCCCTCGGACGCAGCGGCTCTTCCACAGCACCGACCGGAGAGGGGCCAACGGCAGCAGTGCCAGGAAGGACACAAGTGAAAATATGGATCCTACTTCAGCAGCAAAAACGTGAGCACATATTGGATCAGAGGCACACACAGAGCTCTCACTGAAAACACAGGCTGGTCCTACACTAAGGCGGGACTTAAAAGGCAATGCTGAGATATCATATCCTCATGGTTGCGCAGAACTGAGCCCTTTGGGTGCTCCTTGCTCAAATACCACAACAGGAGAGCCTGTTTTGGCAGACAAGAAGCCAATAAAATGAACCAAAATGAGATGAGCACACTGTGTTGCCATGTTCTCCGTTTTCACTTCGTCAGCCACTAGGGGGTGACTTCATTACATTATTTTCTTCGAGTTTAAACGAAACTTGAATCACCAAAATCCCCCATTCAGAATGGCACTTACTTCATATACATATTCATACGTGTATGAAGTAAAGGGAAAACTCCTCGTCCAGCATCTCAGATTAGAGGGGTAAAAGTTTAGGATGAAAAATCTCGTTTTCAGAAGCATACTATTGTCTGCTATTCAGAGTCAAGTGGGCTTTTTTGGTAGTAGTAGAAGAGGATGAGGTTGTTCTGGCAGACGAAGTGTCACTTTTGCCAAAAAGCAATAAAATGAACACAGGAACCCAATTTATATGATATTGTATCTGCAGTTTAGCTTCAATCATTCAATTTTGTTTGTAATTTAAAACACAGGACTGGAACAAGCCTCCTGTGCTGCTGCACCTAGATGTAGGCTGGCATGATACAGAAAATCTATGAATAAATGTTAGAAGTTACATTAAAAAGCAGGCAGCAGAGTTTGGCAGCTGTGTCCTGATTACAGCAGCACCCTCCTTTGAACAGAGAGCTGCAGTTAAAGACTGAATAATCCTGCAAACAAACACTGACTGAATCCCACATGAGCAAAGTATACAGGTAATGCCAGGTAAAGGTAAAATGTGCCCCACAGCATAAACTAATTAATACAAATGCAAAATATCTTTGTTGTCGGAGGAAAACAAATTCTCTTTAGAGGGGATATTTCTCACTGAAAATGCACACTTTGTATGTGTGTTAAATTATAAAACAATTACATAGCAAAACAAAATATGCTAAAGGAAACTTACCCTGCTGATGAAAACAAATTCCACATTCCAGGAAAATGCCTTTATAATGATCATGGAATTATTTTAAACACAAAGGACATCTATACTATTATTACTACAACCATTATCTGTGGTTGCCTTGATTATTCAGGAGATATTCTTAAGGACAAAGGAATATTTCTGTCAGTTTTCTTACTGACAAAGACTCTGACAGCAGCTGGAAGAGTGTGGATCAAAATGACTAAGAGGATAAACAGAAAAATCATAAAGGTCAACTTCTCTGTGACTTAAATGATATATCTCACCTTGCCAGTAAAAACTTCCAGGTCCTCCAAGCAGCACCCTGTCTCCCTTGGAAGGGAATAAAAAAAGGAAGGCAGAAAGAAAAATTAAAAACACATGAAGCACATCTATAAACCAGACAACACGTCCTATATTTGTGGGAAGAAATCCCAAGCATGTACATCACTGTAGCTATGCTGACCACCACACATTTTCCCTTTCGAAGGAGTGATTAATTAGAAATGCTTCTTGAAAAAGGCTAACAAAAACCTTCAGTGACTATTTCACCCATTTAGAATTCTAGGCAGAATTCCATTTTTATTGTAATAGACCCTTCCTCCCCCAAAAATGTATGGCAACAGGAACACAATTAGGAGAAAACTCAGAGAGTGTTACATCGTGGTTTTAGGTCAGTACACAAAACAGTGTCATCTTCTGCCTCTGCCATTTTCTGTAACTTATCATTAGAAAAGCTTAATTCAGAATAACTGTGATGTAATTCCCCCATTCCATATTTCTTGGCACAACTGCAATTCACAAACCATTTTATGAAACTTTAACCACATTAGCTATCCCAGGGTTGGGAATTTGCTCTGTAAGTATTGAATTAGGCCATAGGCTTTGCTGCATAATTAAGCCACTTATTCAGGTTTTAATCCTAAAAACTCCTATATTCACCACTCAGAGAAATCTAGGTCAGACATTTGGAGATACACCCTGGCTTGCCCACTCTAAGGTTTTGGATTAGAGCCCAAAGTTGGTTTTAACAGGGCTTGGAATCTGCACAGTGACCCTGAGGGTGTGTGCAAAATAACCCAAACACTCACAGTTCTATCCTGCACTTGGCAGTTTCCTCTGGAGGAAAACCAAGAGTGGCCTTGGGCAAAGAGTGATGAGATATGACCTCATCCTGAGATGTGAGAACCCAAAAAAAGAGCCACATCACAAATAGGGCTTGCGTGGTCTTAACACGTCCTGACTCCGCTCAGCAATTTCCCTGTACAATAAAAACTCTGTACTATGTTCTCAGATCTGGGCACAGTTTTGCTGTGCTTGGATTTCAAAAGTAATTGTGAATTTGAAAAAGAAAGGACTAGGAACAGGCAGGGAGAAGACAAAATTAGAAGAAACACAAGTCAGTAAAAAACCCCTGTACTTCTGCTAGCTGATGAGAAAATCAAACATGATTCACAAGCACGTTGTTTACCAGCTCCCTGAGCTGTTATTCTTCAAGAAGTAACAATAGCTATGCACCAATCCCACGTCTCAAAAATTCTGACTATTACAGCTGAATTCACTTGAGGACCAGCTGCAGCAGAGGTATGGCAAGAAGCTGGGAAAGCAGATTATTTGTTGAAGAAATGGTTTCTACAAGAGGTGAAAGTGTGCTGCTGTGAAGATGTTGGGAGAAACAGGTTTATAAAAGCTCTTTGAGTGGTTTCAAGTTATTTTTTGGTTTATTTGTAAATTTTGTTTGGTTGTGGGTTCGCTCCCTGCCAGGAACAGTAACGTTTGGTTTCATAACAGCTGTGCCTCTAAGTGCTCTGTACCAGGAGTGTTTGCAAACTTGCAGCTGTCTGCTGACCCACAGAAATGACAAAAAAAATCTCATACCTTTGTAAAGTCGATGCTAAATCCACCTTGACAAAATCCCTGTCCATCTGCATCGATAGTTGCTACCAAAGGAAAAAAGGATAGAAAAGAAACAGGAGAAAAATCGGTAAATTAAGTATTATCAGTGCTCCATCAGTTGATTCTGTGGATACGTGCCAATTCATCTGCCTCTGTAAACTTGCACTCCTAAACTTGAACCTTGGAATACTTTTCTCCTTAATCAGTATTTTCTCTTTATCAGCAACTCCCAACCAAATGCTGTAACAACTTTAGGGCTGGCCTGATAGACCTGTAACATTAGCATGTGTTCTAGCCTAGCACAGTCAAAGCAAACAGCAACCCCATATTCCTTTATATTTAATCTTCAAAAGTCTTGGGGAAAATATATTTGCAATTTCTATTCAGGAAATAAGACATCTGGAAAAGAGGGAATAAGTTTTTCTATTGGTATAGAAAAGAAAGCTGAATTGGCTTAAAACAAAAAGAGCACACCTGGCTGAAAAAATACCTCCATACCCAGACTCATCCCACCAAGAATTTTTATGGCTGAATCAATTTTAGGATTATACAGCTTCAGAGTAGAAATACTGGGAGCTCCTTATCTGAAAGACTGACTGCTTAACTAGCATGATTTAGTTTAATATTTACTTATTTAACTTCTTGTTATGCTGGACCAGGCTGGATTTTATTCCTGCTGTTCACAAATTATTTTCAGCAAATAAAAAGTCAATCCTAACTTCGACATTCAAGCTTTAGGTTATAAACCTCTGAATAATCTATCAGCCCAACTAGAGGAAAAAAATGCAAAGCATTTGGAAAACAAGACTCCAAATTTTCAACAGTTAATATTATTTAAACAATGCATCACTACACATGTATGGGCACGGGGACATCAGAACCTATTTTTGCAAAACCTTGTCTTCTAAAAGGAGCTTGCACCTTAATGTACTTCAATAATGATAAAATACTTGAGATTCATAAGAATTCTAGAGGTGGTCTTTGAAAAAGCACTTGCTACATAATTTTGCTTGAGTGACTACAACAGAATTGGTCCCTTCAACAACAGAAGTCCTCAAGTCCAGTGATACTTGGACCTAAAATTTTCCTCTGGCCTACAGTAGAGAAAACAAGGTCTGCATTGTGAACCTCAACTGGAGGAGAATTCAGATGTCTGGATCTAGCTTTTAAGTTTTGTTCTAATTGCTATACATGCAAGGTAGAAATAGCTGTAAAACATTCTGCTCCGAAATGTACACAAAATGTGACACGAGAGGAATTCCAAAGCGAAAAGCAACCTAAGAGCCCTGTACTTACTTGACCTGCAGGGAGCATATTCCACAAATTTTGACCCAGCAAGCAGGTAACAAGTTCCCACAGGCTCCCTCTCTTGTTTTGTTTCAGTTCTCCAGTGGTACAGTGGGGCACAGGCCTAAGGAAGAACACACAGCAGTGAGGAAACAAGCTCCTCTTCAGAATGCTGGTGAGTAAGAAATAATACAGTGAAATTCCTATTTTCTACAGAAAAGCAACAAAAAAACCTGGCAGATGTATCTCGTGTTGTTAAAAGAGATTTATACTATCAGCAGTGGGGCAGAATTACCATCACTTTGTATTTTATAAATAGCTAATTTATATCAAGAATTTTAGAAATAATATATTCTTAAAGCAACAGCTGTGAAGTATTTATCAAGAATTTATAACACATTCTAACTTCATCAAACTAATTTTATTACTTTTTTTAAAACTAGGAAAAATGCTCCTACCTTTGTTTATAAAGAGTTAAGCAAAGCCTAGCTAAGAAATTCTGAAGAAAAGACAATTCATGCTGATTAGGGGGATTTTGTTTAAATTCTAAGTTATCTGGATCTCTTTGCATTTTTTTCCACTGCAATATCTCTGTACTGACGCATCTGAAGGGCATCAAAGACCTACCAGAATTTTATCATTTTGGGATCTCACAGAGGCTCCAAACCACTGATGAGACTTAAATTCCAGCGGATCATCAGGAGCAAAGTCTCTATTACCTACAAAGAAAAGAGAAAAGAAGCATAATTTCACAGGAACCTGTACAGTAAAAATGAAAAAAAAAAACAAAACACACTAAGCCATTGGTTTTGATGCATACAGAGAAAACCAGAAACAGCAACATTGGAGAATATCACCCTTTGATGGAAACAGGCTTTAAAAAGGATTTATTAGTATTTTTTTATATCGAGGGCCCAAAGCAGCTATTTTTGCACACAGAGCATTGGTACAATGCTGATTAGTTGTAAGAGCTCAAAGTTTATAGCATGTTTGACAGCCACACAGTAAATACCTCATAGTTGAGATATTTGACTTCCAAGCAGATTACAGCACTGCTCAAGAACCAGAGCCAAAGCCCTGTTAGGACTAATGCTTCTAAAAGAAATATTGCCTCGATGAAATCATGTGAGCTTTGGCTAGAATCAGGAATGAGATCCTTCTCCAATTTTACCAAGTGGTAACATCTCTATTCTGAGTGTCACTGCAATGCACAAAGAAGGTGATTTGCAAGCTTAAAAAAGATATGGGGAAAGAGAGCAAGTTAAAGACTGAGTAATTTGCACTGATGTCTGTTCCATGATGCTGGCTGGTAGAAACAAGTAGTATTTCTGCAGGTGTGAATGTTAAAAGTCATAGAATTATTTGGTGTTTCCTGTGTAATTTCATTGGCAAAATGAAGGAAACTTTGCCAGCATAATGACAAAACTGATGTAACACTTTGAAAAACCTACATTTTCTAAAGGTTCCCTAAATGGCTGGTTTATAGAGCCTGAAACTACAGGAAAGGATGAGGCAACAGCCACACATCACTTCCAGAATGCCAGGGGGATCCCCAACCCAACCCTGCTATGAATCAGAGACTGAGGCCACTTGAACCAGAACTTCCCTGCTTGTTTTACACCTTGTAAAGAATGCTTTGTCTGCAGAGATTGTGTTTCTTCCTTTAGGAAAGTCCCATTAAAAAGACAAGAGAGATTTTAATCTGCAGAGTCAGCCAAAACCAGCAAGTATCTCGACTATTTTTGCTCTCAGATTAGAACTACAAAGAAACCAATGCCAAGCACATTGCAACACAGAGAACTATTGTGGTTTTTTCTAATGTCATCAAAGGCGACTAAAACCCCCATCTCCCTTTGTCACCTCCCCTTCATCTCTTAGGGGACTGGTGCTAAAGGCTTGCAGGGCCTGATGGCCAGCACATCTGCACAGATTTATGTACATTGAACCTCAATACTCTCACCCTTGCACAGGCTAAACTGTAGCTTGGAGACGTGCATGCCACCTTTGAATGGTACAGAAAAACAAAACCAGATCAAGATGTTTTCCGAATAGGGAACTATCTTTGGCACACACAAAAATCCCTTTTTTATCACCATTTTTTCTGTTCCTTGTCTTTAACTATGAAAATCCACCCACAGACAGTTTTGCTCAAAGGCATAGCAGGGTTAGTTTCAGATGAAGCTGCCACCCAAAGGGGCAGCAGTTCCCATTTGCTCCTGTCCACTTCTTCATTCCTGCTGCCTGTGTGTCTCTTGGCACTACTTCCCTGGTCCCACGGCCACAACATGAAACACCTAAGAATGAACCCTCCAAAAATGTATTCAGCAGGATGGGGTTCCAACCCAGCTGGCTGCATGGGGAGGGGAGCAGTGCTAACCTGCTGGGGAGAAGACAGCAGCACAAGGCTGGGAACAATATCCTTTTTGGCACCAACAGGGATTTAAAAGTGATTAATTCAACTTTTAACCACACCCAGGGTTACGTAGCCTGGAAAGACAGATTTGGCTTCTGCCCTCTACTTGTCCAGCTACTCTTGAATACAAAGCTCAGCTCTACTTGCCAAACACAGCTTTAAACAATGTAAAACTTGGGAATAGTTGCAGAGTGGCATTTTATACTTTTCTGTTGGACAATTATACAACACTATGCATGTAGGGCAAAAATGAAAGCTGGTATAGCAGTTCCATAGCGTAAAGCAGAATCCTATTGTTCTGGGTACTATAAAGGTGTCTAGGATGCAAACCTCCCATTTAAGTTTAACACAACAGGCAGGAAGTAGGAGGAAATGCTATGTTGTCATAGCCAGTAAGCAGCCATTCTGCATTATCGACAACCTGATTTTATCTCAGCTGTTAAGGAAAGTATTTCCTTCAAGTCTGCGCTGAATAATAAGAAGTAAAAATACATAAAAAGAAAGCCAAGTACTGGTTACTGGTACCACCTGCCCATGGTCTATGTTGACTGCATTGGAGAAGAGGGCAGCCAGCAGAACAACCAGCACAGGCTGCCAAAAGAGCTCCTCTCTGCCTTTTCCCCGTGCACTTTTCAGCTGCCAAGAGGGATCAGTGACCAGGACAGCATCTCCCTTAGTGTTTAGGGGACAAAAATATTTTTCTACAGTATTAAAAAAGCCCTGATTCAGCTCTAAATTGAGGATAACATTAGAAATCTCTATGCTTTCAGATACAACCAGAAGCTGGCACATAAAAACCCCAGATCTCCAAACCGGAAAGCAAATGAACATGACCACAAAGATAATTATGTGCCAAATGTAGTTTACGTGCCAGATGTCATGACTTCAGAAGCCAGCATCATAATTTCTGAAGGCCTGAACAACAAATGAAGAATTCTTACAAAACCCCACCACCCCACCCAATGTGTTCCATTAGGCAATTCAGCAAAATGGATTTTATTTATTTATAGAACCCCTATTGTGGAAACATATTGCAAACATCTCAGTCAAACTTCCCCGTGTCAGTGCAGACACACATAACAAACCAAGATGTTCTACAAGGCTAAGATGCCTCAGATTGAGTTTCTCTTGTATTCAAAGCTTCTTTAGGTTCTGTAAAATTAAGTGGAGGGGTCTTAGGGAGGGGGCCTTGAGCTCAGCTTGAAAATGGCTGCAACACTGGAAAGCGCATGAGGGCAGAGGATCTAGATCAAGTAGAAAGTATGCACTAAAACAAACTGACAGATGTCTCAGGTAGAAAACTGATACAGGCCAAACTGATGTTAACTCTCCATTACAGAAGAAAAGTAACCTTTTTTTACCTATACTCACTCAAAATTCTCCCCAGGAAAAACTGTGCAAATAGATTACAAGCCTTTCTCTCAGATCCAAAGAGAAACTAGTTTTATGAGGAAATCTGGAAAACACCCATTCAACCAAAATCCCCTCGTTTTAAACAAGAAACCATTTGAGTTTTTCTTCATGACTGGGAAAAACAAACATTAAAACACTTAAATGTGAGCCCTCACTGAAGCATTTTTAACCACAGTTAAATGCTGAGCTATACCACAAAGTGGATGTGTCATGGGAAGGTACAGGACTGACTTCAGCATTTCTGTGTTTTATTCCAAAGAGCCTGACTTGATTATTATTTTATCTTTGTATGATTTTTAGTGGTAGCTATATATATATTTTTTAAAAAATTTAAGAAAAGGAATATGCCTTCCCCCATACCCTTTAAAAAAACAGTACCTACCTTAAATGGACCAAACTGTATTACAGGTAAGATTTAAACATCCAGGGATTTATAAATCCAGCCCAATGCTTTGATGTATTATAATCAGCCTTAGTACTATAAGGGTTCTTGTAGAGTTATTGTATTTCTTATAGCCTTTTCTCGTAGTTCTAAAATTTCAGAGTGTTCCAAAAATACCCTACACATGTCTTTAAGCCAATGATGTACATTTTAATCATAGAATCACAGAATGGTTTGGGTTTGAAGGACCTTAAAGATCATCTCATTCCAACATCTCTGCCATGGGCAGGGACACCTTCCTCTAGACCAGGTTGCTCAGAGCTCCATCCAACCTTGCCTTCAAAAAACCTTTAAAAAGGGATTCAAACAAATATATCCAGGCAGGACAAACTATATTCTGACTAGATTTATTCGAGAAAACATTCAGAGTTTTTATGCAATGCTATTTGTCAGACTAAAGTACAACTGTTACAGGGACTTGTACTTGATGGGTCATTAATTTCAGGATTTTGTCATATGATAATGGGGTATTATTTCCTATCTGTAAAGGCAGCTTATGCCCTGGTCTTTCCTTTGCTCCTTCTGATTGTAGCAGGCATCTCATGATGATTTTACATGACTCTTTCAATAGGAAAAAAGGGCTGACATGTCAAGTCAACAGTGCTGTGTCTCACAAGGCACTTTCCAGGTGGAGAGATGGGGTAGTCAGGGCAAGAACAGAATTAAAATTAAAACAAAAAACAAAAAACAAAAACAAAACAAAAAAAAAAAATCAGTGCATTGCTGGTGGACCAATGGAACTCTCTTTACTACATTCCACAGGATTTGAATTTATAAATGAAAATTTATGTGGAGAGATGCTGGGTAGAAATTGCAGAAAAAGAAAATAAATCCATTTTCCAAATATAGTAAAAAGATCAGAAGTTTTTTTCAGTGATGGATTTCTTTTAACTATCACATTTGGACAGCTGGCACCTTATTTTCTCAAGGTAAATGTTATCAGCTACAGGAACAAAGGAGTTACTAGCAAAGTCCTGCTGTTGAGTAAGTGGATCCAGTTGTAACTTGCAGCCCGCCTGTTTTTATGGTAATGAGCAAACTGAACTAAAACATTTACCCCGATCTTCAGCCACGCTTAACAGAGGTGATGGTGAGCCAAGAGGCCCCGAACTGATGAAACCTGGTTCAGTGTCACCACACTAAAAACAGTTAAGAAGTTGTAAAACGTAAATAGTCACCCAAT
Organism: Promerops cafer; assembly: GCA_013398275.1. Taxonomy (NCBI): domain Eukaryota; kingdom Metazoa; phylum Chordata; class Aves; order Passeriformes; family Nectariniidae; genus Promerops; species Promerops cafer. Next base: position 1,004,787 of record VZSE01012174.1, read on the forward strand.
TCACAGACCTCTCCTTAAAATAAACCTCTTTGAAACTATGCCGATTCTAAGCAAATGCAGTTGCCTGCTAGGTAAAGGGAAACTATGCAGCTAGCCAAAAGAAAGACAAAGCTATAAAATATGCAAGAGCCCTCTTTTCGTAATGGGAGAACTCTATGCAGTGTAAAGTACCTTTCATCTATCATTGCAACCAAAATCTGAGCGATTTCAACCTCAGCTGACAGCAGCAGCAAGTGAGCACAAGCTTATCTTCACTTGAAACTCCGTGTGCTGGGGGCAGCTGATGCTGTAGCAACCTTGGTTCAGGCCAAGTGTTTAGCAATGCCTCGGGGAGATGGGAATCCAGACCTTCCCGCTACTCCCGTCCCTCCTCTGAGGTACGAATCCCGCGTTTTTTCCCGGGTGGTGCCGGAACAAAAGCATCTTTTCCCTTGCCTAATATAAGTAAGCCGCCTTTTTTTTTTTTCCAATCCGTCATAGCCCTGCGATCCAGCCACACACAGAGCCAACAGCATTCATGCAGGAGTCTACCTAATCACTCAAGCACGAGCAGCTCTCTGCTGTCAGCTCTAGCAGCCCGAGGAGGAGGTTCCATACGTTCTGCTGCTCTCTTCTGCACTCGGAGCAGCGCCCAGACCCCAAGGCACGCTCCAGCCACCCAGCGCAAGAGTCAAGGATAACAACCAAACTTCAGGGGGACTGAGGTAATGAGAGATTTAGCCAGATAAAAATCAACCCATTTCACTCCCAATCAACGAACGGTCTTCACAAGATTTATTGCTTTATTATTGTTGACTAAATCAATGGCCTTTGAGATTGAAATTCCCCTGTGGATTCCATGGTGACGCCAATAAAGCAATCAGCCAAAAATGAAGCAGCACTTTGTTAAAACAAGCTATTTTCAAAGAATACCAATCTATCCCACACTTCCTTATGTTGTAAGTGGAAATGATGGAGTTTTGAACAACTGAACTGTTTTGCACAAATGATCAAAATCTCCAGAAGGGAAATGTAAGCTCATGGCACCCACTCCAGCCATAACTTCAACATCCGCAGATCTCACCCGGTGCAATGCTACAGCTCAAAGCTGCCCGAGGCAGTTAAATACCCACTTCAAGCTAAATAGGTCACAGATAGATCCAGCCAGGCCAAACCGGTGGTTTAGGCTTCCAAACAAAGCCTCCTATTGTCTACAATCACCCACTTGGGGGACAGAGAAAAAAAAACAAATCTGCAAATATAAGGAGGAATCAGGAGAGGTCTTTACAAGGATATTTTTTGCAAAAGTCTCCTCCTCCTCCTCTTCCAGCACTCAACAAAATATCCAGGCTCCAAAGAACTGTATCCAGAAGCATTTAAGAACAAACAGTTTCTGTAAAATTACTTTGTTGCATCCAAACATGGGAAGGAGGAAGAGGAGGGACAGTACAACCCTCAGTGATAAAACTTTCTCCAGGCAGAGGCCACACTGAATTCTTTTCCCAAAGCAGTAAAAACACACCACACTGAGCTGAAAACATTTGAGATGCTTCTAGTTTGTAGTATTTAACAGCTTCTGTAAGTCTCCCCAGTCCTGAATTTTGAGATCTGCTACAGAGAATGAAAGCAGTAGGGAAAGCTTTCCCCAAGAGAAGGAATGACCACTCAGCCACGCATCCTTGGTTTACCACAGGTCTCAGAAAAGCAAAACAATCCATTGTCTGAACAAGAAAATCTTCCTGGGCTAAACAAGAAATCTTCTCAAGAAATCTGCAATTCATTAGCATAGCAGTTCAAATTGGTTTTATGAGCATGTTTTCCTTTGTAACAGTTCGTAGAGCTGTCTGCATTTCATCAGATGATTCTAAATTGCTGCAGCTCTTGAGGCAGTCAGGACTGCACTTTCCGGTGCTGACATAAAGAGCTACAGTTCCAAGCATCTTGTACTGCAGCAGATACATTTCTCAATTAAAGTTTTCTTCAAAAAAGCAGCAGGTAATAAAATAATTTGGTTAAGCTTTATGAAAAGCCATAGACACATGAGGAAATGCTATTTCTACCAAACAATTTCCCACTCTTCTTGACTCATGATGAACTAGGACCCCAATAAGAAAAATTGAATAATATAAATAATTATTAAGATTGTTTCTTTTTGGAAAACAAGCACATAGGAAACTTCTGATTTATATTAATTTGCCACATGTATAGCCTCATTAACTCCAACTGGTTACATGAATCTCTGAATAATTGTTTGTTGAAATGAAAACTCAGAATAATCCTCTAAAATTCCAGGGGCAAATAATGGAGGTACTTATCTAGACGTCAGATCAGCTAAGTGTATCAACCCTGCCCTTCCATGCATGCCTAACTGTAAAACACATAAGTAAAAACATAAAGATGATGTGTTGATTTTCCTAAAAAGCACATCTGGCCACCCCTCTGCTCACTGGTTTTGTTGCCTGGCTCACTGAACTTTTGATCCCCCTGTAGCACAGAAAAAATTATGTTTAATTTTATACACAGAAAATGGACAACTATACAAAATAAATTTAACTCGTGGAATACTCTAACTCTTCGAGAATCTTCTTCCTGAGGAAGATTATGGAAACACTGTTGGCAATATCTGGTACTATCTATGAAAAATTTGCTGTGCCAGCCTGTGAAGGCTGTGGAGATGAGAAAAGGAGAGGGAGACCAATACATCTCTAAAACAAATGGGTTTGGACCTTGGTCTAAGAACTGATCAGAAGCAGAAAATGGGCTGCTGTATTAAGTGCATTCCCTTCACGGTTTACCCACAAGAAATATGTTTTTCCTGGAAAAAGCTTCTAAGCAGCTGGCAGAAAAAGCCAAGTGTTAAGCATTTTAAGAGAGGAACCACGTCTCTGGTCAGTCTGGTAGAAAGGGCTCAGCCAGGTGTAAAAGCAATTTTTCCATTGCTTGCTTTCCTGGATACTTTCTTCTTCACAAAATTCAGGGTGTTCCCCTATTTCTATGGACTTAAACAAAAAATAAACTAAATTTTCAGTCACAACATTATCCAGTGTGAAGAACAGATAAGAATGAATGAAGATAAATATTTAGTTTGAGCTACAACATGTGATTTTTTTTAATTGGAATGTGCAACATAAAACATCTTGCAGAGGAAAGGATTTATTATCAATCCTTGTGTTTATGAAAATTTTGAAGAACATGTTATCTTGAGAATATAAATTTCCCTTCAGTGCTTGTCCTGGAAAAATAGGGCGTCCTACACATTCTGAAAGTTAACTGGGACAGAGGGGAAAAATTCCAAGTATATTACATAACAATTGAATTGAAATTGTGCTAATGCTTTGTCACTTGTAGAAAGAAGTCAAGATAGAGAAGAAAACCAATACCAGAAACTTTAGTTTTGTGACAGAGGCATGTTCACTGCTGAGTTAACAAGGTAAACAGGAACAGGGTCAACAGGAATCAGACCTGTTTCTATCTAGACTTGCAGGATAACCTGTTAAGGTAACAGCAGCACTGCTCCATATTTCAGTTTTGCAGTAGGACCAACAGAGGCGTGCAGGTGAGGAAGCTGACATTGATGACATTAGGAAGGCTTGTTTAAAAAAAGTATTCAATTTCTAGCCCCGTGATACAAGCACATGCAGCACAGCCATGTGCACCCCTGAACTTCAGGGCAGATTCTACCACACACGTCTGTTATGCCATTTTCACAGAGTCATAACTGTGCTAAATCAAAGCCAACTGATGTCACTGCTGAAAGGCTGAGAAGCCCCACAGCGAAGCATCTTTACATTTGGGAAGTGTTAATGTGCCATATAAACATTTTGCCTTCCAAAGCCACCATATATACCAGAATGTCAAAAGCAATTAGTGTAATGTGCACAGAAACACACAGAGACACACAGACAGAATATTCTCCAGTGTATTTTTAGTGAGTATAACCACTGTGTTGAGAGATCCAGGACAAGGGGAGATTGCCTCCCACAAATTCTCCCTGCCCATGCCAGGAGGTGGGAACTAGACCATGTTTAAGGTCCCTTTCAACCCAAACCATTCTGTGATTCAGTGAAATATATTGCTGTTTTAGATGAGAAAATATGCTGTGAAAGAACATTGCTGTTATAGCCAGAGGTTTAAAAACTATAATAACTGCTTTTGTTTGATTTTGGTTTTTATGTTACAGGCTGATGGGAAGGGCATGAAAAAGAGGGAAATACATATAATTTCAGCATGAGAGTTACCTAAATAACATTGCACAAATGGACTCCTACTGCCCAACTCCCATCCTGACAGAGCTGAGTGGTCACCCACAGGAAGGAATAAACAAAGTAGTAAATTCTGTAGTACAGGAACTATCAGCTTCCTCTAGGGCAGCTGGAGTAAGTAAGCAAGCGATGCTGCTGAACACCGGGGCTGGAACAACTCTTCCAAAGATTATCCTTCAGCAGCTGGTACCTTCCCTCCTGGGCTAAGGAAAAGCCATGGTATTTGATCACATAAATGACCACACTGCTGTGCAAATACCATGTTAAAGCCAAAAGCAAGAGCTAGAAAATAAAACCCAGTCCTGTCCAGCCAGTGAGCTCAGCATGGCCTTTGTACAGCTCGGGAAGAGAAATGGAGCCATAAATCTGCAGAAAAACTTAAATAAAAAACAAGGAATGTTGAAGAAGAAATAGTCTTAAGTAATAGAACAACATATAGAGGAAAAAGCCTTGCTTGCCAGACCTCTGTAAAACCCTAGTCTCATATTTACTTGTGATACAAGACAAAGGGACAAACACAACCCTACAGAGTCAGAACAAGGCTTGCTCCAAGGCTTTCCTCCATTCCCTTGCCACGTTCCCAGCACAGGAACACGGCCTCTGCCCTGCCCTCACTCACTGCTTGGCCTGCTCTGGCATTTCCAGCAGTGCTACCTGGCAGAAGGGAGCAGGAGCAGGAATAGGGTCATGACTCCTGTTAATTATGGGGCATCCAACTCCACATAGGGAGTTTGGTGTTGACAGGCAAACAGAGGAGAGCCACAAGTACAAGCATTCTCATTATTTTCACAGGTCAGATTTCTCACTGGCTGTAAGCAATTAGAAAATAACTCTGAAGAAACCAATCTAAGTAATGATGCAGAACCTGTTTTTTCCAGTAAATCTGGGAGGGAATAAAAAATCTGCCTTGCATCACAGGGCTAAGCAACACCTCTGGAGTTACAAATGGTATTGCACAAACGATAAGCAGCGATGGATGAGCCTGGATTTCTGTGGAGGCTGCATTTAATCATCTACAAAAAGCCCCTTAGCATCAGCACCACAAATTAGTGGTCAGATCTTCCACTTCCTGTTTCCCCGAAGTGGATCATGAGTCTTCCCTAAGCCCTGTTCCCTAACGAGGCAGGGGCAGGCAGCAGCAGCAGCTTACAGTCTTGGCAGTGACTCTGTCACCAGAACACAGGGAATCGAGCATTGTGTTATGCACAAAGAAAAAGACATTTTCTTTTTTGTCTCAGGGCATTTATTATTTTATCAAGCTGAAATACAATGCCCCTTTTCACCAGGGTAATAATTGACAAATGCATTATTCCCCCATTCATTGCCTCAAAGCTGGAGTGAGTTAAAGCATGCCTTAAAGAAATCCTCTTAAGCCGTTATGAGCTGCTATTTTTACTGCTAAATTTCAAGCAATTAACATGCCTGTTCCTTAAAGGCAAATGATGAGCAAAACACTGTCTGTTTGCCCCAGAGCACGTACCTTGAGCACAGACATGCAGGAAAGCAGTGTGGCCTCTGTCAACTCCACCTGGCACATGAAAAAGCCTACTGCAAATGTTCATGGTATAAACTCATAAATGCACTGTAATTCCCATTAGAAGATGTGTCTAGAACCTACATGTGTGGCTCACCTTTCCCCACAAGAAGTTTTTTGGCTATGATGTTAATGATGAGTATTAACTAGGGACATGGAGATTCTTTCTTAAAAGTACCCAAACTAGCAAAAAGTACACTTGTATTCTAGTAAACAATAAGCCCAGAGAACAACAACAAAAAGAAGGTAGTTATAATCTGTTTTTGCTGCCCTGACACTGATGCAGACAGAAATGTCAGACTTCGCAGCTTTTTAGAGATTTTTAGTTATCTGAGGGATATGCTCCTATAGAATGATACGAGAGAATGATAAACGAGTGAAGCAATGATAATGACTTGGGGTTTGTGGGTGTCATTACACACTCTTTTTTTTTTTTGCAGTGGAACTGGTGACATAGTGGTTTTCACAATAAGATGTGAAGATTTCAGAAATCTGAACACCAACAACGTTTTGTGGCATACCTTGTCAGTGGAATTAGAAGAAGGGCTTCTCCACTCTACTGCACACGATTTAAAAAGGCTGCATCAACCTAGCAACTTTTAGGCTGCTGAGTCAAAATACTGGCAGAGGCAAGAATGAATTCCAACAAACCAGACCTTCAAGGCGCAGGTGTTTCCTCTGCCCACCACATGGGCCTTGCTAATCCCCTCCCATGACATGGGGGGGTTTTTCCACTGCCCTGAAACATGCTGTGGAAAACAGGATTCAGCACCGAGTGGCTGGAGCAGAAAAGCACATGCAGTGCATTCTCATGACCTGCCACAGCCTGTGGAAATCACTGTGTGCATCAGAGCGTGAAGAATGACTGAAATATTTCATGTCCACACTGCTGCTGCTCAGCTCTACTGTGCTTCAGAAATGGGTAAGGAATGCCTATGAACTGAGGCACCTAAGAGCTGCTATCATAAAAAAAAAGACATTTTTCCAGAGTTTTTAGTTCATATTCCTGGTTTCAGATAAAGCTTCTGGGTATTTCTGCCTATACCACCTTTGCTGATATTGCAAAGTATCTTTCCTCATACGATGCAATCTTAATAGGAAGAAAACCCCTCAGGGTTCATTGGGAATTAGGTTGCCAAATGTTTTAGGACTGCTGGAAAGTACAGAGGAGAAATATAAATAGGTTAAAACGCAAGAAGAATAATGTTTACTCACTCAGGCTTTCAGCACATAGCAGGGACAACAGAATTCTAAAAGAGAGGGGAGGAAAAGGAAAGCACAAGCAATCCTTGACTAGTTGCCAGTCAAAAACCAGCCGCATTCACACTGACCATGAAAAAATCCCACAGGAGCCTGAATCCCTTCTGCTTCCCCACAGCAGCACTAGAGCAGAGACATTCCATCTCCCCCACAGTGACCCACTCGTTACCTGTGTCATCAAATACAATGGGCTGGCAGTTCCTGTTTGAGTTCCAGTTACACTTGAGCACCTGCCCTCCCTCTACGATGTTGCGCTGGGTAGTGTTTGCTTTCGGAGCTCCCACCAGAAGAAACGTCCTGCAGGAAAAAGAAGAAGCAAAACAAAGGTTTCAACACCTAAGGCACAGCTGTTATAGCTTTATGACACCTGAAGAGTTAATAAAGTAAAAGTCTTGCCTACTCTAATCTAAATCCAATTTAAACTACTCTCAGTTACAGAGAAATTCATGAGGTTCTCTTTTCTGCATGCAAAAGCATACAAAAAAGCCCCATTTACCAAAGAAGAGAGAAAAAAAAGATATGATAAATTTAAAGTATCCAGGCCTCCTTATTATTATATTTTAAATGAAACACCTTTTATATTCTTCTTTTTTCCTTTCAAAAATACGTACACATACAGCAGAACAAGAAATTGTGTACTTCGGTACATTACGAAAGCCATCAGCTGGCATAATTTCTGGTTAATTTTGTAAGGGTAATTCAAGGAAGTCAGTCAAAAATGGAAACAATGTATAAACAAAGCAGTAGTGCGCTGGGAGCTCAGCATGTACTGAACGTGATGAGTCAGCCCTGCCTGAGCAAGTGCTCTTGTAAAAACAATCTCCAAGTGCCAGCCACTCTCAGCCACAGATCTGCATGTTAATGAATCCTTACCCACATTCATTGCACTGTCATCATTTTCTTATTAGGATCTGCTGTGCTTTTCTGCACCTCTGCTTCTAGAGACACTTGTTCGGTGCACTCCGAGCAGGAGCTGCCACGAGACTGTGCCTGCACAGGTGGCAAAACCCAGAAGCGTCCAAGTAAGAAACAGCCTGAACAAGGCTCTTGGCGTCTTCCAGCACCTTCCAGGAGCCCCAGCACCTCTGAGACCCACTTGACTCATCAGCACTTGACTGAGAAAGTCAATTTGAAGCATGAAGTCAGGCTCAGAAGACAAAATCAAGTGCTTCTTTTAGTCAGAATCAGTCTGCTCTGTCTCTTCCCTTTAGGCTGCTAAAGAGGGAATGCAGCTTGCAAGAGCAAGTCTTGTCAGGCATCACAGTTCTCTGGTTTGGAAACTGGGTTAGCTGAACAAGCCGCAGGACTGGCTGGAGACAATGTCTACAGGCAGGCAAACCCAGGCTTATCAAACTCCCTCTGGTTTTCAGAGTCATCTCCAGGCTCCTTCTCAGTAAAGAGATAAGTATAGGTATAAACATGTAGCACCTCATCAAAGCTCAGTTTGCATGAAGACCTATCAGTTTTCAACCTGCGTGAATTTTCAGAACCTTAAAAATATCCTGGCATGGACGCTGATAGAAAATCCAGGCTAGTGGCAGTCCATTTGTTTTCCTTAGTTGCCATTCATAACTGTCTAGATTTCTAGAACAGGAATTTGAAACATTTTAATCAACTTAAAATCATCTCTCTGGGCAGAACAGAAATGCTTAAAAATAAACATTGTAATGCCAAATAAAGAAACATATCAATTATTATAATTACAATCTATTAAACAAGTGGTAGCTTACCTCTCATTTTACTCTTGTACCACTGATTTTTGGGAAGTCCCTCAAATGAAACGCGTGTTTAAAAGATTTATTTATTCCCATTCTAATGATATATTTTAAATTTTTCTTAAGCTATTATTTGTGATGAAGTTTATTAAAAAGATTACAAATAAAGGAATCATTAAGTGGCTCCACAAAGGTCTTTTCCCCAAATAAAGAAATGCATTTTTATCAGCAGAGACCAAGCAAGCAGATTTTGTCACAGCTCTTATAATAATATGCAAATTACTCAAATACTTAGACGTCTCTAATCCACATATTTTGGGAAAGAGGGAATAGAGGGGCAATTGTATTTCCATGGGAATACACCAGCTATGCTTTGATACTGCCAATTTCCTGAATCATGCTCCTGAACCATCACCCCATCCCAACGCTGGGGCAAGACTGGGAGTGTTCTGGCACCTCTGGTGTGCCTACAGCAACAGCCCCTTTCCAGGGCTTTCCATGGCCAGCAAAGGAACTGGGGCTTCCATGGAGGTGCATCCATGAGAAACCTCGTTGCAGTTGTGAGGGGGCTGTGCTCCCGTGAAAGCTGTGCCCACTGTCAGGCACCAGCAGCCCCTGACACGACACCACCACTTCCACTCCTGGAACAGGACTTTCATACTGGGCTTCTAAATACGCTTTAGTTTGGCATCCGGCAGGTCAAAATAGACTGTGAAACAGCAGCCTGAGCATTCAGGAACTAATACCACCGTGCCTTTGTTGTCAGGCTAGACAATCCAAAGAGCTTTAGCCCAACGAAACTGACTTTATCTCTGGTACTCATGTATAAAACAGGTGGCAAATAAAAGCTTGCCAAAGCAAAAAAGAAAGGCGTAGAAAGCACGTGACACCCCATAGGCCTGGACCCTGCATACAAGTATTTCTGGCTATTTCAGGAGGCAAAATATCATAGGCATAAACGGAAAATTTAACACCACTAGAACCTCTTCCTGTAAAAGTTGCATACCTGCTTGGTTCAATTAAGAACTTCAATATAAAATAAAGTGATTAGCTTAGCAGGTACAAACTAACTTTTAGCGATTATAAAAAAAAATGAGGCAAGAATATACAGAAGTTTTTCATGCTGCCTGACAATCACACAGTTTTCTTTAACAGCAGTGCACTTTGAAGTCAATAGTTCTTATAAAAATAATGGAAAAGTTCCAAATAGTGATTTCATGAGAGCCAGGTCACATAATTCCTTATCAGAAGGCAAGAAAGAAAGTTTATTACATGCATTTACCAGTCTCTTGATAACTCTGCAGCCACACATGCTGACTTAAAAATAAAGGGCGGGACAAAAATAGAAGCTTTTTTCTTTTAGTACCAAGAGTTGAAGGATTAAGATAGCAGAAAAAGATGGTGCAACATGTGCAAGTTAAGACAGGATGGCTTCTAATATATGTAGGCAATAAAAAAACTGCAAACAAGGCTAGATGATGTACTGCAGGAATACTTGCTCAATAGCTGTACAATTTGCTTATAAAGTTTTACAAGCTAAAGATTAGAGGGGGGGAGAGAGAATATCCCCTCAGCAGGATGAAAGGCAGCAGCTTTTCCAGTCTTACAGCCCTTTCTTAAGATGGAAGAGGAGTGGGGGAAAAGTGACAAAAGCTGCATGTTACTGTAACCCGTATTTCAGAACCAGAGCCTGATTGATTCTGGCAACACCGAGACTGTGCAGTTAGCAACACGAGGATTCAAAGGTCTGAAACACAACAGCGACTACAAAGTGCCTAATCTTTAACATGAAACGAGAACATATTCAGGAAGCAGACGTGGAGGGTGCTTACATGGAACTTTTCTTTCTCTAGACTCCTCAGCAGCTTGGTGACTAGCACAGACTCATCACAATTCAAACACAGCACTCCCGCAAAGCACACTCAAAGAGAGAACAGCAGATCATCTGAAATGCCACGGGACACAGCTTCAGGGACCAAAATACCATAACGACATCTTTCTACACTGTATTTATCACCACCATTATTTGCATGAGACCAGGCTATGCAGAGAATCCCGCAGAGCAAGGTTCATGCCCCACCGGAGCCGCCGGCCGCTCGGGATGGGGTTTGGCTCCCCGGCCAGGTCGTCTCGGCCGCCAGAGCCGCCCCAGCGGGGCAAAGATGCGGAGCGGTCCCCGCTGGGGACCGCCGGCGGCTCCATCCCCTCTCCGTGGCCTGAGCAAAGCCGCGTCCCCTGCGAGAGCCGCCCCGGCCCGCCCTGGACCTGCGGCAGCGGCTCGGCTGCTGAGGGACCGGGGGGCAGCTCCCCATCCTGCGCCCGGCTCTCACCCCGCGCCGGGACAACGCCGCTCTCGGCTCCGGCGCTCCGGGAAGCGGCTCGCCGGGGCGGGGCGGGACGCGCACTTACGAGGACGGTTCGGGGGCGAAGAAGTCCACGGCGAAGCCGAAGTAGCTGCCCGCCGGGCCCGAGTAGACGGCCGGGCGCTCCACGTCCAGGTTGAAGGCGCTGCCCGGGGCCAGCGCGGCGGCCAGCAGGACCAGCATCATCCCCAGGCGCGCCATGGCCCGGCCCCGCGCTGCTCCGCGGGCGCGGCTCTGCCGGGACGCGCCGGCCCCG